>JAHTLZ010000010.1:67056214-67087372 GCA_023846285.1 Phrynocephalus versicolor
TGGTACACCTTGGGAGTTCGCCTAGTCGGTTACTTATTTTTAACCTTAACACAATCATACAGTGCTTTGGAAGAGTATTTTCATGTAAGTAGCTCCTTGGAGAGGATGGGGATATGTCATTAACAATATAGATAATGAATAATGTAATTTTTGTGCGACAAATGTAAGGAAACTTACTAATAGCAACCCATAAGAGAACAGGTCTAAAAATGTAACCAAAAATCCATTCTGATTTTCTAACACTAAGAAATGTATAAGATATAGAAACTTTCCCTACTTATAAGGGTGAAAATAACCTTTGCTGGTAAGCGGGCTTCTAAGAGGGCCAGATAGCTTTTTATTCCCTGTGGTCTCTTTGGATTTAAGTGCCATAAGCAGGCAAGTTGCCTTTTTCTGCCAGACTGTTTTGTTCCTCTGGTTCTTTATTTTTTGCATCAGGGATCAGCAAAATGTCACCCTCCACATGCCACCAGATCAAAATATCCATCAAGCCTGATCAATAAAGCCAGTAGAAGTGCTGGGAATTACACTCCAACACTGGAGTGGTTTGCCAGTTCCTACTCCAAGTGCCTACAGCACCTGATATTCCCTGGTGGTCTCCCATACAAGTACTAACTAGGGCTGACCCTGCTTAGCTTCCAAAATCAAGTGAGATTGGATGTGCTTAGGGCATCCCATATTGAAAAGCAAAACCTGTCCAGATTTTCACACAGGAGGTTCTCTGATCCTACTTGTTCATGCAGAGTTTGAATCTGGGACCTTCTGCATCTAGAAGTTGAGCTAAAGCTCTGAGCTTTCTTATGGTTTTTAATGAAACTCAGTGGCATAGACCAGTGGCTTCCAAGCTAGCTCTCCAGATTTTCTTGAGCTAAAATCCCCCAAAGCCTTCACCACTAACCTGTTCATGGTCATAAAGGATTAGCTGATTAGTCCACATTTCAGAAGAAGGAAATTCAGAAGGCACAGTGAAAAATATATCAGAGAGAAAGCCAAATCCCACATTTTAGCATGTCAGTACAAAATAGAGGGTTCAACAGCTCCAAACAGTCCAGAGACAATACGTCAGCAGAGCAGAACAGCATCAAAAACACTATATTTTTCACTCTATAAGATGCACTCCCCTCCCTTAACAGTAAGGAGAAATGTCTCTGTGTCTTATAGGGCGAATGCACCCTTGCCAGGAGCCTCCAGTGTGGCTGCTGCAGAGGCCTCCAGACCTGGTGCAGGTCCTAGCGGCAGCAGCAGCTCCAGCAGAGGCTTCCTGACCCAGCTGTTTAAAAAAATTACCTTGCAGGATTGATTCCCCCCCCCATAGAATAGAAGAGGGACATTAAACAGCCCTATCAAGACCATAGAGATGAGAAACAGGCTAGAGAGTAACCACCCACCATGATGACCATAGAGCCACTCTTCAATATGGGTAGAATGTGAATCCAGCTCTCCCATTCAGCCTTTCTTGAAGAACAGCTCTATGGTCATCATGGTGAGTGCTTACTCTCTTGCCCATTTCTCACCTCTGTGGTCTCCAGCAGGTCCATTGACTCTCTCTCTTCTATTCAATGAAAAAAAATTGTGCAAGGGATTTTTTTTTCAACAGCTGGTTTGGGAAGTCTCTGCTGGGGCTGCATCTGGGGCTGGGACCTCCAGTAGGTCTGGAGCCTTCTGCAAGGGCCGGAGGCTTCCCAGCTGGGCCTCCCAAGAGCAGCATGGTTGGAGAGTAAAATGCGAAGACAAGCTGCCTTCCCCTTTGCCTGGATGTCTGCGACGAAATGTCTCAGCGTGGAGACCTGGGTAGGGTGGTGGTGGAGCAGCTAGTCTTCACATTTTACTCTCCAGCCATGCTGCTTCAGGCCTCCCAAGAGCACCATGGCTGGGGAGTAAACGGGGGGTGGAGATGTACCAAGACTGCAGTAGTTGTGTGTGAATAATTTTTTTTACACATACATACCTCTAAAAACTAGGTGCGTATTATGGTCTGGTGTGTCTTATGGAGTGAAAAAAACTGTATCTCATAGCAGAATCGTAAACAATCCCAATGCATCAGGAGCATGCCAAACAAAATCCCAGCCAACATAGGTGATATTCCCAAAAGTTCTTATCCTTCCCCCTTTACGATTTAATGCTGAAACAAGGCCAGAAGCCCCATTATTGACATGACTTGTCATCTGGGAGAATGGTCGTTACTTGACAGCTGGTCCATAAATTGCAGACCTGCAGAAAAGACTGCAGGCCAGCTAGAAATGGATCCCACAACCTCCAGTCCTGAAGTATATCCCCCCAAATTACAGGCCACAATTCCCTTAATAGTCAGTAAATAAAGCACACACTTTTTTCTCTGTACCGGCATAATGTGATCTGTGATCTTCTATGCTCCAGACACTTTACAGAGAGCACAGTCCTTTGACCAAGTATTATATAGGTTACTTTATGTTGCTCAGTGCCCAGTAGCACCTGGGAAGGGGAAACCTGACATGCGTTAAGTAAAATCTGAAAGTATCTCAAGATCAGACAGGTAAATAATTGCTAAATCAAAAGGGGAAGGCGAATTATGCTTTACTGGGAGAGTTCTTTGCTCACTGAGCAAACGTCAGAAATAGTTGGCACTATAGGAAGCTGGAATTTCCAGCCATGCATATAATTACACAGGTTCCAAATAATTCTACCCCTCAAGCCTGTTTTGTCAAATGACCCTAACTAGTCATTGATAGTTTCATAATAAAATTTGACTATCAGCTGTTAATCAGCATTTGTATGTGGTAGAGGTGAGAAGAATCCCATTTTGTCTTTTGTCTCACGTTGAATAATATCTTGGACTAGTTCTGCCTTTCCTAAATCCTTTATTGTGGTCTGGTGGGAGGTACATTTGTGCACTTGCTTTGCTAACTCAGAGGTAATTAGCAAATGTGAGAGGCTGTATATTTGAATTAGCTCTCTTTCTAGCAGTGCAGTAATCTGATGGAAAGTTTTATTTTTAAAAATGTTGAGAGACGGATAGGTAGGAACAAATGGTTGTGCTTCTGTTCAGGGGAATAAACTCATTAAACAAAGGACTCGGCGGAATCAGACTTGCATAATTTAAAAAAGTATGCAATTTATTGTTAGCAGGAGTCCTTTCTCAGGGAAAACATCTATACTGTCAGTATGGTTCTTAGACTAAAAGCATCGTAAAGAAGAAAGAAAACATTCTAATTAATTCAGCCTCTTGTCATCAAAGAGGAGCAAACATTTATAGTTGAACTCCCTTAAGTGTGCTGGAAAGAGCATGTGTACTTAACTGGAAAGCTGACAGATGCTTCACAAGGGTAAGGGTTAATCGTATGTTGAAACCATGTTACAATGGCTTAAGTGCTATTCAACTCAAGGAGCTCTTGCTTTCTTCTGGAAATCTGGCATTGCAGTGTAAGACCATTTCTGAGCAAGGGTATGTGCAGTTTTGCAGCAGACAAGGACATGACTGTATTTGGGTCTGGAAAGTTACATTTTAAACGCAACACCACTATGCAACATTATAGAGTCCTCAACCCCTTGATCATTAATGTTTGAAAACAAATGTTTTCCATTTTTTTAAAAAAGCAATTAATAATAATAATAATAATAATAATAATAATAATAATAATAATAATAATAATAATAATAATAATAATAATAATAATAATAATAATAATAATAATAATGGGGCCAAATGCCTCCTTCAAAAGTAATTAAAAGTAGCAAGAAAACACTACAAAACATAATGATACTATAGTTCACTCTACTCCTTTTTCAGTGCAACATAACTAAATAATTGCAACAAACCAGTTCCCAGATGTGGCTAGATTGCAAGTCCCTGAAGTCATAGCCACCATAGCTAATGGTTAAGACCTCTGGGAACTGTAATCCATTGCTAGGAAACCAAATTAGGAAATCATTTACATAGAGAGAAAGAGCAAACTAATCAAGGCCAAGCCTGAAAACACCTTAATAATATGCAAGGCCTGGTACATTTGGATGAGAAACCAGTGTTGCAATGTTGGAGATAAGACAAAGACTAATGTGAGGCTAGAAGTGACCGTTATAAGGTACTGGGCCTGTAAACAAGTGATTGGGTGGCGAGGGAATCTTCCTTTTCCTTTTCAAATGAACTTCTCCTCAAATTGTTGCAACTCCACCCCTGTTTGCATTTTAGTGGTCATGGCTTCCCATTCCCCATTCCACTGCTCAGTGCAACAGTGTGTTGCGCCCGTAGTGCCTCCTATCACAGCAACATTGCCAGCACAACAGGCCTTCTTTGAAAAAGGAAAGCTGCCTGTTAGTCTAATGTTATATAATTATTTCATTTTGCTGTCATCGAGCTGGGGTTCTATTCCATTTCCTGCTGCCAGAAGCTGCTATGAGACAACAAATGCCAGAAACGGACATGTGGCGAAATACGCTAGTCAGTTAAAAAAAAAAAGTTAAGATGAAGACGTAAAGGTAGAAGTGGGCAGCTGGAGTTCAAGGACCATGCCAATAATCAATTAACCACCGAGAGTGATGTCGCTGCCAGATAGGCAGCATAAAAATCAAATAAATAAATAAATAAATAAATAAATAAATAAATAAATAAATAAATAAATAAAAGGCAGGAACAACTCCTAAGTGAGGAATTATGAAACATAGCACTATTGGGAAGGCTGTGATGGGGGGGGGCTTTGCACCTGGATAGCTCAGTGGGTTAGGTATCTGACTGGAGCCAGAGGTAGACAATTTCCCAATGTGCCTCCTGTGAGTGGAGCCAGCCTGTGTGGCTTTGGGCAAGCTGCACAGACCCAGGATGCCCCCAGAAGAAGTGAATGGTAACACCCCTTCTCAGTATTCTGTATACTGCTATATGTGGGTGGCTTAATGCAGTGGTGCCCGAACCTCAGCCCTCCAGATGTTTTGGACCACAACTCCCAGAATTCCAAGCCTAGACTGCCAATGACAAAGCACTGTGGGAGTTGTGGTCCAAAACATCTGGAGTGCCGAAGTTTGGCCACCACTGGCTTAATGGAAATGCACTCCTGACCTGATGTTTCTGAAGAAGCCTCTTCCGGTGAAATGGAGACCCGAATTTGCAGCGGGGGGGGCAATGTAGGGAGGAGGAAGCAGTTGTGGTTTCAGGAAATCCTCCTTGCAAATAGGAGTGTTTTGGTAAGACTGGGCTAGGGCTGTGTCTCTCTCAACGATGCACAGTAGCAAAGAAACTGGAGCTTCATCTATCCTCTGTTTCTAGAATCCATGGGCTTGGAACAGATCCCCTACATATAAAACATTAATATAATTAGTGTTATAGATAATTAGTGTTACTAACGTCTTCTTGAATGAGAGTAATTATTGTCATTGCCATTTTGAATGAAACAGAAGAAAACAGACTGAATTAGGATCCATTCTGATCCTTTCCTCCTGACAGAGAGGGCAAGGTATTTTACGCCCTTGGCAAGAAATTATTCTCTACTGCTAGATTCTACCCTCAGATCACCAAGAAACAGGCATGCATGGGGGCCTATTAGCAATTTCTCTGGGAAGAGGTGGAAAGGAACGTTGATAAGCATCTGGTTAATGACCACTGAACAGCTCATATTTTTACAGCAAGGACAATTCATCTGAGGCTACCTGGCAGACTATGAAGTCAAGACCCTAACTATGTCAACTTGCAACCCAGACATGGCTCCAGTCCTCTGGCACCTTCTTGGTGACCCTGCCATCATCCATATGGCATATGACTTAGCATCCCCACAATATCCACCCATGGTCAACATCCACTCCATTAGAGTGGTAGCTTCCTCTACTACTTAGATGCATGGAGTCCCACTAGATTTTGCCAAGCATTATCAAGTGGTTCCCTGGACACACCAGGGGACCTCTTGGGGGCGACAGTTGTATTCCCAGTGCTCAGATCATCCCAACACCTGGTAAATCACCTTGTTAGTCACCAATATATGTGTTACGCAGAGACCACGATAAAGGACAGGTTCCTTACCTATAATTGTGGTTCTTTCACAGGCCATCTGTGCATTCAGACATCCCACCCTCTTCCTTTCTGGGTAGAGGTCATAGAATTTTTCACCAATATTTTAATTGGCTGCTGCTGCAACGATTGGTGCACAAGATAACCTAATCATAATTTTATATAAAACATGTACAGTGAAAGATATGCAATGAAACTACTTGATATTTTCCTGAGAGATAAATATTTGCTGGTGTTTACGGTGTTTTCTCCCTCACTATTTATTTCTGAAGAGCTCTCTAGTCAGCTGCAGCTGCCAGATATAAGTACATGTTTCTGTTAACTTTGCAGGAGAATCGGAGGGACACGAGATTAAGTGTCTGATGAAAAAACAAGCATTGGGATTCTTTCACTATTGCCAAAAATATGAATATCCTATCAAAATTATGAACACCTATCTGGGCAAACAAGAAAATCTGGTTTATTCACATCATCAGTGTATAGAATGGACAACTTACAACTAGTTCTTAGAACTGAAGCATTCAGGATTACACTTCTAAGACGTTTCTTATTTCCTTGGTGTTTTGTGTTTTGTGTTTATGTGTCAGAGACAAAACAAAAACATTAAGACCAATGTGAAAATAAATCCCGAAATAACTACAGAATAATGTGAGAATTGATTTTTAGTGCTATGAGAACATACCTCATCTTGTCTTTTTATGATAATGCAGACATTCAAACATATTTTGGTTCATTTTACTTCCTCTCATATATGAGTATCTGTAGACTCTGTATTTGGTCTACCTCCCAATGAGTTTCCCCCCAGAAATAACTATGATGAGAAAATAATGTCATGTGTATAAATATGACTCAATCCTGAATTTACTGAAAATGTGCATGTGATAATTCCATGAAAGGCAAGAGGAAGACTAAAATTTGTTGACCTTCATACCTGCTTAATGTGGAAGATTCAGCAGATTTGCTTTGTGCTGCCTCCCAGTAACAGGGGGAAATTTTCCTATTATGAAGAAGGGCCACAACATTCCGTAGACTGACCAGGGTGAAACTATAGAGAGTTCTTCTGGTGATTTTCCAATCCTATACACTGGGGGAAAATGTACTTAAGGGAAGCGCATATAACTCATGATAATGCTTTATATAAAGTGTTCCATCTCAACAGGAAACCTATAACTAATTTTCTAGTCCCAAATATTTCCATTAAGAAATATTGCTAATAACATTTCAGCAGTATTAATTAGAAAATTGAGATCACTCGCCATGTTATTTCACTACTCACCTTCTGTAGTGTATAATGGTAGTTTTGAAGCACTTGTCGCACTTCATAAATATTTTTAGAGAGCAGACCTAATGAAGATGACAATAATAATGACAAATACAGCCTATATAACATTTAGAGTGTGTTTTCAGAATTCAGAAAACAGTCAGCACTTGAAACTTAGATAACTACTAAGCATGATCTACCAATGCTGTTAAAAGTACTCAAAAGGCAGAGAGTGAAAAGCACTTATACACTAAGAAATCAGTTAAACAACTGTCTCACAGATTCCCCCCCCCCTACGGTATTTTTTCATGCTTCTCTTTCTGTTCATTATTACAAGAAGACTTACTTCAATGTACGTTTAGTGTTATGTTTCATCAAGTTGCATCCAACTTATGGCGATCCTAATAGGGTTTTTCTTGGTGTATGAGCTATTAGTGTTTTTTCCAATACAGTGGACCCTCGTATAACAAATGGTTTGTATAACATAAAACCTGTACACAATAAAAAAATTCCGGAGATAGGGGAAATTTGCTTAACAGAATCTTCTATGCTGCAAATCCATACAACATAAAAATGGTCGTGATTAGGGATTACACTGTTTTCAGTGGATTCCTATGGAAAATTTGTATAAAGGAAAATTTGCTTAACATAATTTCATTTGGAATGAATTAATTCCTTTATACAAGGTACCACTGTACTATCTCCCAGTGGCTTGGCTTTTCATGGCCAAGAGGGAATTTGAACTCCTGAGTCTTAGGCCTCTATCCCACGTCCACTAAAAACCACTGCAAAGTGCTCTCTGATGCAGAGTATAAAATTGTTCTCCCATGTCTTTATTTATTTTAATAAAAATAAAGTGCGACACACACACACACACACACCCAAGCATGACTCATAGTGTTTTCCAAGTACCTGGCCTCAAGGTGGTAAAATCTTGTCACTGTTCCGATGTGGATTTTAAACTGATACACAACCCCGTGGGTACTCGGTAAATCTGCAGCAAGAAATGCACTAGTGCTGCCAGCTGAATAGCCGTGAGGAGGGCACTGTCACTTTAAGAGCTGGCATGGTGCTTTCCACGAGAAGCTGGAAAGGAGCCACCACTCAGGGGAGAGCCACTCACCTTCTTGAGACAAGGACACACCAAGGGTTGTGCCTCAGAGACCAGGTGCCTTCCCAAGGCCAGAGCGCAGGGGCTCCTGGGCAGTCCAACGGAGTGGCACCCTAAAAAGCGAGGGGAAGGGAAGGGAAAGCAGGCAGGCAGAAAATGAGGGGAGAATTTGGAAAGCACCCACGCCCTGATGTGAGTGTCAAGTCCCGAGCCCAGGGTATGGGAGAAGAGGTGAGACCCCCTCAGAGCGCCGAGCTCAACGCGTGCCAAGGATCAAGGGCCACCTGTTAATCTGGGTGCCAAATCAGCCCTGCTCTGTTCCCATTTCGGCATCTGTTGTTGATTTTTTTAAAGGTCTTAGTACGTGGGAATGCAGGAACTGCAACTTGTGCCACATGACCGCTCCGCGGTAAGCTCCGCATGAAAATTTTATGGTGCATTATAATAGCCTTAGTCCAACACTGTGTCCACAAGTGTGTCTCATATACCTTGATACAATGCTTTTATCACCATGGGCATTTCTATCTGCTTAGCTATGATAGAATGTTCTTATCACCTCCTAGGGGCTGTTCCTTAAACAACCATTGCTAAAAGATTCATCAGTGTTTCTTCCCAGTGCCTGCATAAACATTTGCCTACTGGAATAACACTCAGTCTGCACATTTGACAGAGTGAGCCACTGTCCACAAAAGCTTGTGCCAAATAAAACATATCAGTCTTCAAGGTACCACTAGACCCTGTTATTCCAAATCCATGGGATTCAACAGAATCCATGACATATTCATAGATAAGCATTTGCTCAATGATTTTGATACAGTAACCCCCTGCCTATTGCGGAGGTTAGGGACTCACCCAACCCATGATGACTGAAAATCCGTGATATGCGGATGCGGGTTGGGTGGGGCCTGGGGGGGTGGGCAATCAGATCCCCCTGCCACCGCTGGCACACGCCTGTCTAAGAAGTCTTGGGGCAGCATGCGCTGGCGGCATTGTGGGATCTGACCTCCTGCCGCCACTCGCCCGCACCACCCCGAGATTTCTCATCCAGGGCCGTCTCCATTGAAATGCATTGCCTCAATGCATTTCAATGGAGAAAATTTTCCCCATTGGAATACATTGCCTCAATGCATTTCAATGGAGAAAATTTTCCCCATTGGAATACATTGGCTCAATGCATTCCAATGGGGAAAAATTTCTCCATTGAAATGTATGAAGCCAATACATTTCAATGGAGATTGCAGGGCAGTGCCCCACAGCACTGGCCCGTGCTCCTCTGAGAAGCCTGGGGCAGCGTGGGTGAGAGGCAAGGGGCGATGTGATCCCCCCCGCCACCTGCCCACATGGCCCCGAGGCTTATCGGAGGAGTGTGGCCGGGTGCATGGGACGATGCAATCACCCCCTGCTGACCGCCCGCACTGCCCTGAGGCTTCTCGGAGGAGCACGGGCCAGCTGCGTGGGGGATTGGATCTGGGGCTTGGGGAAGGGGGAGAAGGTTTTAAAAGCCTGGGCTTTTAAACCTTCCCCCCCTTCCCCAAACCCCGGGCTCCAGCTCATTGGCACTGGGGTGGGGAAATAAAGGTTTTTCTCCCTCACCCCAGCACTAATCAGCTGGAGCCAGGGCAGATACTGCGATCCTGAACCGCAAAATGGCGGGGGGTGACTGTATCACAAAAATCTTACATTCCTTCTTACAGATATCAAAAGACAATCCTGTGTCACTTTCCTGTTTACACAATGAGTGGTTCATAACCTTGTTAACTATTTTGTAGGTTAAAATGGAAACAGTGTTTGCACATTTAGCTAGGTAGTATAGGCCAATACCTCAGAAAAACTAAGTGTGTTCCCGTTAAGAGTTTTAGAATATGGGAGGTGAGCATAGAATCAAATTTGCTGTAATATTGTTCATTTATCTTTTATTATTTTGCATCACCTGTCTTTTAGGCAGCCACTATAACATCACAAATGTCAGGTCTATCAAGAACATGCCAAATGAACCATCTGTTCTCTGGAACTCTACAGCCTTTTTGCCAAGTTAAAAACAAACAAACAAACACTTCAAAGCACTGTGAATAAAACATGCTAGCTCTACTATAACTGGAAGAATAAATCACAATTTCATTGTTTCACATTGGCCTTTATTTGTTTGTTTATTTATTTAGTGCTAGCATTATTCTGGGCATTTTATGGATTAAAAATAAGACCTATAGATTCAATATGGCAATTCATAGATACAAGTCTAAAATTCATACAAAAGAAAGAAAGAAACAAGAAAGGAAGTGAATTTTTAAAAAATCAGTATTAACAACATCCAGGGAATAAGTCATTGAAGACAGGTTTGCATAATTCTGTTTTAGCAATTTTCTGAACATCAGGAAGAAAATTGTATGGCATATTTCTTTTTATATTGTTTGTTTTAAGATTGTAAGCTTAGAATCCTTCTCAGGGGAAAGGCCCAGTATAAATATTTTAATAAATATTTAAATAAATAAGTAAATAAATAAATAAATAAACTATTGCTATGCAATAATATTATTTTTATCGCATGGAAGCAGCCTACCTACAAGAGAAAAATATGAGCAGTATTTGAAGTATACAAGTGCCCTTTTCACTGTGGTACTGATTAGGATGTTGATGCTGTTATCACATTTCTGATCAATGTGCTTATGATTCTGGACAATAAATACATATTTCTACTTACCCTGCTACAGATGTTTGCCCTGTTAAAATGTCACAGGATTCAGCTACAGGCCAGAAGTGTGTTTAGCAAATGTTTACAAGGGACATTATGCTTTCATTAGAAATGCCCTTCATAAATCGTTTTAACTAAATATTACAGCTGGCATTAGTGATAAGTATTCTTCATAATTGCTCGCTATACAGTTATGGGATTAAATCTGTTAAATAGCTTGTCAAATGGGAAATACGTACAAGAGACATCAAACAGTATATTGGCCATCAAATGCCACATTAACAAAGGGCCTTTTCACACAACCCCTAAGATCTGCTGGCCCCTTAAATTCGGACCAGAGATCTTGGGGGTTCGTTGCTGTTCCTCCGTCCCCACCCCTCCGCACTTCCTTGCTCCTGTCTGCGTGAGGGGAGGGAGGGGGAAAAGGGACAAAAGAATAAAGGCTTACCTCCCGGTGCTGGTGGAAGCTGCTCCGAGCCCCGTCACTTCCTGATTCCTTCTCTTAAAAGGGCGGGAGGCAAAAAACAACAACAAAAAGAAGCGAGGAGAGCCCGGCACATCCGCATCAAAGAATTTTCACCTCCCAAGAGCAGGTACCTGAAAAGTGGCTGGGTTGCTCTTAAGTGGGCGGGGTCGTACTTAATTTCCTGTAAACTCCGGAGCTGGTGGGAAAACATTTTTAAGCTCTGGAGCTGGGAGTCATTTGCCCCGGAGTTTAGGGGTCGTGTATAAATGCCCAAAGAAACAGGAAGAGGATTTCTGAAAACTTGTACCTACAACAAAATGGTAGGGTGTGGATTTAATCAATCAAACAATCAGAACCTTTTATTGTCATCAGAGAGACAGACATTAATATAAATAACTAATTGATACATACAGTTAGAAATATATGCCTGGTTGAATTATACAAAGATAAAATGTGAATCAAGAGGTAATATAACGAATCACAGAGTGACAAAATATGGTGCTGTCTTTATAAAATATATAAGCATCCTCCATAAATTCTGACAGGCATTCTAGGGGTAAACACCCTTATCCTTAGAATGCTTGGCAGATAACCCTGTTGGGAACTGTGACCTGTGTCACTGTGCCAATAAACTGATATATATAACATTTTGTCTGGTGTGGGCTTTATACTTGCTTAGCAATAAGTTATGCAAGGTCTCCTCTTCTGTTGATCCGAAAATCTTGTAAGTGATGGCTCCAGATAGGAGACATGGATATCCCTGTATATAGGACAGTAGAAAAACATATGTGTCAGGGACTTTTAAGCCCCAGAGTTACAGGGGCAGAGCCATGCTTCCAATGGTTGGGAGCTAAATAGGCCATACAAAATATTCAATGGGAGTACATTACATCTTGCTAAGGTAAAGGCACACCATTCTTGGGGATTATCTAAAAAAGGCAAATAGCTGGTTGGCTTGTCAATGTGCAAGGGGAGTTGGAAATTCAAAGGTGAGCATACTTTGCGGACTGCTGCAAAGAGATCTTGCTTTTCAATGTCCAGTAGTCTGCCTTTTAGCAGTTTATATTCCTGCATAAATGGTAGGGCCCCCAGATGATTGGGTGAGATACCCATGGTTTGAATCATTTGAGAGAACAATTTAAGGCCAGGAAAGAGGAAGGAGTCAGAGAGAATTCCTGCTGTTAGAGGGTCTTTATGGTATACGAAATAGATTCTCAGCCAGTACTTACATTGTCTCAGGTGTGCTTGCACACTCAGTCTTGCCTGAAGAGAAAGGTCTTTGCCTGTTTCCGGAAAGATAGCAGAGATGAGGCAGTCCTGGCCTCCAGGGGGAGGGAGTTCCAGAGTCTGAGTGCAGCAGCCGAGAAGGCCCTTTCATGTGTTCCCACAAAACGTACCTATGAGAGTGGCGGGATGGAGAGAAAGGCCTCTTCTGATGACCTTAACACCTGAGCTGGTACATACTGTGAGATTTGATCTTTGAGGAAGCTAGGACCCAAGTCAAATAGTGCTTTGTAGGTTAAGGCCAGCACTTTGTATTGTGCTCAATAGCTGATTGGCAGCCAGTGGAACTGCTTTAATAGGGGTTAATGTGATCTCTGTACCCCGCACAAGTCAGCAATCTGGCTGCTGCATTTCGGACCCATTAGGGTTTCTTGAGGCTTTTCATAGGAAGTCTCACATGAAGCACATTACAGTAGTCCAGACGGGACGTCACTAGGGCATGAGTCACCATGGCCAGAGCAGGTTTCTCAAGGAACGGGCGTAACTGGCACACTTACTAGCTTTAATTGTGTAAATGTGCTCCTGGCAACATCTGTGACCTAGGCATCTAGGCTAAAGAATGAGTCCAGGAGCACCCCCAAGCTGCACACCTCTTTTTTCAACTGGAGGGTGATCCCATTCAGTACAGGCTGCATCCCTATCCCTTGTTCTCCCTTTCGACCGACCAGCAGCATCTCTGTCTTGTCTGGGTTTAATTTCAATTTGTTCATCCTCATCTAGTTCATTACTGAAGAAGCTAAAGACTCATGTAAAGTCAAACTAGACAATAATCCATTTTCTTCCCCTTCCCAACCAGTTCTCCATGTTCCCCCAACAGGCAGTAAAAGTATGTTTGTCAGAATATGATAAGGATAACTAACTACCACACGAGTCCTCCAAAGTCTTATAGGTCTCCCAGGCAAAGAACAATTTCTAAGATTTGTCATAACTTACATGATGCCAGTAGAGGGTTAATCCCAGAATGAAACTAGGCTAGCAGTAGTAAACTTCTCCAAACTCATTTGGATATCTTATTATAAGGATCTCCATTGTAAAAATTCCAGGCAATTACAAAATTGATAATTTTTACAAGTTCTATTTCTTTACATCAGTTCCTGGTTTCAGTCTTTAAAACAGAAAAAAAATATCAAAGTCTTACAGTTGTGAGTTAAAAACAGTAGGTATATATGCTTAAATCCAAAAGTCATTTATATAGTCATGCAAAAATAACAGGTTTAAATGCAGTAAGCTTATTTAAAATGTATCCTTGCACCTTGTAAAAAAAGTATTGGAACTTATAAGCAACATGTATATGAATCAAAATACAAAAGCATTAACATTCAAGAGTGTGTAACCTACAAAGGTAGTGAATATGTTTCTAAATATTTCATTTAAAAGTAAAAAGCAGTATAAATCCAAAAGCTGTAAAAGCTCTCTTTAAAATGCATGAAAGAAAATCAGAGTTCTTATCATACAAAAAGAAAAGCACTATTTAGTGTAAAGTACAATGTTAACGCAGAGAAAATATTTTCTGTAAAAACAGAAAAGCTCACCAAAGCCTTTACGGCCAAAGCCTAAAAAGAGAACTCCAGCATCTTGCTACTGCTAAATCCTCTTTAGATAAGGCATATCTCCATTCTCGTTTCACTTCATTAAAACAAAGCATTTGTCCTTCTCTTTCCATTCAGATAAAATGTCCCTTTATGGTATAACACTTCACGAGAGTTCACTATTTATAATCTAGTTCCATATCATTAACCAAAACAAACTTCCATCAGAGATTATATTTTCCAACTAGTGTTGAAGGTTTCAGGTCTTGCTCGTGACAAGGTTTGGAACCGGGACCCATGCTGCAGCCCTCACCACTGGCTCAGCCACTGGGTTTTTAGCTGCTGCAGCAGCCAACTCCTGGCCAAAGCAAATTTCCCCATAGCAAATAATGGAAACGGGTGCCCCAGAGCAAATTCATTAAGTTTCCATTATTTCCTATGGGGAAATTTGCTTTGATACATGAGTATGCTGGTTTATGAATAATCTGGGATAATCTGGAATGGATTATGCTTTCAGACCAAAGTACTACTACTGTGCATACAATTTTATACAATTTTAATACATAAGTATATTTAATTATGAAGCTAAAATCTTATAAAACAATTAATGACACCTTTGTTTTTCTTCTGTACATGCTTATAATTACATAAACAGCTTAAAATAACATTCACTCTTTTCTCTTTTAATACACTGTAGAAAGCTTCCATTATGTTCTGTAAAAGCTTCCATTATGCAATATATTATTGATCTCATTTGCTTAACAGATGCTCTACATCTATCTTGTGATACCTCTTTCTTAATTAACATTATAGGTGAAACACAACACAAGCAGCAATTTAAAATGCACTCCATTTTTCCTCTGTTGCTGTGTCTGTTTACATAACATAAGCAAAAAACTCAATGAGCTACCATTGCCTTGTCATTTTATCAGCTCTGTGTTGCAAAACGGCTGTGTTTTTATTTTGTAAGGTGTTTTGGTTTTGTAATATCAGCTATTTTCACAGAGAACTTTTCTATTGCACTTTAACTTTTAATGCAGCTTTCTGGGGCATTAAAACTTTTCATTTTTAGGGCAAAACATCTACACCCCATAAACTTAATTATTTTGAATATTAACATGTTCAACAGCAATCTCTTATGGGAATCTCCACTTTACAGAATTTCCCCCCTCCCTCTAAAGATGTCCCTGTTCTTCTCCAAACTTACCCCAAATATATTTTCTTTAGTGGTCGCATATTGGAGGTACGTGAAAAATAGAATGAGTAATTCTGGTGTGTAATTGATATTAATACAGCATTTTGGGTAAAATATAATGAAGTGAGTATACATTTGTTCTGATATATATGGATTTAAATCCACCCAGAAAAATTTCTGGGTAGGTTTGAGCAAATCTATATCCTTGCTTAAATCATATTTAGTTTGTGTTCATAGGTTTATGAACATGTCTCTTATTCAGGTACTGCCCAGACTCAAATCTGCTTAGCTTCAGTTTTGTTTTGTTTATATTATATTAAATAGTTCAAAAATCCCTCTGGTTATGGATGTGGGATGCTGTGCTTCCACGTCCACAATTCACAACACCAGGAAATGGCCCAATATTGTTGCACAATATCCTGCCTGCTTTACCAGCAGGACAAAAGATGCTAAGCTTTGCATAGCAAAATGGGATTTCCCCCCCAAAATAGCATGTCAGTTGCTAGAAAGGAAGGAAGACCTCATATAAAGCAGATTGTCACCACAAAGAAAGCCACAACTGTTAGTTTGCAAGACATAAGCAGAATAGGAAGAGAGAACAGTCTAACATAAAGATATGACATTTTGGAGGTGGTTGGCTCATGTAGTCATCACATATCAGAAGCAACTTGATGCAGGTTTTTTCCTTAATTTACTGACAATTATATGATGACAAAAGCTGCCTAGATGCCCTAAGCACATCCGATCTCGCCCGATTTCAGAAGCTAAGCAGGGTCAGCCCTGGTTAGTAATTGGATGGGAGACCACCAGGGAATAACAGGTGCTGTAAGTAAGTGCCTAGAGTAGAAACTCGCAAACCACTCCAATATTCCTGCCAAGAAAATTCCATGGACATGGGGTCACGAAGAGTCAGTCATGACTAGAGATGGGCACGACTCAAAAAAATAATTTTTCGTTTTTTGTTTGGGGTCCGTTTCGGTTCGTTTTCATTTTTCGGGGTTTTTTGCACATTTTTTGTTTTCGTTTTCGTTACGAAACGAAATGAAAAAACAAAACGAAAACAAAATTTTTTCATTTTCGTTAGCATTCTTTTCGTTGGGAGGTGTCTGCCATAACGAAAACGAAAAACAGGGCAAAATTTTTCGTTTCGTTTTCATTTTGTTTTCTGGAAAATTTTCGTTTTCGTTTTCGTTGCGTAACGGAAACAAAAAACAAAAATGAAAACGAAAATGTTGCTGAGTCATGCCCATCTCTAGTCACAAGTGTAAAAGCAAAGTGGTCTGCTTATATACCACCCCATACCACTTCAAGTAGTCTCTGGGTGGTTTACAGTTTTTAATTATAGTACACAAGCTACACATTGCCCCCCCCCCAGCAAGCTGGGTACTCGGAAGGATGGAAGGCTAAATCAACCTTGAGTTGGCTACCTAGGGTCGAACCCCAGGTCGTGAGCACAGTTTTACCTGCAGTACAGGCATTTAACCACTGCGCCAATGACGCAACACACACACACACACACACACACAAGCATACACATGATGACAAGAAGGATGGAAAGGTTGAAACTGTTATATAGGCACCAGATCTAGACACATATATGCATGTCAAGTAAGACCATCTTCAATCACAAAGAAAGTAAGCAAGCAAGCAAAAACAAAATAACCCCCCAAAATTAATTTCATATCTTAAATGAGTGAGCTTCAGAATATTTGTTCTCTGTTATTATTTAAATATATATATTTTCAAATAGTTTTTCAACCATACACAGAATCTGTTTTCCAGCACCAATGCCTGTTTGGCCAAGGAGGAGTTTAAAAACTGTTCCTGTGAGCCAGCTAATTAGGTTCTGACTGGCAGAGTTCAGAATTTGGATTGTCCCAGACTTGGAGCTGGTTTTCCTTTTAAAGGCTTGTGTCAGGAACCTAGTCTGACAAACCCTGGGAGTATATTTAGTCAAAGCACTAAATGCTGGGAGACACACAACTGTTCTCTCTATTAGTAATGCAGAAATACTTTTAAAAATTCCTTACTAAATTGTATGCTAATTCCCTGGAGACACATGGCAAAATCACCCTTTTTGGAGACTCTGATTCTATTACTGTCTTTAAATTAAGCCTTTTTTTCTTTTCAAAGATAACCCATGCTTTGACTGTTTCTCTTTCTTTCACTGCCCTGCAAATATCTCCATTCCCAGCCCATAAAGTTGCAACAATATATCTACTTCAAAACATTCTTGCTGGTGAACCCATTCCGCCCATGCATTGTTTATTTAAAAATCACGGCTTTGCCCCTTTGGAATTCCTTTTTTGAGGATCAATATCTCACCGTTAGCAGCCTGGGTTCATTTTAAATTAAAAAATAAGCAGTTGGAGCCAACCATTCTCTTTCAAAATAAGAAAGTTCATTTGATGTGTATTAAATCTGTTAATGTTTAAGACTGTTGGCTTCTGAACAGGGTGGTGGGTAATTACTGTTACTTTCTAAAAATCATAACTTAGAAAACTTTGCTCATACTCCCCAACTTTGGCTCAGAGCAAGAGTATACTGTGCTACATCTGTGCAAATTTTGATGCTTGCTTGAAGTCATATTTCAAAGTTGTAATTTTTGATTCAGCTGTCCCTGTTTTTAGAATTGCCTTGTAGAATGTTGATTTGCTTTTCTGCACATTTATTTATTTATTTATTTATTTATTTATTTATTTATTTATTTATTTATTTATTTATTTATTTCATTTCATTTCATTTCATTTCATTTCTATACCGTGCCATCTGGTAGCACGGCCACTCTGGTCAGTTACAAAATACATCATAAAAATGGAACAATATACAATGTAAAGCAACATCACAAATAAGAAAAAAGAATACGCATGACTAAATCTACATTAAAATAGTAAACACATATTCAAAAAAGCAAAGATCAGCAGGTGGCATAAGAATGAAAGATGGGGTAATGAAAAGAATAATTATTGATCAGAGAAAGCACATCTATAAAGCCATGTCTTCAGATGTTTCTTAAAGACAGATAGCGTGGGAGCCAGTCGAATCTCCGGTAGGAGTTGGTTCCACAACCGAGGCCCTGCTACTGAAAAGGCCCGGTTCCTTGTTGATAATTTATGGGCTTCATTTGGCACAGAGACCCTCAAATTACCCGCCTGAGATGAGCAGGTGATGCCGGTGGAATTCTGTGGAAGAACATAAGAACATAAGAACATAAGAAGAGCCATGCTGGATCAGGCCAAAGGCCCATCTAGTCCAGCTTCCTGTATCTCACAGCGGCCCCACCAGATGCGTTTGGGAGCGCATGAGACTAGATATCTGTCTCCTGATACCACTCCCCTGCATCTGGCCCTTGAAGTACCCTGGTTTCTCCATCATGGCTTGTAACCTGTGATGGACTTTTCCTCCAGGAATCTGTCCAATCCCCTTTTGAAGGCATCCAGGCCAGATGCCATCACCACATTGTGTGGCAGGGAGTTCCATAGACTTACAACGCGCTGGGTGAAAAAATATTTTCTTTTGTCAGTTCTTACTCTCCCAGCTCTCAATTTGAGTGTATGTCCCCTAGTTCTGGTATTTTGGGAGAGAGAGAAGAGCTTCCCTCTATCCACTTTACTCGTGCCCTGCATTATTTTGTATTTCTCAATCATATCCCCCCTCAAGTGCCTTTTTTCCAGACTAAAGAGGCCCAAATGTTTTAGCCTTTCTTCATAAGGGAGGTGCCCCAGCCCAGTAATTATTTTAGTCGCTCTCTTCTGCACCTTTTCCAGTTCCACTATGTCTTTCTTGAGATGCGGTGACCAGAATTGTACACAATACTCCAGGTGGGGCCTTACTATTCTTTTGTATAATGGCATTATAATGTTGGCTGTTTTATTTTCAATCCCCTTTTTGATAATCCCTAGCATGGAATTGGCCTTCTTCACCGCTGCCACACATTGGGGAGACACCTTCATGGAGCTGTCTGATAGATAACAAGATCCTGAACTGTTTAGGGCCTTGTATGTCAATGTTAGTACCTTGAAGCAAATGTGGTGATGAATTGGCAGCCCATGCAGTACAGCTAGTATAGGGGAGATGTGTTGGTTTTGCCTCAACCCGTTTACAGTCTTCCCCCGCCATTACGTGGTTCATATACTGCAGTCCCGGTATACAGTGGGACTGCAGTATATGAAAGGCAAGGGCCCCTGGAGCAAGCTGCTTGGGCCCATTTGAGGCCTCTTGCACTTACCTCAGGCCTGTACTGCCCTGAATGGGCCTCCGGCAGGCTTCCCAGGCCTGTCGGAGGCCCCAGAAGTGGTTTCTGGTGAAACAGAATGACTTCCTGATTGCCCAAAACCACTTATGGAGCCTTCGACAGGCTTGTCGGGTCTGTTGGAGGCCCCAGAAATGGTTTCCGGTGAACTGGAAGTGATTTCTGAAAAAACAGAAGTGCTCTCAGGATTGCTTGAAGCCACTTTTGGGGGCTCCAACAGGCCTTGGAAGCCCATCAGGGGCCCATTTGGGGCAGCACCAGACCTCAGTTAAGTGTAGGAGGCCCCAGAGCCACCAATTCCCCCACTCCAACCTTACCCAGCATCCTCATATTGCGGATTTTCCATTATTGCGGATCAGGTCGGGTTTCCTAACCCTGCGACAGGTGGAGGATCACATTCATCTGGCTGTTGAGTTCTGCCAAAGGTGGTAGTGGACAGAGTGGAACACAGATGTCACCTGGGCTTCCAAGGTGAGTGCCTGGCCTAATATTACACCAAAGCTGTGCACCCCTTCCTGTGCAGCGAGAGTCACACCCAAAAGAGAGGGAGTTTCCCAAGCTGCCAACAGCTGATGCCCCTACCCGGAGGACTTCCATCTTGCACAGGTTCAACTTCAGCCTATTTGCCCTGATCCACCCCAGCACGGCATCCATGCGGCACTCCAGGGATAAAACAGCATCCACTGCAGATGGAAAGAAGGAGATACAGAAATGGGTGCCACCATACTGATGACATGAAACCCCATACCTCCTAACTACATCCCCCAGTGGCCTCATATAGATATTGAAAAGTATGGGAGAGATGACCTTCCCCTGTGGTACCCCACAATTGAGGGACCAAGGGGTAGAGGTCATCTTCTGCATCATACTCTCTGGGGATGGTCCTCCCAAGAAGGAACAGAACTACTGCCTCCAATCCCCAACTCCAGGAGTCTCCCCAGGAGGATACTGTGGTCAATGGTATCAAAGGCCACTGAAAGGTTGAGGAGGACTAACAAGGATGATTTGCCCCTGTCAGTCTCCCTCAAAAGGTCATCTTGCAGGGCAACCAATGGTATTTCTGTACCATGGAACCCCGTCTGGAATGGATTGAGAGCATTAGTTTCATCCAGGAGCCCCTTGAGCTGGTCCGGGACCGCCCTCTCAACTACCTTGCTGATGAAAGGAATATTGGTGATGGGCCTATAATTGCCAATTTGGTTCACTGCCAAATTAGTTTTCTTCCAAATGGGTCTAATGAGCATCTCCTCGAGGGGAGGAGGAGCCCTTCCCTCTTGGAAAGACTCATTAATTATTACTGTGGCCCATTTGGTGGTCACTGGCCTGGCTGCTTTTATTAGTCAGGCCAGGAAAGGGTCAAGGGTTAGGGTTAGGGTGGTGGTGCGACAGCAATTCGTAAGGGCCCTGCCCACTTCACATGCCACCACAGGTTGAAAAGTTGTTGTGTTCTTAGTGTAACCCGTGAACTGCCTGAGTTTGGAGTATATTAATAAACAGAAAGGAAGGCTCCAAACTTACCTTAGCTCCAGTCAAGCTCTAGCTGGACCCCAGCCGGGCGGGGCCTGATCAAGCTCCCAAGCATAGGCAATGGGAGACAGGTGTGGGATGTGGAAGCTGGAGGCTGGAGAATGACTGAAGGGCAGGATTCTGGCTTGTTCAATTGAGGGGCAGCAGGCTGTTTAAACCATGCAATGGCCTGTCACTGGGATAGTCTGGGTGTGTATATAAACTGGCCCTTGGGCCTTTTTAGCAGTGCTTTTTATCCCTTTGCTATGTGTGCTTCTGCCCAGGGGCAAAGGGGGAGTTCAGGTGTGAGCATGTCGATTGCCCTGGAAGCAGAGGCACACCAGCCATCAACCTAGGCATTGACAGGTGCACCAACCAGATCATCAGGAATACCCTGCATGGTGTTCTGGATAGCATCAATAGCATAAATGCACTCTCATGCAGTGATAGTTATGTGTCAAACTATATATAGAGGACAGTGCATTCGCTCGAGTTTACGAATGAGCCCTGCTTTCAGATGGCCATCTCATGTTTTTCAAGATGCCATGCTGCATAAGGAGAGAATCAAGATGTTTTCCATAAACATAGTCCCACTACAAATCCATGTATGCTAGGCAGTTACAGTGTCTTCTTAGAAATTAAATGAGTTCTTTGCATCTGTCTTCATGACAGAAGACCTTGAGCAGATTCCGCTGCCCGAACAGCCCCTCTTGACTAAAGAATTAAATCAAATACAGGTTAAAAGAGAGGATGTTTTAGGACTAATTGATAAATTGAAGATTAACAAGTCACCGGGCCCAGATGGCATCCACCCAAGGGTTATTAGGGAACTGAGAAATGAAATTGCAGATCTCTTAACGGTAATATGCAACTTGTCTCTTAAAACGGCCACAGTGCCGGGGGACTGGAGGATAGCAGATGTCACACCAATTTTTTAAAAAGGAAGAAGGGGGGACCTGGGAAACTACAGGCCAGTTAGCCTTACATCTGTCCCAGGGAAGATGGTGGAAAGCCTCATCCAAGAGAAAATCTTAAAACACATAGAAGAACAAACCTTGCTGAGAGAAAATCAGCATGGCTTCTGCAAGGGTAAGTCTTGTCTGACAAATCATAAGAACATAAGAACATAAGAAGAGCCATGCTGGATCAGGCCAAAGGCCCATCTAGTCCAGCTTCCTGTATCTCACAGCGGCCCCACCAGATGCGTTTGGGAATGCATAAGACTAGATACCTGTCTCCTGATACCACTCCCATACATCTGGCCCTTGAAGTACCCTGGTCATCAAGGTTTGTAACCTGTGATGGACTTTTCCTCCAGGAATCTGTCCAATCCCCTTTTGAAGGCATCCAGGCCAGATGCCATCACCACATCCTGTGGCAGGGAGTTCCATAGACTTACAACGCGCTGGGTGAAAAAATATTTTCTTTTGTCAGTTCTTACTCTCCCAGCTCTCAATTTGAGTGTATGTCCCCTAGTTCTGGTATTTTGGGAGAGAGAGAAGAGCTTCCCTCTATCCACTTTACTCATACCCTGCATTATTTTGTATGTCTCAATGATATCCCCCCTCAAGCGCCTTTTTTTTCCAGACTAAAGAGGCCCAAATGTTTTAGCCTTTCTTCATAAGGGAGGTGCCCCAGCCCAGTAATCATTTTAGTCGCTCTCTTCTGCACCTTTTCCAGTTCCACTATGTCTTTCTTGAGATGCGGTGACCAGAATTGTACACAATACCCCAGGTGGGGCCTTACTATTGTTTTGTATAATGGCATTATAATGTTGGCTGTTTTATTTTCAATCCCCTTTTTGATAATTCCCTAGCATGGAATTGGCCTTCTTCACTGCTGCCATACATTGGGGAGACACCTTCATGTTTTAGAATTTTTTGAAAAGGTCAACAGGCATGTAGATTTGGGTGAACCGGTGGATATAGTCTATCTGGATTTTCAAAAGGCTTTTGATACAGTCCCTCACCAAAGGCTGCTGAGAAAATTGCAAAGTCAGGGGATAAGAGGGCAGGTCCTCTTATGGAGTGAGAACTGGTTGAGATCCAAGAAACAAAGAGTAGGTGTCAATGGGAAATTTTCACAATGGAGAGAGGTGAAAAGCGGTGTGCCCCAGGGATCTGTCCTGGGACTGGTGCTTTTCAATCTGTTCATAAATGACCTGGAGACAGGGATAAGCAGTGAGGTGGCCAAGTTTGCAGATGACACAAAACTTTTTCGTGTGGTAAAAACCAGAGAAGATTGTGAAGAGCTCCAGAAGGATCTCTCCAAACTGGGGAAATGGGCTACGAAATGGCAAATGCGTTTTAATGTAGCCAAATATAAAGTAATGCATATTGGGGCAAAAAATTCAAAACTTTATCTATCAACTCAGGGGCTCTGAGTTATCCATGACAGATCAGGAAAGAGATCTTGGTGTGTTGGTGGACAGCTCCATGAAGGTGTCTCCCCAATGTGTGGCAGCGGTGAAGAAGGCCAATTCCATGCTAGGGAATTATCAAAAAGGGGATTGAAAATAAAACAGCCAACATTATAATGCCATCCATTATACAAAACAATAGTAAGGCCGCACCTGGAGTATTGTGTACAATTCTGGTCACCGCATCTCAAGAAAGACATAGTGGAACTGGAAAAGGTGCAGAAGAGAGTGACTAAAATGATTACTGGGCTGGGGCACCTCCCTTATGAGGAAAGGCTAAAACATTTGGGGCTCTTTAGTCTGGAAAAAAGGCGCCTCAGGGGGGATATGATTGAGACGTACAAAATAATGCAGGGCATGAGTAAAGTGGATAGAGGGAAGCTCTTCTCTCTCTCCCAAAATACCAGAACTAGGGGACATCCACTCAAATTGAAGGCTGGGAGAGTAAGAAGAGACAAAAGAAAATATTTTTTCACCCAGCACGTTGTTAGTCTATGGAACTCCCTGCCACAGGATGTGGTGATGGCATCTGGCCTGGATGCCTTCAAAAGGGGATTGGACAGATTCCTGGAGGAAAAGTCTATCACAGGTTACAAACCATGATGGAGATGTGTAATTTCCCAGACTTAAAACCAGGGTACTTCAAGGGCCAGATGCAGGGGAGTGCTATTAGGAGACAGATATCTAGTCTCATGCGCTCCCAAATGCATCTGGTGGGGCCTCTGTGAGATACAGGAAGCTGGACTAGATGGGCCTTTGGCCTGATCCAGCATGGCTCTTCTTGTGTTCTTATGTTCTTTTATTAAAAAAGTTTCTAAAAATATTCTAAACTATTTTGAAATTCTTTCTGTTCTGTCACTCCCCCCACACGCAGCTCTTAAGGGCTGACTGGTTATGCTGTCATCATTTTTCCTCTATGGAGTGAAGCTCCTGTTGAGTGCTACTGAAGTGGCACACTGATATTTTCTTTATACTGTATTTACAGGAGAAAGAACTGTCATACTTTTGGCAAGGGAGAAGCCCATTTGATACAAATTCAAAGTTTGCTTATTATGCTTAGAGTAGAAATGGGCATAAAATGATTTTTTGTTTCATTATTGTTGTTTCACTTTGCTTTTTGTTATAATTTGCTTTCAATCCTTGAAGGATTTATTCCCCCCCCCCATGGAAAACATATCTCTCTCCTCTCTGTACCCGTCCTAGAGCATGTCACGTATACGACAGTATACATGAGCTTACTTTGACATTAAGTTTGTGCTACCAAAACTGTTTCATGCTTAGTATCCCAAGATATTTCTTCTCTTCCTCTATCTTTTCAGGTAGTTTAGATTCTGACCTTTGAAACTTTCCTTGCTATTCTCTTTTGCAAACATCCTATAAATCAAATGCATAAAATTTATGTTAATATGATATTCTGTGAGTGTACACACTTTATTTGTACAGAACAATCTCTCTTGGATATATATTCATTGAGAACTACCACAGAGTCCTTGTTTTATGTACAAGGCCCAAGGCATCACCCAGAAAATATTGCTTTCCTTTCTCCTTAGTATAAATCATAGAATGCTGGGAGATGAATAGACATGTGAACAAACAGTTGTTTGCTTTAAAGTTCCAAATCATAACAGTCAAAATATATCTGTCACAGTGCCAGTCAAAGAAGAGCTGATTAGTTATACCAATGAAAAGGAGTGGAAAGTCTGTATGGGATGGGTGGATATACACAGGGATGTGTCTTAGAAAGAGGAGAATTTTGGTTATTGGCAATAACAGTCTCTTGAAAGATCACAGGAGAAATAAATAACTTCACATCCCTTGTAATGTTCCCTCCTGTTCTCATGAATCAATATATTAGTTCATTGTTGGTTCAGGCCAGAGCTTGGGAAAGTGACTTTTTCATATTATAACTTCCGCAATCCCCAGTTTAGTATGCTGGCTGGAAAAAAACAACAACTGGGGGAATTCTAGTTCACAACAATAAGGTTTCTGAGCTCTGGTTCACTCCAGGGAGTAAATTTGCAGGGAAACTCTTTGTTTCCCTTATCTGTTCAGAATGCCAAAACTTATTTTGCAAATACTGTATCAAAATTTAATCCTGGAAGCCCCATATCCAGGATTTCATATATTGTGAAAATTTAAAATATATTTTAACTTTCAATACATGAGACAATCAAAATTATGCAGGGCATGTCAGAGGGACTGGAAGCAAAATTTGGCTGTATATAGCATTCAAATGCTACTAGGTTATGCCAGGTCTCCAGAGTATCAGCCAAACTCTCAAGGAGGTCCTGTCCTTCCCAAGGTCCTTAGGCAGAAACAGGTATGGTGGGCTATATTAAAGAAAAGAAATATTTTGTGTGTGAATTATCAGGTGAATACACTGTCAGGTGGATATATAATTGGCTACAGAATCATACTCAGAGGATGATGATTAATGGGGGGGAAAGACTGAGGGGAAATATGAAAGCACTTTACAAATACTTAAAAGATATTCATACAGAGCAGGGGCAGGATCTGTTTTCAATCATCCCTGAGTGCAGAACACATAATAATGTGCTCATGTTTTTGGAAGATAGATTTGGACAAAATATCAAGAAAAACCTCTTAACTGTTAGAGTAGTATAACAATGGAACCAATTACAGTGGTACCTTGTATAACGTAATTAATTGGTTCCAAATCAAATTACGTTATATAAGTTTTCCGTTGTACAAACCCTAATTTCCCATAGGAATGCATTGAAACTGGATGTAATCCGTTCCAATGCGTTCCAATGGCGTTAGGTTTTTTGGGGCGAGGGGGGGCGGGCGGGTGGTGGACCCCCGTGCAGGTGCCAGGTAAGGGTGCCCCTCCCCGGCTCACCCCCCCTCCGTGTCTGCCCCCCTCCTCTCCCCTCCCTCCTTCCCTCTTTCCCCGGGCGGCTGCAGGTGGTCGGGCGGAGGTGGCTGCGGGGGTGGGGGGAGGGAGTGGGGTGCGCCACTTGGCCTGGGGTAGGGGGCTTCGGCGGGACCGCGCTGGGAATCCCCCCCTCACCTGCGCCCGGCGGCTTTGGAGGCAGCGAGGCGCTCGGCTGTCGAGGGGGCACCGGGTGGCCCCGAGAGGCTGCCACTGGCCAGCCTTCCTCTCCTGCTCCTCCTGGGGGGCCCGGGCCTGCCCCCACGGTCCATGCTGCCCATGCTGCTGCCGCCGCCCCTTTGTGTCTGCTGCCGCACATGTGGATCCCCTCGCCGCCTTCACCCGCTTCCAAAGCAGGCGCGCGCCCGTGCTCCAGCATGCCCGAGAGAGAAAAAAAGATGGGGGAAAAAAGGCGCCCGAGAAGGAGGGGTCTCGGCCGGACACACCAGCAGCTTCCCCCGCCTCTGCCAGGGGGGGGAAAAGAGGGCGAGATCCTCGGCTGCCGCGGATGCACGGTTTGTCCGCTCCAGCCGGCGCCCCCCCACCCATCGGAGCCTCTTTCTCCTTGCCGGGGGAGGGCTCCCGGCTTCGTCCTGGTGGCCGAGGATCGGGGCCTTGGACAAGCAAGGCGATCGGCGGCTGTGGCAGTGGTGCACCGCTCGTGACCAGTGGCGGCGGAGGCGCGCGGCCTCGCGGCGCCCCGGCCGGTCTGTTTCTTTCCTCTGACAGGCCGCTGATCAGCTGGGCTCCCCGATCAGAGCCCTGATAAGGGCTCCCCCCGCCGGAGCCACAGCGGTCTCAGCGGCGGCGCGCAGCAACTTTTCCACCAGGCAGCGCGAGGACGTGCAGCCGGCCTTTGGGACAAGCGGGGCGGCTTCTCCTGGCCAGGCTTGCCCTCGTCCTCCGCACTTGGCTCCCTCCCACCTTGGGAGGGGCGGCCCAGGCCGGCAAGGCCGGCAGAACGACAAGAGGGTTTGTTTAGCGAAAAATCCGGAAAAAAAAATCCGCCCCCTCCTCTTCCCAGGCGGCCGCAGGTGGTGGGCGGGGGAGGAGTGGGGCGGATTTTTTTTCCTTTGTACGGATTTTTCGCTATACAAACCCTCCGTTATATGAGGTACTACTGTACTGCACCTAGAGAGTTGGTGAGTGTGCTGATGCTGGAGGCATTAAAGAGAAAATTGGATAGCCACCTGTCAGATCTGCTTTGATTTAGATTCTGCATTTAACAGGGGGTTAGGCTTGATTACCTTCTAAGCCCTTTCCAACTCTATTGTTCTATGATTTGGAAAGCCTAGGCACTAGAGATGGGCACGACTAGGGAAAATGACGTTTTTGAGTTGTCGTGTGTCGGAGGCGGCCCGTGTCGGCTCGTTTCCGTTTTTCGCGAAACTTCGCAAAAAATGGTCATTTCGTTTTTCGTTTTTCGTCTGTCGTTATATTGGTTTAGGGGGGGTAGCGGGCTCCTGGAGGCAACTCTGTAGGGTGGGTGCCTCCTCTGGCCCGCTATGAAGGGAAGCGGGCTCCTGGAGGCACCTCTTTTTTTGGGGGGGTGCCTCCTCTCCTCACCCGCTACTAGGAAGGAAGGGAAAGCAGGCTCCTGGAGACCCCCCATGGCATGGGGGCCTCCTCTCCTCACCTGCTGCAAAAGGGCATGCATAGCCATATGGATATATGCATACCAAGTTGCAGACACAGCAGACTGGCAGAGGCACCCCTCTTTTTGGGGTGCCTTCCCTGCATCAGTCAGGCCTCGACGGGCATGGTTTGCATGGCACACAAATGCTGCCGAGCCGAGCCTGCAGGGGTCAGCCAGAGCCACAAGTGACAGACTGGCGAACTCTCTGCACTGTGGCTCACTAAGAAGGGAAACGTACTTGCGTGTAGTGCAGTGCAAGTACAGATCTGGCTTAGGGGACACGGTTAGCGCAAGGGCTAGGGTTAGGCTAGTTACTGGTGAGGTTAGGGTGGGGTAGTGGGGTGCACCTCTGGGTGCCTCTCTGACCCACTAAGAGGACAGTGTACTGTGCCGTATGGGTAAGGGACTAAGGGTTAGGGTTAGGGCTAGGGCTAGGGCAGGGTTTAGTGGGCTTTTTGGCACATCCCAGAAGTTTTAGTGGCCAAGTGGCCATGCGATTGGTGGAAAGGCTCCAAAAATTTGCATGGTCCACTCTCATGGCCACATGGCCAGCCCATCATTGCGCAGGTGTAAAAAAATAAAATAAAATAAAATAAAATAAAATCAATGGAGAGAGGACAGAGGAGACATTTTGTTGCAAGAAAAACCCACTGCTACTGTAAAAATTCTGGCAGTTTTAAAATAGCAATTTCTGTTTCTGTGTGGTGCTTGTGTGTGTTTTTGGACCACGATTTCAAAAAAATATTGCGGGCGCCACCCCATTTTTGATCCCCCGCTCGCACCGCATGGCATGGCGAGTCCGGCTTGTTGCTTGCGAGTCCCCACCAGAGCAGCCCAGGACAGGAGAGGGGAGGAGGCCGGGGACCCCCCCCCAGAAACCACCCCTCTGGTAGGTGCCCTGTCAGGCAGGCATATTTTCGCCTACTTTTTGGGCCGGGAATCGGGGGTTTTAAAACTTTTTTTCTGTGCCGCTTGAATTGCGGCGGCCGGCGGCGAGTCCGGCTTGTTGCAAGCGACTGCGAGACGACGAGGATTTCCCCCACCAGAGCAGCCCAGGACAGGAGAGGGGGGGAGGCCGGGGACCCCCCCAGAAACCACCCCTCTGGTAGGTGCACTCTCATTTTCGCCTGCTTTTTGGGCCAGGAATCGGGTTTTTTTTTTACTTTAAAAAACTTTTTTTTCTGTGCCGCTTGAATGGCGGCGAGCCAGCGAGGCGGCGACTTTGGCGGGACGACGAGGATGCCTGCCCCCAGCGCAGCCCAGGAGGGACAGAAGGAGAGGGGGGAGGCCGGGGACCCCCCCCCCCAGAAACCACCCCTCTGGTAGGTGCCCTGAGCCCTCACTCAGGCAGGCATATTTTCGCCTGCTTTTTGGCCGGGAATTGGTTTTTTTAAATTTATTTTTAAAACTTTTTTTCTGTGCCGCTTGGCATCGCGGGATCGCCGCGATGCCAGGAACGACAACGACAAATCAGACCCAATTATTCTTTAGTTGGTTTGAGTTCGAATTGTGGCGGAGTAATTCCCGTTACCGTTTCCGTTCCGTAACGGAAACGAGTAACGGAAACGGAAACTGGAATTCCGCTAAGTCGTGCCCATGTCTACTGGGGTTTCCTTACTCCCGATGGAGGTGTTTGCCTGTGTTTGAAAATGTATGCATGTGTGTTGTGCTTGCCCAGTGTAAGTACATGAAAATGGCAGAAACAAGGGACACATGAAGTCCAGAGAGAAAACGGTGTACTCACTGTGCATGCACAGCTTTTAACCTTCTTGTTTGCTGTAAGTAAGTCATGTAGGGTACAAACTCAAGCAAGAACTGAAGCCAACGTAGCTGTTCAGTGCATGCTGCTGCTTGACTAGCAGGTAAAAAAAATGGGAGAAGGGAAGGAGAAGGGACAAATGAAAGGAAAAGAGGAAGGAAAGTGGACTTGCCCTCCAGTTTTGATTTGATAGAGATTATTGACTATACCTATCTAAGTTTTATCTGGATTCTGAGCACATTTCCTTTTGTTCCCTTTGTGTCTGTTTCTACAATCAGCCCAGAAGCAGTTGTAGCCCCTGCAAGTCCTTACATCAGTGGTGGCAAACCTTCGACACTCCAGATGTTTTGGACCACAACTCCCATAATTCCAAGGTTGTATTACCAATGACAAAGGACTGTGGGAGTTGGGGTCCAAAACATCTGGAGTGCCGAAGGTTTGCCACCACTGCCTTACATCTCAGGGTATGGGGTGATGCTACAGAGCTGCTCCATTTTGGCTAAAGGACAGGGCATACGTTTAAAGAAACAGTGTATGCTAAGATGGCTTCTTTCTTGCCATGATATTCATGGAAAGTGGGGTGAGGGATATGACCTCCTTGGAGTTGTAGGTCTCTTGGCCTATGGCAGAGGTCCAAGTGCTCTTCCAAAATGTACTGATACAGTTGATACCTTCGGCAGATATGTCCAGTGTTTTCTGTAGTAATGGTAGTCATACAGTAGTAGCGGTAGTAATAAAAGTATGTTGCTGATTTATGCATATTTATGAAAGGGAAATTGTCTTAAGTCTTGGCAGTAAACACGCAGTCATTAAAGAAGTGATGGTTGTATTCTTGAGCTTGTACCTAACCATATAATCAGCAATACCTTCCCGTGATTTACTGTTATTTACTGTACATTCTGCCTTTTGTCCCTGCAAGGGCCCAAGGTGGTTCACATTCAATTAAACCTATACAGTAATGACAATTACAAACACCACAAGAAAGACACAAAACAACTAAATATATACAGTAACTATTAAACCCACCATCAAAAACTATTTTAAAAGATTTAAAAACTCTACATTCAGTAGATGCTGCACTCTTAAAAACTCCAGTTATTGCATCAAAGTCTTCCTGAAAAGTTCTTTTAGGAACTGAAATCAGATTTTTTTTCTCTCTCTCTGGTAGTGTGATTCAGCATCATATATAT
>JAHTLZ010000010.1:67088372-67137287 GCA_023846285.1 Phrynocephalus versicolor
AGAAGTTCAGTATTCCTCTGCTTTCCCAATTTCTGTAGTAAATTTGTTCACAGCTTAAGATGTTACTCCTGGCTAGATACAGTGGTACCTCTACTTATGAGCAGCTCTACTTATGTGCAATTTGACTTAAGAGCAGAAAACCATTGGTATTTTAACTGCTACCTTACAAATGTTAGATGTGGTCCTCTCTACTTACATTTTTTTCAATTTTTATTTTATTGTTTTTATTTTTATTTTTTTAGATATGGCTGCTCTACTTATGAGTTGTTTGACTTATGAGCATGCATTCGGAACAGATTAAACTGTTTAATCTAAAGTAGAAGTACCACCGTATATTACATGGGGCTTGTAATGATCGTAATGTGAGGCATACACACAAATAATACATTTGGGCATAGCATTAAAAGATCCCTGTGTGGCTGAAAACCTATGGATACTCACTGTACTTCAGAATTCAGTCAATGCTCTTGCCTCTGTTATCTCTATTGTCTGTTCCCTTTCCAGTTTTACTGTGGTCTATGGTTATTAATGGCAGGTCAGCTGTGGTGCAACTCTCTTATTGTTGCTTCTTGAGCCTCTGTCATATTTTGTATAGTTACTGAGATATTGGTGATTGCAGTCTGCAAACAGGTATAAAAATAGGACACTTGTAATCTAGATCATTAAAATTCATAGGCTGTAGCAAAACTTTGTGCATGTGTTTTCTGGACAGGCCTGTTAACCTTTGAAAGATTTGCAGAGGCATTTTCCACCATAGAACAATAAAATAGGCAAGTGAAAGAGGTCACAGCGTGAGGAGAGCTGGAGAAGATATATGCATCAGGCAATGAACCTCTAAGCGGTTCATAAGGAAATACTCTGAATTTGAATTTTTGGCTTCATTACTTCATCCTTCTCATGCCCACAGTTATCTGCATCATTTCTATGAGAAAGTGGAACATTTTGCCCTTCTTCATCAAAGCAACAATGCTATAAACTTTCTGAGTGGGAATTTTAACTTTGCTGTGCTATGATACATTGCTGAGGTAGGAAATAGCTGGAGAGGTTGCTGAGCAAGAATTCCCATTTAGTTCTCTTCATGAGAGGGCTACTTCCCATAAAGGATCTCATTCAAAATGGAAAAGCTTGTGCATAACTCTTGACTATTGGTCTTTCAGTGGCTATATGCTGCCACAGACATTTGCCATTTTGCCTTTATATAACAACACTAATGGCAGCAATCAAGATGGTCTATAGCAGTGATGGCAAACCTTCGGCACTCCAGATGTTTTGGACCACAACTCCCACAGTCCTTTGTCATTGGCAGTCTATGCTTGGTATTCTGGGAGTTGCAGTCCAAAACATCTGGAGTGCCAAAGGTTCGCCACCACTGGTCTATAGGCTAGCAACATCATGCAGGGGAAAATCCCAGGAGCTGATTTCTCTCCCCTCCCCTTTTTGTTTTGTTTAAATTACTGTAAACAGTTTCTCACCCTAACACAAAGCAATTGTCAGGGGTGTTTCTCAACTAGTGTGGATGATAGTGAGCAGAAGAGAGTATCCTGTAGACCCTTTGCTGCGTAAAGCTTGTCATAATTTTTCCTGCTTGCCAACACAGGCCCAATACTCTATTGTGCAGCAATATTGGCCCATTTCCTGCCTTTTTTGAATTGTAGATACAGAAGCACAATACCCCACATTCATAAACCAGAGGTTCTTTGAAGAACTGAACCATAGTTTGGTTGGCTGGTCCATTTAAAAATATTTTACATGGTCTAGCAGGTTCAGTAGCACAGAGTTCTTCAGGACTGATTAAGCTTTGATGGGATTCTGTTATCAAGGGATTCCATTATCTGCAGAATTTAGTAAACAATAACTCTGGATAAAGCAAAATATAACACAGATGCAACCTGTGATACTGTTAAACACCAAGATCACGAGGGCCTTTTCACACGACCCCTAAGATCCACTGGCCACTTAAATTCGGACCAGAGATCTTAGGGGTTTGTCGCTGTTCCTGTGTTCCCACCCCCTCCGCACTCCTGGCTACTGTCTGCGTGAGGGGAGGGAGAAAAAAAGGAAGAAAAGAATGCCACTCACCTCCGTTCTGCCCTCTCGCTGTTCTCCCGGCAGCATTAGTATCTCTTAAAGGGGCGGGGGGGAAACAACAACAAACAGAAGCGAGGAGAGCCCGGCACTCACTACGTTACATCCGCATCAGGAACTTTTCACCCCTGGAGAGCAGGTACTTGAAAAGTGTGCTGGGACGTGCTTAGGTGGGCGTGGTCGCAATTAATTTTTTGTAAACTTCTGAGCTGGTGGGGAAACAATTTTAAGCTCTGGATCTGGGAGCCATTTGCCACGGATTTTAGGGGTCGTGTGAAAAGGCCCTAAGAGACACTAATTTGTTTGTTGCTTCTTCTAAAAGAGTAAAGGAACACAGAGATAATCCATCACAACACTAGGAATAGCACAAGTCCCTCTCTACACTCATAAGGTAGAGAAGTAGCAGGAGAATCCATGCCATCCTGCCTATGAAGGCAGAAAGGCACAATTTGGTGAGTGCCCAGAATGCTAATTATTTCTACCCTAAGTGGGGGGGGGAGTGCTTTAAGTGCTATGGGGTGGTAGATAAGCAGTGCACCTTGCTGTTTTGCTTTAGTGAATAAACAATTGCTCACAAGAAAGTACACATGCTTCTGCAAGCGTCCTGCTGATGAGACCTTGTCCACTTTCTTTTCTGCCAAATTACTGTTTGAAGTCTCCCAGATATCAAGCCTCATTCGAATCAATATCTTAACCCCAAGAATCCAGGATTTAACCACAGAATCCTGCTCCCTTGTATCCTCCCTGGTCCTGGTTCTACGCCTCTACCTGTATTCGTCTCTTCTTTTTCAGGATTCTTGCTTAAGATTTCCCATAGCTAAGCCATTGTACCAAACTGAGTTACAATGTTCCCCAACATCAAGGCAGTGGGATGAGACAAAGGAAAATCTATTTATTTATTTATTTATTTATTTATTTATTTATTTATTTATTTATTTATTTATTTATTTATTGTAACCCTTTCATCTATATTTGGGAGTAATTTCCTCCTGCATGTCTGTCTCCCCCAATTAGTCAACCCCCCCTCCGGCTTTGGATGTGTTTTTGTGTGTGTCCTTTGGAGAAAAAGCTCTCTTTTCACTTCTTCCTTGTAGCAATTGTCCAGCCTAAATTGCTTAGCCTCAGACCTTTGCCAAATTACCCATATTCTGCGGCCTATTATCGTTTTCATCACAATACTTTCTTGGCCTTGCGAGTTTGCCTCCTTTGAATCAATATAAATAGCTCCTTATTGTCCGCAGCTGTTCTGTGTGCCCTGCTGTTCACCAGGGCAGCCATGAATGTATATTTTAATCCCCGTGTGTCCAGTAAAATTCCTCTGTTGAGTACCTTGAGGACAAAATGATTTGACCATCCCCATCAAAGATAAGGTGCATTCGTGCCATTCTTCAAAGATCCCATACTAGAGTGTCTCAACATGTGTGAGTTCAGTTCTGCTCTTTGTGAGTATGCCAGGTAACACTCCTGACTCAGTCCACAAGTTACATATGGTTAAGCTAAACCTAAAAACTGCACAAAAACCATTTAAATAAAGTATTGTGGCAGAGAGTATAATTCAGCCTAAACTCATTTGTTATGAACATCAGATTAACATGCATCTTATCTTTAAGATACAGAAGAAATAATTATTGTTGCAAAGCACTGTGGAGACTTCCTGTGGAAGGTTTGCACAATAGTGCCCCTGTGATATCTCCCCACTATTATGTCAAATGGTGGTGATTTGCCTCAGTGGCCTGTAGAGATGAGAGTGAACCATGGTTTGGTGTTGTTCAGCAGTTTGGTTGCACAGCTTCCTCCAGAGGTGCTGCCCTTGCATTCTAGCCCTGCTTCTCCAGTGGGCCCCTGCTCAGAGGCAACGGCACAGCTTCCTAGCCCTGCCTCCTCTGGACACTGCCTCTGAGTGGGCACCTGCAGAAGGAAGAAGGGCTGGGTAGCCATAGCACTGTCTCTGAGCAGGCGCCCACCGGAGGAGGCAAGGATGGGAAACCAGTACACCCACAGAGATACAGTCCTCTAAGTAGCTTTAACCCAAACGGTATATATAGGGCTGTATGGATGCAAAGGATGTGATGGCACAATCACGTCTATATTTAAGCATATTACTTATATACTGTATTGGCACTATTATCAGTTATTTGTTGATCTTAGTAGTTCTCAACATTATCTATTTCTATTGCCTGGGTTCTCCCTTTTCCCTTGGTTCTCTTTCATAACTTTGTGCAGATGCCTCTGTAGAACCGGTACGAGCTTTCACCTGCTTTCTCTGTTGATTTATCCTTTAACTTATCAGACATTTATTTATTTATTTATTTATTTATTTATTTATTTATTTATTTATTTATTTATGTGCTCGTATATTGCCAGTCTTCCGTGCAGAACTCTGGGTGGCTTACAGTAATCCAAAAAGAAAAACAAATACTGATAAAAGGAAATAAGCAAAACATAAATTATAAAAATAGTCAATAATAGAGATGGGCATGAAACGAGCAATTTTTCATTTTCATTTTTTCATTTTGTTACATAACGAAACGAAAAATGAATTTTATCTCCAAAATGAAACGAAACGAAACGAAACACCAGAAATTTTGTCGTCCGTTTCATTTTCATTACGGCAATACATTGAACTGCTTTAAATGCTAACGGAATGAGCAATTTTTCATTTTCATTTTCATTTTTTCATTTCGTTATGTAACGAAACAAAAACAATTTTTTTGCAAAAATTCACAAAAAATGAAAACAAACCGAAACGGACCCCCTAAACGACAAACGACAAACAAAACATCATTTTTTTGAGTCGTGCCCATCTCTAGTCAATAAACAAGCAATAAACAAAGCTAGCGCTAACTGGCAATGGCAACTAGAAAAAACACACAAACCCCAGGGTAAACAACAGCATAAGACATCATATGAAACAAACGCATTAGTGGTCTCTATATGCCTCTTTGAAGAGCAAGGTCTTAAGTGGTCTCTTGAAAGCTGGCAGGGACTGAGCCAGACGTATCTCACTGGGAAGTTTGTTCCATAAGGTAGTAGCAGCCAGTGAAAAGGCCCAATTTTGAGTATCATTTTCCAGGCCTCCCTAAGGGTGGCTGCTCGCAGTGAGAATGCCTGTAATGTTCTAGTGGCCTGAGCCTCAGTTGACCTTAGGGAGATTCCCTCCACCAGGTATTCAGGTCCCAAGCCATGGAGGTTCTTATAAGTCAAAACCCTCCACAGAAAAACTTAAAAAAGAAACTTCCTTTAGTCCAGACAATGTGTCCATTTCCACAACAATTTTGAGGCATTTTTCTTTCAATTCTTCTTGTTTCAATATACAGTGGTACCTTGTATAACGTAATTAATTCGTTCCAGATCAAATTACGTTATACAAGTTTTCCGTTATACAAATGCTAATTTCCCATAGGAATGCATTGAAACTGGATTTAATCCGTTCCACCCCCCCTCCGTGTCTGCCGCTCCTCCTCTCCCCTCCCTCCTTCCCTCTTTCCCTGGGCCGCAGCAGGTGGTCGGGCAGAGGTGGCCGCGGGGGTGGGGGGAGGGGGTGCACTGCGCCGCTTGGCCTGGGGCAGGGGACTTGGGTGCAGGACCGTGGGAATTCCCCCCCCGCTCACCTCTTGCCGGAGAGGCAGACAACAGCCAACCGGCGAGGGGGGGCGCGACTCCTCCCCGGGCGAATTTCCCAACGGACACTGACTGACTGTCTGCCCTCTGTCCTCCTCCTCCCTGCGTGTCACCCCCCCTCCTCCTCGGAGCCCAGCAGGTGAAGCGGCCCTCTCTCTCTCTCTCTCTCTCTCTCTCTCTCTCTCTCCACTCCCCCCCGTCGGCGCTTGTCCTTTTCTTCCCTCCCCGCTCGCTCCGGTGGCCGGGCGAACAAAGAGTCTGTCGGGGCTGCTGCTGCTGCTTTCCCCGGGCAGCTGCAGCTAACCTCCCCGGGGCGCGCCGGAGCTTCCTCCGCCGTCTCCAGGAGCAGCAGCAACAGCTCGCCTGCACGCCCTCCTGCTCGCTTTGCTCTCTCTCTCTCTCTCTCTCTCTCTCTCTCTCTCCACTCCCCCCCCATCGGCGCTTGTCCTTTTCTTCCCTCCCTGCTCGCTCCGGTGGCCGGGCGAACAAAGAGCCCGTCGGGGCTGCTGCTGCTGCTTTCCCCGGGTGGCGTGGAGCCGTCCCCTCCCCTCCCCTCCCCTCTTTCCCTGACCGCCCCCGTCCTCTTCCCGGGTGGCCGCAGGTGGTGGGCGGAGGTGGCGGGGGGAGGGGGGCGGATTTTTTCCGTTATACGGAGTTTTCGTTGAACAAACCCTCCGTTATACGAGGGTCTACTGTATCTGCCTTCTTCCAGCACATAGCATACAAAATTCTAGCTGCAGTTATTGCATGTATCACTAAATGTCTTATATGGTTAGCATTCCCTGCACCTTACCACCTAATTAATTAATAAAAATACTGAAGAGCACTGGGCACCCCACTTGTTGCCTCCTCTGAGTCTGAGAAGGAGTCATTGATAAGTACTCTCTGAATATGAGTCTGTAACCAACTCTGGATTTGCTCAATCACTTGCTAATCAGAACATTACAGAGGTTTCAGTAAAACTAAGGGATAATAAACTTGTTCCAAAGTAATATTTACACAATGCAGTTTAAATGCATGCTATTACATAATATGATATATTACTAATACTACTACCAGTACTTAATTTTAGAAAGCTGATTAAATAGGAACCATCTCTGCAACCAATCTTTGATAAATATAATCTCCAGCCCCAGTTAAGTCACTGCATTTTCACAGGAACTCAGATGATATGTCTTTCTCTGGTTGGGGGACTGGCTATTTGGATGTATGATGAACGTCTTTGCTAGGCTGCTGCCTCATTATTCCCTTTAGTCCAGAGCTAAAGTTGCCTCAGGTTTATTCACTACTTTGGGCTGACATCCTGACAGAGCTTCCTTTTGAAGGCTGCCTCTGGAGCTTTCCTCTGTATATGTGCAAACTTTGTCTGGCTGTCTTTCTGAATGATTTCAGCCTCACATTGCAATCTTGCCTATGTCTTAGTTTCCCCTGTTGATCTTCAGGCTTTTTATCCTTTTCTTTGTTTTTTTTTCTCCCAGAGTCAAATCAGGTATTAAGGAAAATGTTTGTTTGTTTGTTGGTTGGTTGCATTTTTACACTGCACTGCTTTCCCAGAAGGGACTCTGGGCAATTTACATAAATGCAAATAAATAATCTGCAATTAAATATAAAAAATGAAAACAAAAAGACAAATTAGACAACCACACAATAACATACAAAGATCCGGCAAGAGGCAAAAATTAAAAAAAAATACCAAAGGGGGGGGAAGAAAAACAACAAAGTGGTGGAAAACACAACATAAGTTACCAATCACCAAATGCCTCCTTAAAAAGTAAGGTCTTCGATGCTTTTTAAAGGTTGGGAGGGGCTCAATTTGGTGGATTTCGCATGGATATTTATTCCAGGCAGCAGGGCCAGCCACCGAGAAGGCCCAATTACGGGTAGAAACCCTACGGGCCTCCCAGGAAGTGGCCAAATGGAGCAAAAATGCCAAAGATGTTCTGATGGGCCCGGTCAATGCTAACCTTCGGGAGATCCGCTCTGCCAGATACTCAGGGCCCAAGCCATGGAGGGTTTTGTAAACCAAAAACAGTACCTTGAACCTTATCTGGGAAGCAATGGGTAACCAGTGATATGGTCAAAATGACCTGCACCAACCACCAATCTGGCCACCACATTCTGAACCCACTGCAATCACTGGACAAGGTTCAAGTGTAGCCCCATGTAAAGAGCATTGCAGTAATCAATCCTCGAGATAACCAGCGCTTCCACAACTGTTCTCAGGGAGTTGTCATCAGGACGAATCTGGGTGATAAGCCTAAACTGGTAAAAGGGACAGATCCGGATCCAAGACAACACACAGACTCTTCACTCTTTCAACCAGCTGGAGGGCAGATTGGGAAGAAGTCCAGAGTGGGAAGAGGGAAGAATGTTTATTGTTTCTCCTTTAAACAGTGACTCTCTAGCAGAATTCTTTCTTTAAAGCACAACTTGCAAATGAATTCCAGGTGTATGTCCAACTGGGTGGTCCCAAAAACAAGTGCAAACTAAGATTTGCTAGGAGAATTAGATATGTCCTTTCATTTCAGGGATCTCTTGTTCCTAATAATGTGACAATAGCATTGTTTGTTGCTGGCCATCACTTAACAGACCTCCCAGGGCTTTGTAAACTACAAAATAATACAATACACACAGTCCATTAGAGGAAAGGCCACAACTTTATGGCTTAGAGCAGGAGTTCCTGGCCAGCCTTGGGGTATCACGTGCCACCCATTGCCCACCTCAATTTGCTTCATTAGACTCTGAAAGTTCCAGAAAGGATAACTGTTTTCTGGAAACAAGATGGGGCCCAAAGTGGCTCGTATTTTTTTTTTTAAAAAAGGAATTAAAAACACAGTAAGATATACATTTAAAAACATTTAAACTATAAAACTAAGCAAAATACAATCAAATAATAAAAACAAATAAAACATAAAACTACAATATCTTAATTAAAAATTGCATTCAGGGAATTCATCGTGGTTCATGTACACAAAAGTATATATCCTAGTCTGTCAAGTTTGAGATAGTCTGTTTAGCTATTTTTCAAGGAATCTACTACCTTTTGCTGCAATTGCTGGTTGCAATTGCTTGCCCTACAGACAAGTGAAAATTGTGCCATCAATAGCATTTTCAGAAGATACCCCAGCAGTTTAACATAGATTATAAGCATCAAATCATCAATATATGGAAAATGTAGTGCCAGTGTGAATTGTTTGTTTTGCTACTTCCTGTACAAGAAATACTTGTTTACGTTATAGTAAATATTTTTATCTGATATTTGCATGTGAATTCAGTTACATATAGCTAGCATTTTAAAGGGAGTGCGCATCACGAATAAAACCCACAGGACTTTCAATCCTAAATATAATTAAATAGAATGATGTTAACAAGAAATAGCCCAATAACATTACCATTATTTAACCTGTCAAATCTCTTTTCATAATACAATCTCAGAGGGCAAACAACATTAAAATGAGAACCTTTTTGCCCCTCACAAAAAATAATCATTACAGCTGAGGTGGTAGTTTTTCCTTCATCAGGGCAATATATCAGGATGTGGTTCGTAGGGCAGCCACGGGCATTTAACCTGTGTTGTTAGTGAACAAAGCAAGGGATGCTCAGATAAGAGTAACAAATGGGGAAACTGTTAAGATTTAATGGGGAATTCATTACTGCCCTTGACAAGGGGATATGGCTCTCAATCCCATATATATGAGATGTAAGCATTTTCTCCACACATTTTGTTTCTGATACTTTAAGCCAGCTCTGGGTTGGATTCAAAACCCAAGAGAAGCCATTTAAATCACAGCTCACCTTCTCTCTCAGTAAAGCTCTGCCATATTGCATATGACTTTCCTCCATAACAGAAGATAAGGGTAATGGGGCCTCGGAAATTGCATCCCATCTAGTTTAGAAGTCATTCAAGGTAGTTAGCATTAAGTTTTCCTGCGAAATGAAAAAGGAACAATTTTTATTTTTTCCTAATCACAAGCTCAGTTGGCCTGAAATTATTCCTGAAAAGAGCCTGCAAATCATGGAAGCCATCAGGCTAATTAGACAGTAAAGGCTGAGGTTGGCAGGGGCGGAGTACATTTGGCTAAAAGGTCAGCTTCCAGCACTGCTTCAGTGGCAAATGTCACTGTGCAGAACTAGAGAGAGAGAGAGAGAGAGAGAGAGAGAGAGAGAGAGAGAGAGAGAGTGTTTAAATATAATGCTAGCTTTGCAGAGAACTTTTGCACAGTAAGTAGAAATTACTGCATACTTGTAGTTAACTGACACTTCATTTCATCCCCCTGTTTCCAATTGCGATAGACATGGCTCCATTCTGAGTATGCATGGGGTGCTGTGTGCTTACTCTGAGCTTCTTCTGGACTGCATCTTCCAGAATCCCTAGTCAGATGAGACGGAAATAAAATGGAAATTAAAGAAAATGGAAGCATTCTGCCAGAATAAGGGCAGAGAATGTCTGCACTGCATGCACTTAGAACTGTATTCTATACTTGAGTCTTCAGATACAACTCTCTGGTTATTCAATTACTATTATCTATGGCTTCTGGGTCAACATCAAGTGCACTTTCCTCCTGTACAAGCACATCATAAAAAAGTACTTTAAAAGTAATTTCATAACAATAATATCAGGTTGTCCATCATCACCCCCTTAACTGGCAGTTTTCAGTTATCACAGAATTATTTATCCCAATAAGTATCATTTCCCCTCTCCAAATTATTTCATTTCTCTCCCCACCCAACCAGCTTTTTACTAAAATAATTACAGTGGTACCTTGTATAAAGAAATTAATTCGTTCCGAATGAAATTATGTTAAGCAAATTTTCCTGTATACAAATTCCCGTAGGAATGCATTAAAAACAGAGTGATCCCATTTTTATGTTGTACAGATTTGCCCCATAGACGATTATGTTAAGCAAATTTTCCCTATCTCCGGAAATTTTTATGTTGTACAAATTTTATGTTATACAAGCTGTATGTTATACAAGGCTCCACTGTATAGAAAAGAATATCTCTGACTAATGCGCACCACATTTCTCTGATAGCTTTCTGTTTTCCTCTTCACCTGCCAAGGGTTGATGGATGCTGATGATGATTCACTAGGGACAGAACTGCTCTGGCCGGCTTCTGGCAAAGTAATGATAAAATTTGTAGGCTACCTTCATTTTCCAGAAGCAGACTTCATACCTGCATTAAAATTTAATATACTGTATAGGGAAAGCTCATGCCAACCAAGAGAACCCTCCAAATTTCAAAATTGCTTCTGGAGTGGAGCAGTTACTTGAAAGGATGTCATATCGAAGAGAGAACAGGTTTGTTTTCCATGGCTGCAGAGACTAGGACTCAGGGCAATGGTTTCAAACTACAGGAAAAGAGACTCCATTTGAACATTAGGAAGAACTTCATGACAGTTAGAGCTGTTCGGCAGTGGAATATGCTGCCATGGAAGGTGATGGAGTCTCCTTCTTTCGGGGTTTTTAAGCAGAGGCTGGATGGCCATCTGTCAGAAATACTGTGTTGGGGGTTCCTGCATGGCAGGGGGTTGGACTGGATGGCCCTTGAGGTGTCTTCCAACTCTGTGATTCTATGATTGTATGATTTATCTAAGAATGCCAAGGGTAGAATCTGGAGCTATCTAGTGGGTCCTGAAAAATCAATTCAGTTAAAGATGTTTTCTCAATAGATTGTGTATTCTGGAGGCATAATTCAGGAGTGGTTGTTAGATGAGTTTGATAGCGTTTTTATGCAGGTCTGCAAACCTACAGTTCCCAAAGCATACCAAAAACCAGCTGCTTGGAAACAGCATTGATCCAGTGTAGGCATAACAAAAACAGATAAAAGCTAGCACTTAGTTCATCTTGCATTTGATGAACATATGTGTTCTCTATGCAGGAGGAAGATTGAGTATTGGAGAAATTGCTAACCCATGAGTGAGGTCCATGAGCAGAACTCATTTCCCATAAGGCTGATGATGCCACTGGCTGTGACAATTTTCCATAAATTAAAATTTTTTAATCCACTCACCATGAGGTTGCTGAGGCTCTTTGGGATCTCTTTCATCATGGGAAAGCTTTTGATGGACGTGGAATTGGGGGAGCCTTTAATTTCTGAAAATCATTCTCTCTCTCTCTCTCTCTTTGTGTGTGTGTGTGTGTGTGTGTGTGTGTTTGTGTGTGTGTGTTGGGGGTCTAACTACAGTGGAACCTTGACTTATGTCATTAATCTATTCCAGAGGTCTAGACATAAGTCAAACATGACTTAAGTCAAACAAACTTTTCCCATAGAAAGTAATGGGAAAGTGGATTAATCCATTCCAGATGATGAAAAAGACCCCCGAAAACAGCAATTTAACACAAATTTGACTGGCATAGGAGATTCCTCCCAGGGATGTAAATGAAATGTCTCTTCAAAGAGAGGAGGAGGCAGTGGAATTATAGTCCACAAATTATACGCTTCCACTTTTTAATGTTCATAGCAACAATGTCTAACATTTAAGTTTTACTGATTTTTAACCTGATGTTCCAAGTTCTGAACAACTCTATGCTTACCATTAGAGTCCCACAACTTTACAGCTCCCCAACTAAAATGCTTCCATTGTGGACCAGACTTCTGCAGTCAGATTTTTTACAAGACTGGGCCGGCAGCCTAACCAGCGAGGCCGGCCCTGAGCTCCTGGCCCTTCTTCTCCTCCGGCAGCAGCGGCGACTTTGGTGAGGCCAAGGACCAGCTTCCGGTGCTCGGAGCTGGCCTTGCCGAAGCCGCTGCTGCCGGAGGAGAGCAAGAAGGCAGGAGCAGTTTGGAGGCGGCAGCCGCAATGCTGGGTCAAGGCTGCCGCCCGATTCCGATGCCTTACGCCAGGGCTCCGAGCTGTAAGTCAAAGCCTGCGACTCAAGTCAAACAGGCCCCTTCTTGCTGCAAGTCAAATATGCTGCAAGTCAAGCAGCATGTAAGTCAAGGTTCCACTGTACTGGCAACAATGTTTGGAAATTAAAGACGTACCATCTGACACTGTCCTGCAGGCCCCAGTAGCTGTGCTAGAATGGATCCCAGGGAAGTCTCAGGATCATTAATATTTTTAAAGTACAAAAAAACCCCACCAGAGATGATGGTATCATTGGCCTTGTACAGTATAAACTTTCCTGTTGAATTTCTGCACTTAAGTAGCACTGTACTGCACAAAATATTTAAAAAACACACCATAGTCTTCCTTTCCCACTCCAGCTAATGTACTAATGGACTCCCCAAAGGCCAGGATTTTAATGTTAGATTAAAGCGCAAGGATCATATTGTCCAACTCCCTTTACCAAGAGGATTATTGATATTTAAAATATGCCTGGTAAGCATTGACCTAATTGTGGCCTTCTAGACTACCTGCTATGCTACTTATGGACTTATTAATCAAATAATTTAAACCTCAGTTGTAAAATTTTAGTCACTTTCTCTTATGCTTCCCTCTCACAGACACATTTTCATGTGAGCTAATTGTGTGCTGGCAAGCATATGCTATATACTGTACATACAATGCTTATTGTATTAATAGTGACTTTTTAAATGAAATGATCCATCAAGTAGGCAGAATCTATAAATGTGCCTGTTAAAATTGTTAAAACTGTGCCAACTTCTTGTATTTAAAGATATCCAATCATAAATAGCACAGCACTTTTGTCATGGAATGCGTAATATCTTTTAAATTAGCAGGCTTCTAAGTTAAGATATGCTGTTTGCACCCATTTTGATTATTTCTGGTTGTAAGCAACATTTTCAGTGATCAGTGCACCTCAGTGTAACACAGTACAGTATGACTCCTGCATCTGCTGGTTTACTAACCATGGATTCAGATATCTGTGGTTGCTAATAAGTGGGTGGAGGGGAGATCTGAGCCCGTCGGCAAGCAGGGAAAAAAGAAAGAAATAAAACTTACCACTAGCAATGCTGGCCAGCAGCCCTCCTTGCTGTTGGCAGTGGTGGCTGGCAACCAGCCACCCTCCAGAGGGATGGGGTGGGAACTTAAGAGAATCTACCTGGCCAACCAACTTTTGAACTTCCTATTCAGGTCTCGGGTGGTGGACCAAAAGTTTGAGCTCAGTTCAAAATTTCCAGTCCGCCACCCGGGACTTGGGCGGGAAGTTTAAAGGCTGGTGGGCCAAGCACAGTCCTCTTAACTCCCACACCACACCTCTAGAGGGTGGCTAGCCAGTGGTGGTGGCAACAAGGAAGGCTGCTGGCTGACATTGTGTGTGCTAAGTTTTATTTCTCCCCCCCCCCCCACCGGGGCGGGCTGCTGAGCCCAGCAGCGAAGAGGGTGGCTGGCTACTGGTGGTGGCAAGGAGAATTTTTTTTTTTAAAAAAAACTTTTTTCCTTCCTAGCCACCAATACTGCACTGCCCAGTATTTGGGGGGTGTTGGGGGTAAAAGCTTTCACCCCACCACCCACCACCCTTGTTGCCACCCTCAACCCAGATAATAGCATTTGCTTTTATCCATGGATTTTGATATCCATTGGGGGGGGGGGGAGATTTGGTGTCCCAGAACCAATCCCCCGTGGATACGGCGGTCCTACTGTGTATGTTTGTCATGGTAGGCAGACATTATCAATACAGCTTCAATGGCTGCTTGAAGAACATGAACTGATATACATATACAAAGTTTATACCAACATCATTAAATAAATAATCTGTTTTAAAATATGAAACAATACCGTGGAGCTTTTCCTCCCTAACATAGCAGTGTAGCATTAATATTCTGCATACTTCAAGTCTCAAACCAAAACTAAACATCAATTATATATCTAGCCATATTCATGACTGTATCTGTTGCCAGAGTATTGTACAGTGTACCAAGAGTGGGCAAGGGGATTTAGCCTTGCAGAAAAAGATGCAGATCACCCATTTCTGAAGCTCATGATTAAAAAAGAGCCAAGTGGCGATCGAATACTTTCAGTATATACCACCCCATTAATGCAATGCACTATTATGGGTAGTTTACAACATCAAGATAAACTGAAACACTGTCAAAACAATAAAATCATCAAGAGAATGGCCAATGCCAGTCCATTTTAGTTCACTGACATGAAACACTGCAATGTTTTTAAGATGCATTTCTTGCCTTATGGTTTCCGGTTTACCTTGATTTATATATCTCATGTTCCCTGTTCCAAGTGTATATGTTGTGCTGCATCAGACTTTCCTTGCATCTAGGTGCACATCAGCCACTAGACATCCTTTCAGCTTTAATCTGGTTTTATCACTATAACAGTGTTATTTTTACTTGTTCTTTGATCTCCCCAGTAGCTGACTGAGTGCTTTCTAACTTGAGAGCCTTATCTTCCAATACTATCTGTTCTTTCAGTTTGGACTGCCTCATCATAGGATTTTCAAGTTAAGAATGCTTCAGCAGTGGTTTACTGTTTCTACCTTCTGTGCAGTACTAACAAAAGTCAGTTTGACTATTTTTTCAATTGTCTGTTAAAGATCGCCCAGTAGCATCACTTTCCACTACGAATGTTGCCCAGTAGCTGCTCTCCAGGGGGTTCTACTCACCACCATTGGAACTATTAATTTGTGTTTCTTGATATGATCATTTTTGTTGGCAAGGGCAAATGCCTATGAGTTTTATATTTCAGTTGTGAAAATTCCACCTTGGGTGACCCTTCTAGGAGTCCAGGCTTGTAATGAAGCCCCTGATGGCATTGATTTGGGTGTCTCTTACACAGACTCCCCCCTCCTCACAACGCTATGCATCCAATAAGGAGATCTATAAAGTGCCATTTCTTAAATAGGACCTGCTCAGTTATTATCACCATACATAGGATGCAACATCTTTGGTTTCCAAAAATCCTCCTATTTACCCTTTTTTTCTTCTGCAGGTAAGGCAAATTGCTGAATATTGACATACTTTGAGCCTTTCCTATTTGTATTTTTAGAGGAAGGGTGGATATTGTTTTGTCACCATGCATGGGAGGTAAAATGGCAGTAATGTGACACACAATAAGGCTTCTGCTGTAGGATGTGACTAAGAAAATGTCAGTAAAGACTTACTAGCACAGCTGATCTTTATTTGCAATTACTCAGGGGCACTTTAAATGATGACAGGTGTGTACTGACTCCTACTTAACATACGTTTGAATATGATTTTTTTAATGCTGAGCACAGATACATCCCCAGTTATAAGAGAGTGTGCACACATGCCACCAGATTATTTCAGTTTTTTTTATATTATTTTTCCTTCCTCCACTAAAAGATTTCAGTCTGTGGTTCAACTGGGTTGTACAGTTCATAGGGCTCATTAAAGGTGGAAAAAGTTCTGAAATGATTTATCTTTGTCTCATTTATTTACATCACAGGCACTTGACATTTTAACAGGGTTGTGTATATCTTGGGTCCTAATTTTAAAAACCTATACTTAGACTGCAGTAAAGAAATCAGAAGACAGATTTGAAAGGGCAGCAGTGAAGGAACAAGAAGAGATCCATAGTTACAAGGATATGTCACTGGAAACTAAAGCATTGACAGAATGTATGTAAGTAAAATTTGTACAATGATGAAAGAAGGGGGATGAATTCATTCAAAACATAGTGTTGGAAGTCTGTACACATAGTAGAGGCTGCTAAAAAGACAAATAAACGAGCTTGAGATCAATCAAGCCAGAATGCTCACTCACTGTGTGTGTGTGTGTGTGTTGTGTTGTGTCGTTAACAGTCGTGACCGACTCTTCGTGACTCCATGTCCATGGAGTTTTCTTGGCAGGAATACTGGAGTGGTTTGCCAGTTCCTACTCCAGGCGCCTACAGCACCTGGTATTTCCTGGTGGTCTCCCTTCCAAGTACTAACCCGGGCTGACCCTACTTAGGTTCCGAAATCAGGCGAGATCGGATGTGCTTAGGGCATCTAGGCAGCTATGCTCACTCACTAGTACACTGAATATGTTGTACTTGGAGTGTTAGAGAAGACAAGAGTCAAGAAAAGCACAATAGTACTAGGAAAAGTTGAAGGCAAAAGGAAAAGTAGGCTGAACGTGAGATTGAGTGGGTCAGTAAAAAGAACCACGACCATTAGTTAGTGTTGAGGAAGACCTGAGCAAGGCTGGTCTTGCTGGTAGGATATATTGGTCGAGAGTGATTTATAGGGCCACCTGGCATTGGAATCAACACAGCAACAGGGACAAATACTCTTCTCAACACATTCAGCTATGAAAGTAGCTCATTGGTCTAGTGAAGGCACATGATGGCTGCAGCATTACTGGGGAGAATCAGAAGGAGCCATTTACATGGAGAAAGAGAGCACTTGATTGTGGAATCTGATATATATGGTGCTGCCATGGACCCTCAATGCGATTAGGAGATTGCATTCAACAAGTGAATATGTCCCTGTGGATATGTGAGTCCAGAGGTAGATTCTTCAAACCACAATGATTGTGCATCACGAGTTTCCATTATTACAGCTGTGTGGCTACAATTCCATCCTTTTTCTTTTTCCTTTGATATCACAGATTAAATTTTGTGTTGCCATTTTATTGACATGGAGAACATGGATTCTAAATATAGAATATATGAATATATATAAATATAGCTTTGAAATAAGCCATGCTTGCAGAGTTAGTTAATGCCTAACCATGAGCACTTGGGGTGTGGTGGATGAATCATATTTAGTGCCAGAGGTTACATTAGATTATCTTTCAGATCTCTGTTTGGTTCACTGTCACATGGGAACTTGAAAGGCCAAGAATTTAAGGAGCGTTTATATTTGGGTCAAGTTAATAAAGGAAGAGAATAGGGAAGAGATGAGGGGAGGAGGATTCTTCAGAAAGGGAGTGCCAAAGTGAGAAGAAAGAGGGCAGAAGCAATGTGGATCTTTGGACATGAGCCTCCGCGTAACACAGAGATGTAGCAACGACTGCTGAATCATGTAAACGGCAAAGCGAAGGGTTTAAAAAGAGGCCGGAAAACAGCATGCCATCAGTTAAGGAAATTTTGAAGTCAAGAAAATATCATGTTAAAGAGTTGCAGAGAAGCCATAGCTCCCCTGGGAAAAGGGTGCATAAAACTGCAATAAAATGTATTAAAAATGGATACGTATTTTGCACTCAGAAGATTTTGTCTTTAGTTCTTGGTAACTTCAAAGAGGGCCAGAAAACAACTGTTTCTGAAATCAGTCACTACAGATATTACTGTTCTGGAGGGAACTGTAGGTTGTATCAAGTATCTTCATATGCTGATAGAATGAAATGGGTGTTAGGAATAGAAGGGTCAGTTTTTAAAAATGAGCTGAAGTGAGAGAAGCTTAGTAGTTAGAGATGGGCACGGAACACCAAAATGGTGTTTCATTTCATTTTTTGTTTTTTGTTTTGTTTCATTCTTCATTTTGCTTATTTTTTATTTTTTTCCCCAGCGCTTACCAGCTGGCCTGTGGGCTGGTCGGTGCTGTTAATTTTAATTTTATATTTATTTTTCCCTCTAGTGCTGACCAGCTGGCTCCCAGGCTGGTCGGTGCTTTTAAAATTATTTTTATATTTATTTCCCCCTACTACTGCCATCGGGTGTGTGTGGGGGGGAAGAGTGATTTTTAATTTTTAATTATTATTTGTTTATTTTGTTGCCATCCCCAAGTCCACGCTACAGCTGATCGGCGCTTCGGTCTCAGCAAAAATATAAAAAAATTAAAATTCTGCAGTTTTAAAACTTTTTTTGCCCCCTAGCACCGATCAGCTGTAGCGCGGGCTTGGGGCTGGCAAAAAAATGGTTAAATATCTCTCCCTGCTGCTATATATGTCTGAAAAAGTGCACATGTGCATGAAACGTCACATTAAAATATGAAAGTTAGTCTTTAAGGTGCCACATGTTTGTGTCTTTTTTGTTTTGTTTTGTTTTTGTTTTTCTTTGATTTTTGCCTGAAATTTTTGTTTTCTGTGTTTTTTTACACATCTTTGGGTTCCACTGAAGTTTAATGAGCATGTTTTGCATATATCCATTGAAGCAGCGACCTGCTGCATTCAACACTACACAGATATTTACTCAATCTTAGAAAAATAATGTTTGTTCAAGAAGCAAGCTGTCTCACTGATGTTAAGAAGATATTTTGAGTGATTTCTATAGACAGTATGCACAGACATATTTAAGGGTGTGTGTAAAAAAAAACAAAGCTTAAACACTTTATTTCCTGTATTGGTTCCTTGAGAGCACTCTGCTGTTTTTCCACCTTGAGCTGAACTTGTTTGCTTGTAGAGGTATGATTTCTTCCTGTATCTCACATGCCAATTTTAGGATATGTTGGGCTACTCACCCACCTCAAATATTCAGAATCTTTCACCACCCAGAGTTCCCAAGGGAAAGTTGGGTGGTTAATAAGTACACAAATAAACAAATAATAAATGAACAAGTATCAAGGACTCCTTCAGCAGGAATTACAACATGCCTCCCTCCTGTCCTCATAATACTAAAGTCTTTATATCTCAAACAGGGTATCTTTGCTTCCAAAAATTCTGATTTTTTGTGGAAGTCTGTCAGGGCAGGAGAAAGTGGGAGAGTTCAGACCTAATTGTAGTATTTTTAGCATCTACAGCTTACAGTCATGCATGTCAAGATTAGGATACGAGCAGCAATGTGCTGAGAGGAGACAGCCTGGAGATTCTAAAAATAAGCTTCCCTTTTATGCAATTGAAATTAAAGTGAGGCAGAAGTCTCAGTAGAGGGAAGGTGGCCCTGAATAAGAATCTGAATTTGTGTCTTTTCCAGATTTCCAGAGGTTGAAAAAGTTGGCTTAAAGGCAGGAAAGGTTAGCCTGGGATCTTTAACGTGAGGTTGAAACAAAGGAAAGGAACCTTCGCTGCTGGGAGAGAAAATATGAATAGCATTTGCTCCAGAAATGAATGGCATTATAGTTCCCAATGCAAAACACCCCGAGCCCATGTGCTTACAGCAGAGGCGTGTTTTTTTTTCCCTGTGGGGAGAGGGGCTCCTTAAATGCAAAACACATGTGTTTTCAATTGATCGCTGGAGCCAGACCAGTAGCGGTAACGTGGCCTGACAAAGCCTTATTGAAGTGAAAGACAGAGTGTGGTTTCAAAGCAGTTAGCAAGATAACGGGAATGCTGTGGAGGAAATTCTTCAGGCATGGGCAGGGACTTGGCCGCAGTTCTGCTGTTGGAAAATGTGACTGGGGCAGCCTCTGAGTGCAGGGTAGGCCTCGTGCTGCTGTTGCTCTGAAAGCAACAAGGCACTGTTCCCCTGCCTCCACCCCTGCCACTCCTGCACACACTCTGGAACTTTATTTTTCCTCTGGCAGGACAATGAGAGAGGTAAGAGCCTATTGTTCTTTCTTCCTGCAGCCTCCTTGGCATTGTTGCCCTTTTGTTCTGAGGTGAAAAATTGTTTGTCTCTAACTCATTGTTTCAACTCTGTCACCCAGCCTGTGCCTTGAGGTTTGCTGCCTTTCTACTTTCTACTTCAGTTTTGATCTCACAGGAAAGGACTGGTGCTGGTGTTCACTTTATGTGGGCATTCATTATCTGCCAACTTCTTCCACTTCCAGAGAAACGGTGGGACTGAAAAAGGAGAGCTTCTAAAACTTTATCAGCGGCTCTGTAAGGATAAAACAGGGGAAGTTTCGTACCTTGGTTTAATATTGAGGATATAGTAGACAGCATTTGTGTATTGTAATTGTAACTGCAAAGGTAATACACAGGTGCTCATGCATAGCTCTTTTTACTCACAGGAAATGGAGTGTATTGCCAAGTTCCTTTGACTAAGTAACTTGTTGCAGCAGAGAGTAAAACATTCACTGTATTATCATGTCCATTTATCTCTATTGTATCCAAACTGTAGCAAAATATTTGGAAAAGGAGTGCAACTTGGGGGGGATCATTAGCATTTGAAAGAAATATACTTAATCCCCACTGGCTGTTTCTCTTCTGATGAGGTTTCTTTGCTGGATAAATTACTGCCAGAAACTTTTCTGTACAAAAGACTGATGCTGGGATGGTTAGTTTGAAAGATTTCTGGATGTTTGCATTAATGTGACTCATTCAAGTTTGGCACCACTCCATGGACCTTACCTGGAATGCTTGTGCACTGTGGGAAGGAATGGCATGGGAGATTTGGGAGTACATGCAAAAGATTCAAAATCATGTGGTTTCTTGTATGTTTGGGCAACTTCCAAAGTCTTCTCTCATTTCCCTGTCTCAGTACAAAATGTGCATTTTTGATGTTTTCAGCACAGCCCCACATACTTTCCTTCTTCTTTTAAAATCAGGGTGGGTAGTATTATCAGGTATGAAGACCAATTTTATCTGGGTGCTGCATGAACCACGTGAAGTATGTAAAAAGGAGAGTAAATAAAAGTCGTTTTTAAAATATTTTATGATAAGCAATGCAGGTGAACCCTGTGATATATTTAAAGGGTGAAAACTGCTGGGCGGGGGCCTTTCCCAAGCAGCACTTAACCTTTTCTTTTGCTTTGTGTAAAATATTTTTTTTATTTTTGCAGATGAGGGGGGAGTATGATAGAACCAAGTGCTATAAAAGCATCCTTGCATGGTTGCATTTGTTCACCCTGGTTTAAAATGGAAAGCACTAATAAAAGCAAGAGTCGGCTGAGTTACGCTCTAGGTCAAGTGCAAGAGAATATATTGGGATTAACTAGTGGCAGTTAGGTCAGGAAGACAGATTGGTAGCAGGTAGCCCTGTCCATTTATTAATATTTTCTGCCATGATTTATGAACAAACCACTGAACCGGGACTGAGGTGGGTGAAGGGAGATACTACAAGCACTGATCTGTAGGAAGCAGTTGATGGTAGAGTAATAAGGTGCTGATCATGCAAATAAGCTAGAGAAATAGCCACCCGAAAAAGAGTTTATGACTTTATGGGCTTGTAAGGAAACTGGAAAAGAAACAATAAGTGGTAAGACTCAAAGCTGATAGTTTGCAAACCTTGGTGGAATCCATCCTGTCTTCCCTTTAACATGGTAATATGTGGTCAGAGTCCAAAAGAAATGGATTTTGAAGTACTGTGTTAGTAAGTGTCATTGAGCTGCATCCATATACATATCTACAGTATATGTAAATATACATATATCTATAGTATACTCTATCTCTATGCATATGTAAGCATTTTGCTGGCTGGCTGTCATCCAGTCACATGACCAATCACACAGCCGAGGAATGCCCTAGCATGTGATGGAGAGCTAGTAAAAATCATGCACACCATTTGCCATGATTTCCAGTTTATGCTGCAGACTTCTTGCTTATAAAGGTTAAGGAGTAGAAGCAGGTATGTAAATACTTGCTTCTCTCGTTCTCATAGAATGTGAAATTATTTCCTTTGTCACTTGTCTTGCATTCCTTAGAACATGTAAATTCTGAGAGTACCTCACATCACTCCGCAAGACTTAAAGAAAAGCTTAATCTGCTAAATCAGGATTGAGGAGAAAACAAGGGAAGGAATAACAAAATATCAGTTTCCGTAATTGGTTTCATAGTGGTAGAAGTGGTAGAAGTAAACAGGTTGCCAGTAGGAGCAAAAAGTCTCTGTAGAGCACTTGGTATCCTAGAAGTCGTTACTTTGATGATGCTCAGCAATCCAAATATGTTCAAAGCTTGTCTGTATTTACAGGAGAGTTCTTGTCTATTGCAGTAAGAGGGAGGATACTGTCCATGCCAGCAGAGATGTGTCAGGGCTGTTTTCCTGTAACGAATTCTATTGACAGGTATGCTAAAGGCTTTCCCCTGGATTAATTAAAAATTAAAGCAGACCAGGGCTTTCCGGTTCCTTGCTTATCACTAATGCCAGCTACATACACTGTACTGCCTCTCCAGCTATTGAATTTTGCTTTATGCAGAGAAGAAAAAGAAAAGGTTAATAAGTAACACTGAACATAACTATGTCTTCAGAGGGGAACATGTTGATTCTCAGTTAAAACTGCCTGTCTTTTCTTCTCCTGCTCCACTTTCTAAGACACATATTTTCTCTCCGAGGTCTTTCCACACTCAGTTGCAAGTGCTGTCCCTAAGAATTCATTGGAGTTGTGCTAACCTGCCACCAGCATCAACAGACATGTAGCAAAGGATGTATTTTTAGTGCTTCACAGAACATCCTTTTTGTCCTTTTCCTTCTTCCCCTTTTCAGTCTGCCTGTTTATCCTTTACACCTACTCTGCCTCCCAAAATGTCATTGTATTTGATCCTGTGTTGTCATAGATCAGTCAGTGTTGAACTAAGCAGAGAAGTGCTACATGGGATTTTTGAGCTTCCAAGACCCTTGGAGAACATTCAGCAATCTTAAACCTCTTCTTTTCTGTTAATATTTCTCAGACTTTCTTTGTGCCACATGTTGATGTAGGTTCGTTACTTAGTGCCAGTTTAGCCAAGCTTGGAGATTTTGCAGAAGGCAATATTTGCTGTTTATGTATTTCATACTGATGGTACAAAAAAGGGAGACAGAAAAAAAGGCTCAGTGAACACAGCACCATAAATGTCTTATTCTAGACCAGGGGTGTCCAAACTTTTTGCAAGGAGAGCCAGACTTGGTGAGGTGAAAATGTGTGGGGGCCGACCATTCAGCTGCATTTGGCCTCCGGGCTGGACTTTGCACAAGCCTCTAGGACATGCAAGGAAGTGGGGAGGACACTGCAGCAACACAGGCAGGAGCATGGAGGCTGGGCAGGTGGCTGGGGGGATGGACAGAGGCAGGGAGGGCAAGCAAGCCATAAAACTGCAAGCTGACATCTCCACCCAGCATGGGGATGAGCCAGCTGGCAGAGATGCATGACAGGCTGAGCTGGTGGGAGAAGAGGCTGCAGGACGCTCAAAATTTGAAAACAGGCTGCATTTGGCCCCCAGGCCTGACTTTGGACATGCCTGTTCTAGACTTTCTGAAGCTCCAGGGTCTCTTTGAAAGTAGCTCCACATGGTGCATTTGGAAAGTTCAGTTTTGATGCAAGCAAGGCATGTGTCATTTTAGCTGGGTCCAATCTACCTGGAAACAGATTGTTGTACCATCCCAAACTGATATTTTGCAAGTGGGTATTAATGAGTGGACTCTTTCACTGTTAGACTTACTACACTTTGAAATGTCCTACCAGTGTGGTACCTTCACTGTCCTTTTTTCAGGGCTTGTCAAATACCTTTTCCTTCCCTTAACTTGCTATACATAGTACCATCCAGCTGTGCTTTAACATTGGCTTTGTATCTTGATATTTCAGATCTTTTTATTAGTTGCCGTTGGTTTTTATAATTTGCAATTTTGAATTGTGTTTTGGTGTTCTTAGTTTTTGTTTTTGTTTAATATGACTTCGTGCATTCACATACAGTGCTTGGATTATGCTCTTTTGGATTATGCATACATCAACCAGCAAGCAAACAAAAGCTTATGGTTTCCTTTTCTACTACCATGGCCACTGTTTGATCATTCAGTGGCGAGACCAGAATTAGGGCCCTCCAAATTGTGAACCTTATCTTTCAGGAAGATGATACTGGTGCTTCACCCCCCCCCCCGTTCCATTTTTACTGCAATAAAAACACAGCATTTCTTTGTCTTGAAATTAGTACATCAATAACAGGACTATACTGATTCCTAGACATTCTTAGTGAAGAGATTTTATATCAAATACCAGTTAATCTCAAAGTGTTTCCAGTTTGTAAGAAATCAGATCAATTGTTATGATAAGTTGGCCCTATTTTAATCTGCATCAGCTAGTTGAACTGTATTAATAGTTATTCTTGGAAGCAAACAAAGTTGTTTGCTCTTGAAATGTATTGCGGAGAATAGTTGTGTTTTTAGCAGAAGAAATGCCGAAAAATTGGGTTTGTGGTGAAAGAACAACACTTATGATATGAAGAGGGTGCAGCAGGAGTAAATAAATAAATAAATAAATAAATAAATAAATAAATAAATAAACAAGCCACCCATCCGTGTTACAGCTGGTAGGTGGGCCACGTGGTCACCATTAAAATTTAAAATACACATTAAAAAAAATTAAAATAAGATAAAATAAATAAGATAAAATAAAAATAAAAATAAATAAGAAAATAAATTTTAAAAAACGATCTGGCCTGCGGGCCGTCGACTCAGCCTGTGTGCTCCTGACCCAAACCATGGGCTGCCAAACTTGCCCGCGGGTCAACAGGATTAAAAATAAATAAATAAATTAAAATAAATTTAAAAAATTAAAAACCCAACCTGGCTGTGCTACAGCTGGTAAGGGGGGGGGTTAAAAAGAAGGGAGAAAAAAGGAAAACAAACTGAACTAAAACAAATTACAAAATGAATTTTTTTTAAAGTTCATTTTGTAATTAACAAAACAAAACGGGGTGGGGGAAAACGAATAATGAAATGAAACCCCAATTTGCCATTTTGTGCCCATCTCTAATTGTAACTGTTTGTAAATTAGAATCAGCTCTCTGTTCTGGCTCTGTAACATGATCAAATTTGAGTCTTTCTGCTATCTGCCCTGATTCTATATCCTAGTTTGATTTGGAATATTTTCCAGTCTGTGATGTAAAACCTTCTAAAATTGCCTGTAATACATAGAGATGTTCCTTTACAAGTTGTTCTTGTGACCACATTTTCTAGCTCAATTGCACACAACTATAGCTCACATCTAATAAATATCACTTGATTATAGTTTCTGCCTCTCAGTTTCCAAGGGGTGTAAAACAAGGAGATGCATAAAAAAGAAGAAAAAAGGGAGAGGGGAGAGAGAGAGAGAGAGAGTTCCGCTTTCGATATATAGCAAGGTTTATTTCAAAAACATGCTGTGTCCATTCTATGGTCTGATAAGTCCTTTGAAAAACAGTTTTCTAGGCTCCTTGTCAGTGCACCTCCCCTAGTCTCCCATTAAAAAAGAAAAACAAAGCAAAAGAAGGTTCTCTTTTCTTATTAAAAATTCTTTTCTACCAGTCCAGAAAAGCAACAAGGCAAAGAATCCAATCACTCTTTCAAGTCGCTCCATCTTTCACATGTACACCCTGCTTCGCTGAAAGCCACTCTTTAGACAGGTGGTTAGTGTTTATTTGTAGAAAATGTTCCAAGCATCAGCAAGATGAAATTTCACATAAAGGGAGAAGAGCAGTTGTACTCATACAGTAAAGCAACAAAATATGCAGCTATAAATTGTCTGGTGCCAACATCTTTGCCATCACCATCAACTTGGTTAATGGTATCTGGTTTTCCTTCAGTGGGAGATAAGACATTTCTGGACCAACAGAGTCCACTGCCACTTTCTCTGTGGTCAAATAGGTGGTGCCTCTCTTTGTCTCCCCTCCAAAGAGACTTGTCTCTTTTCTAAGAGGACCAATCTTGGGAATTTCAACCTGATAAGCCACAGAATTTATTTAGTTGTGTCGCCATGGCATGGCTGGAACCAGAAACATGTCTGAACCACATTTAGTGTCAACCATGTTTTCTACTTGATCAGGATTCATAATCAAAATTGGAAACTGGCTTACAGCTAGTTAGACTTGGGAGGCTTGACTATGGATGCTTCTAGATCTGGACTGATAAACCCTACTGCTCAGAATAAAAAAGGATTGTGCAATCCTTTCTATTTTCTTAATATATTCCCACCCATCCACCCACTGGTGAAAAAATGACCATTAGCATCCAATTGATGCATTTTGAAGACAACAGCATCTAGATCCCTTCTAAATGTTAGAAAATAGAACATTCAGAGACCACAATATAAGTTTTATTTATACAAAGCACCCTTTGTTTATGGTGGGAAAATACTTGTTCTAGAGGAGGAAGGGAATTGGGAAACAAAGTAATATGCAGTAGGATGGAAATATTTCCATTCTTTCAGATAACATTATTATGTGACATCTGTGCTTAACTCTACATGTATTATGTGAAAGCAAACATGAGTTTATCATTATTTATACACCTGTTAGGAAGATCTAGCCAGTGCTCCCCCCCCCATGGTATCTGTTTTGCATAGCTGAAAATGACTCAAAATATTTACTCCTGTATACACACATTGCAGCTTCAGAATGCACAGAAAGCATTTGTCCTTACCTATTAAAGATAACAGCCAAAATACTGTTCACAGAGTTAAATCTGCAAATTGGGTAATGTCATCTGGTATGAGTACTATCTAAGTAAAGCTAATGAAAAACTTCCTGCTACCATCCCCCCCCAATCAGGTTTCAAAAAAGTGTGCTGGGGAAGCCGTTGGGAACCTTGAAGTAAGGGGGGAAGCTTTCAATAGTCAGAAATCGCTTCCGGGTCACTGCAGCAGAATTTTGGCCAATGTGGGAAGAAGGCCTTAGGAGCAGCCCACCTTAAAAACACATTTGTATTGGCACATAATAATGATCAGTCCCATCAGGATCTGTTATCTAACATAGAGATGGGCACGAAATGAACTTTTTTCATTTCCGTTATTCGTTTCGTTACGTAACGAAACAACAAAAATTGTGATGATATTGGAACGAACCGAACAGAACCACGAAAATTAGGTTTGTTATGTTTTCGTTAATGGCGATGCGCAATGAAATGACCTGTTTTTAAATGTTAAGAAACATCCTAAATATCCGTAAAAACCCAGTGATAAGTATTTATTCTGCCTGGTAATACCTAACAGGGGGGTTGGGGGCCTTAAAACATGCATTTATGTCTTTTCTCAGATCGCTGTATTTTTTTCCTTTAAGGGGAGTTAGGGGACATCAACCCAAAATGGCTCCCAGATGCCTAATATTGATTTCTTGGGTATTAAAACGCCCTGAACATCCATAAAAACACAGCGATAATTATTTGAAAATATTACCTACCAGGGGGTTTGGGTCCTTAAAACTTTTGTTTTTGTCTTTCCCCCATCACAATGTATTTTTTCATTTCCCTTTGATACAAAATGGATTCCAGCCATAAAATGGATGCAAGCCATGTGATGGGATCATGTAAATTCTTGGACAATTTCAACCAATAGCATGCCCAGGTTGCAGACTGGGCAGGTCTGACAGCCACAGAGGGCATAAAAAGCTCTGGCAGCCCCTGTCCTCCTTGCAGTCTGCAGTGGGAGTTAGGGTGGGATTGCTGTCTCTGCGACTCATTATTTTCACTTTATGCCAGCCAGGCAGGTGTGTGTCTCTGTGTTCCTGCTGACTGCAGCCTGGCTCTTAGGGGAGAGAAAGAAGAGATTTCTCTCTAGCTTCAGTCTTGCAGCCTCCCTGTGTGCGTGTGTGCGTACCTCTCTGTGAGTACCCTGTCCTATCCTGCAGTGCAGTCGCTCTGCAGCTGCCTTGCACCCTGGGCAACGCCTGCTGCTGCCTTTGCAGCCTCCCTGCATACCTAGTCTATACTGTGTCTCTGCCAGCATCATTTTTTTAGTGTCTCCCTCTGGTTTGGGGTGTTGGGGGACGCCCGTGCACAGAAATGCTTTAAAAATTGTGCAAAAAGTGGGTAAAACTGAAAAATGAAAAACAAAAATGAATTTTTAAAAAATCACGAAAAAAACGAACGGAAACGGACCCCTCAATGAAAAATGAAAAACCAAAATGCCTTTTTTTGATTCGTGCCCATCTCTAATCTAACATAGCATTAGTGCAAGAACTTCAACCATGCTTTCCTATATAAAGCGAGTAAATCCATATTTATTTATTTTGACTTTATTTATTTACAGTGGTACCTTGTATAAAGGAATTAATTCATTCCAAATGAAATTATGTTAAGCAAATTTTCCTTTATACAAATTTTCCATAGGAATGCATTGAAAAAGGAGTAATCCCATTTTTATGTTGTACAGATTTGCTCCATAGGCGATTATGTTAAGCAAATTTCCCCTATCTCCAGAATTTTTTATGTTGTACAGATTTTATGTTATACAAACTGTTTTTTATACAAGGGTCCACTGTATTTTGAATATCTTTACCCCAACTTTCTTCTTGGAAAAGGACCCAAGGTGGCTATATTTAACCCATATTCAATGGGTTAAGGCAAATCTCATTACTCCCTGCTCTTCCTTCCTACATTGCCAGATTGACCACTCTGATAGGTTTCTTCACCCATTCAACCAGATTTGGAAGGCAAAAAGAAAGAAGTCTTCCCAAAAATGATTTTCACAATGCCATGCGGATCCTACTCTTTGTTGGTATTCTTTCTTCTCTAAGGATATGCCTTACCTGAAAATGCTTGCTTTCTAGAATTCAGCAGGAAATTGGATGATAGCTATTTCCCAGGCAAAATTAATGCCATATTTATTGCTGTTTCCAGTTCATTGCTGCTCTCAACTTAAAATATGCTTGTTCAAAGACTGCAGTCAGGACAAATTGATAGTTCTGATACTATAGTCAGGGCAAAAATCATTTCAGTCTCCTGAAACAGGAAATCAAGAAGATGTTATTTCCCTGAAAGTAGAAGCAATAAAAAAGGAAAGAAAAGAAGAAGGCTTGAGAGGTAATATATTTCTGAGGTAAATAATAGGAAATGATTGGATTCATTGATTTTTTTTATGTTTATGTTTTGGTCATTTGTGATATTATGTAAACGAGTTTAATTTTTGTCAGGTTTGGCAATCCCAGGTAGTTGGCAATGGGCTGTCTATGGAGATCTGAAAGTAAAAAACAAATATTCCATTGGTGGGAAGGCCTTGTGAATGCAGTGAATAAAGCAGTATGTTGTACTTGTAAGCAAACTGGTCTTATGGTTGTTTGGCACAATGTATATTGTGCTGCTATCTTATGCTGTCTTGTGAACATCCACAAACCAAATGTTCAACAAGGACGGAAAGGCAATTTAGCAGGTCAAAGTCTTATGTTCTAATTTTACATTTCTAACCTAAAAATTGTTTTTCTATATGAAGAATGTGAAATATATGTGTATACAATCAGGAAAATATTCCTAATTGTCAGAACAGTATGGCAATGGGATCAGTTACATCAGGAGATGTTGAGTGCTCCAACACTGGAGACATTGAAAAGAAATTTGGATAACCACCTGGCAATTATCCTTTGGTTTGTATCTTCCATTTAGCAGAGGGTTGGACTTCATGGCCTTATGGACCCCCTCCAACTTCCTCATTCTATGATTCAATGATAATCATGTGAGATTATTAGGAAAGACAAAATAATTAAGGTAGATGCATGATTTTCTGAAGTAGAAATAAAAGTCTGGACTAAGTAATATCTATATTGGATCATCAATAAGTTACAAATAAAGGCTAGCTCCTGAGACCTTCTACGTGCGCACACACACACACACACACACACACACACACACACACACACAAATGTCTGTCTAAGTGCAGTGACCATTGTTCTTGAGGGAAGACAGCTAGCAAGGCAAGATGGAGATTGCAAATTCTGTATCAAGACAAAGTTGCCAAGAGTAGACAAACATGCCAACACTTCTCTATCAATCCATCAATTACAGTGGGAAGCAGGCAGAGGTCTTCTGCTTGGCTTGGAGAAAAATGGGGAGTAAGGTCATTCCTGGAGTCAGAATTCTGGCAAAAGCCGCTTAACTTTCTATAAAATATATCTAAATATGCTTCTTTAGCACTTTTTTGTCACAACTTTGTTCTAGCTTTAGCTTTGCACCCACTAAAATCCTATGAAACTGCCATGCAATTTTGTAGCTTTTTAAATAGAAGAGAATCTTTATATGCATATCATTTTGACTATATTTCAAGGAACACATATGAAATCGTCTCAGAAGAAAGCAGAGTAAACGTATTCAGGGTAACGTCTCTGGATATTTAGAAATATGAGGAAAATGGCAGGATGCAAATACAAACACTTCTTTTTCTCTAACAAATTATGAGCAATATCAGCATTCTGCTTCCCTCTTATTTGTTTAGCACTGTTGTATAGGCTTCTTGTAAGTATACAGCAATACTTCTCAGTCAAACAGCTATTTTTCCTCTTTCAAAGAAATGGATGCCAAAGACAAGGGGAAATGTGCACTAGTTAATTCTATACTCTCTGACATCATTTGTACACTGTGTGCTGTGTCTTTATAAACTAAAAATGTAAGACATAGCAATTTCTTTCTGCATCTTGCCATTTTCTTAAGGGTTGGAGCAGAGCTGCATTATTTCATCATTTGTACTCTTCTGGTTACAGAACTCGTCTGTGTAGCAGCTCTTTGCCTAAGTTGGTCATGACATTTTCTTCTGTGCTATGGACTGAAGAAGGAGTGGCAGCAAGGGGTGGGGGAGGAAATATTAAGGCCACACACAGATAGCTTAGAACTGTAAGGATTTGAAATCATGACTGTTTGGCTGTGGTTTTCCATTTGCATAGGAAAATTGGAAAAGCAATGTTTTGTGTAGTTTCCTGGGAAAGTTTCTGCGTAAAGTTCACAAAAATAATTATGCTCTAAAATTAGACTAAATGTTGTAGCACCATTTGTTCTGTTTTGCTTATTAGTTGCACTAGTTACATGTACATTTAGCTTTGCTCCAGTAAATTCAAGTTGGTTTTCTTCATTCCTGCCTTATCTTCTCAACAGCCTAGGAGATTTGGCAGTCTAACCGTGATGGGCCCAAGGCCACCATGTGAATTTCACAGTCTAAAGGAACTTCAATCTGTATTTTCCAAATCCCAGTGTAATGCCCTAGTCCAGTGATGGCGAACCTTTTAGAGACCGAGTGCCCCAACTGTGATTCAAAACCCACTATTTTTTTTGCAAAGTGCCAATACAGCAATTTAACTTGAATACAGGTGGCTGTGAAGGGATGGTGTTGGGTGTCCACAGAACGGGTTCCGTGTGCCACCTTTGGCACCCATGCCATAGGTTTGCCGACACTGCCCTACTGCTAATATACACTGGTTCTTTTCAGTCACCTGCCATTCTTGTTAACATAATTCAGTGTCTACCTGGGATGGTTAACTAGCAATGCACAGGGCATATCAAACTCACACTACCTATCCAGAGTGCAGAATCAATAACAGCACCTACAATAGTCATATGTTCTGCTTAGTGGTAGCAGCCACTGAGAAGATTGCTGGGCAGCTATACAACAACTTTTGCTGAAGTAAAACCATTACACAGACCCTAAGTTGAGGTTATGTCTATAAAATTGGCCTGGAATACTCCATTTTTAAAATTTCATTAGCCTTTTTGTTTTCTTTACCAATTAAAGCATTAAGTATGCAAATATATGTAATTCAGAATACTTTTTCATTTTCAAGGACTCTAAATGAACATATATGGGGGGATAGTAAATACTATTCCCTCCTCCAGTTGGGTTCTTATCAGCAGACAGGTCTAGACATAGAACAAAGAATGGCTTATTTTTATTTTTATTTTTGAGAAAGCAAGGTGAAATGTGAGTGAAATGTACCAGTTAAGGCTGAAACAGAAACTAAAAAGCTGTCTCTTCAGAGTTTCCCTTATCCCCTTGAGGAGGTCCAGAAGAGCTCTGACTGGTTATACTGTACAGTTCCTGCCTATCAGAAGCAAGTAGGAGAATTTTTAATCCACTCAAAGCCATCCAGTGAGTTCCATGGCCAACTGGGGATTTGAACACCAATCTTCTGAGACTTGCCCCATAACATTCCTATCTACACCACACTGGCTGTTGTTCCGTGTTATGTTTTTGTTGACCTGTCTTGCAAATTAGAAATGATTGTTTTCACCATTTCTAGTACAACCCCATCTGTTAGATGCACCAAATTAAAGACTGAGCATTTCCCAGCACTACTTATCTGAGACCAGAAAGATTAATTACAAGGCATTCTTCAAACAGGTTTGGATAACTTTGTTCTTCCAGACCTGGATCCATAAGGAATGACGGTTGAAGGAGGAATTATGCAAAATTGTTATAAACTAATCAGAAGATGTTAGTGCTGTACTCACTCTGCTCAGCAGTCTTTCTGAGCTGTCATTAATTAAACTGCAACGTAGTATCAGTAAAATCTAGCTGTAAGCAGCCAGCTGTAAATTGTTACAGATTCAAATGAACTACAATATGCAAATTGCAGTGTTCCTTCATCGTATGCTTCTAGACTATGTATTACATTGTACATTATTTAGAATTTATATCACTTTAGTGTCTTGGCTCTTAATCAGAGAATTCTGATGACTGGAGTTTGATGAGGTACTGAGAATTGTTAGGAATCTCTGCTCAGCCCATTCCCATCTTCCCTCTTATTCCCACCTTCTCCTGGCCACACTGAAGCAGTCTTAAGGCATGTTTCAAACTATGAGGTAATTCCAATGTAGCTTGTTTTGCTCACTGCTATGCCATTACACTATATGTTCCGTCAGTTGCAGCTTTTTCCCCATGGCTCTATCGGGTGAGTCATCAGAACATGTCTACAGTGCGTACAACATTATGTGTGAGGACTTGTTTTGGAGCCTATACTTATTTGGTACTTGTCGCTACCAAATAAACATGAAACCTGAGTGCTCCTGAACAAATGGGCCAGTGTGGTCTCTCCCCATGACAGTTGACAGACTGTGTAGGGGAATACTCATATATGAAATAGCTTGCCCCTAAGTACAGTATATGAAATGTCAGACACATATATTGCAATGTAATAACAGTTACAGAACATTTTACAGTGACTGAAATGATTCAAGAATTATCATTTCAAGAATTACCTCATTTATAGTTATAGAATTCATAGATTCAAGAATTATCTCATTCATGGTTATAGGAGTTCTATAGGGGAGGCCAGTGCTACTATCTCCACTTATAGGAAAGGACTTAAGTAGTAATTAGACCACTAAGAGTTCTGACAAATCAGACATTGACCAAGAGCAAAGGCACTAGATACTTCCCTGTTCATAGTGTAATCTCTTTCAGTCACTGTGCAAAAATAGTTCTTATCAGAAATTGGGATCTCTCGCCTCCCCTTTCTCCTCATTAGAAATGCTGCTTGATGTAACCATCCCAGGTAGACCTTATAAACCCCTCCATTGCTTGGGATCTGGCAGAGCGTATCCCCCAGAGGCCAGAGCTGGACCAGCTTCCCCGAGCTTCCATGACTTTCTTGCTCTGGGTCGACACCCCTAGGGAGGCCCGTAAGGTTGCAACACGCAACCACGCCTTCTCGGTGCCTGGCCTGGCTTTTTGGAACATGTTGCCCAGCGAGAAACAGCAGGCTCCATCCCTAGCATCATTTAAAAAGGCTGTAAAACCTTGGCTGTTTATGGATGCCTTTGGCAATCGTTCAGGTGTGTTTCTGCTTTCCCCATGTTGTTGTTTAGTAATTCTGTGCTGGCTGGGTATCTGTTTGTTTGTTTGTTTGTTTTTGCAGTATTGTTCTTATTATTTTTATTATTACTTTTTTGATTTTCTCTTATGTTGTTTTATGTAAACTGCCCAGAGTTCCCTTTGGGAAAATTGGCTGCAATATACAAACATAAACATAAATAACAAACAAATAAATAAATAATTTGGCACTGACTTAGCGCAACATATCATCATTGTGAAAACTTGGCTATTTAGGGATGCATTCGGCCATTGTTAATGTGTTTTTTTGTGCTCCCCGTGTTTGCTGTTGTTTTATTATTATTTGGTCATTGCCTCGTGCCAGGCTATTTGTCTGTTTTTATTATTTTATTGTATTTATGCTTGATTTTGATCTTTGGTTTCCACATGTTTTGTTTTATATAAACCTTCTGGGAAACTGGTGCGGTATACAAATATAAAATTAAATAAATAAATAAATCATAGTTGAGTGGTTTAGGTCTCTGGCTGCAGAGTCAGAGGTTGGAATTTCAGCCCCCCCCCCCCGCTTCCCTGAGAAGCTGGACTTTATAATCCACAGAGTTTCAGCTGCAGTTTGACTATTATTTAGTGAATCAAGCCTATGTAACGGTGTGGGGGGCACAATGGTGAATTATTTGCCTTTGCTGGGTATCTTTTGGATGTTTTATTCTGTGTAAATGTCTGGAGAATATCTGCACATTAAGATTCCTGCAGGGAATGTCTCCCATAGGCCACTTTCTCTTTGCCTTTTTCTTGGCAGCCAGGACTAATTCGGTATTTGTGAATTGAAGATTCAGAGGTTATATTACATCTACAAAACAATACGTTGCTGAGCTCAACTCATTTTCCAAAATGAATGCACATTTCTCCCCCTGAGGATTCTGAGGGGCTCTAGAGTGCCTACCTTGCAAAAAAAATAAAATACTGTAAAATAACATTTTAAAAACAAAGAAACCTGGAGCAGCTAAGAGGGGCCTTTGAGATCAGGGTTTATTTCATTATGATTATGGTGATCATGGTGATGATGGGAATTATGTGTGTTGAAATGTACTATTTAATATGCCTTTGCTGAGACACAAACAAATGGGAAGAAGACATTTGTCCAGCATATGTTCTCAAAGGGTACAAGCATAAAGTTCTAATTGTTTGGGTTTATTCTGAAGCTTAATTGATCCCTTTTATGTTTGATTACTTCCCTTCCAGATGCCTCAGGAACAGTACGCACCCAGGAGCACCATGCAGAGCTCCTCCGAAGGACCACATGTTTACAAAGTGGGGATTTACGGCTGGCGGAAGAGGTGCCTCTACTTCTTTGTGCTACTCCTTATGATTTTGATCTTGGTGAACCTCGCTATGACCATTTGGATTCTCAAGGTTATGAACTTCACCATTGTAAGTATAAGGATGTTGAGCTTACACTGGTTCTCCTTATGTCTGACAGGCTTTCCTGGTTTTCCCGTTAAAGGCATACAGCTGCAAAGATAAAACATTTTGCATTCTGAGTTTCCATACAGTATTTCAAGTTTGTGGGAGATCTGGGAGGGGGGAACCTTTTTTGGTATCTTGCAGAAGAATGTAATGTTAGGAGAAATGTTGAGAGCTGAGAGAGAAAAGTGCTGTTTCAGTTTGCAAAGATTTTATGTTATTTTCCTCACTACTTTAAATCCTTGTCATCAGCACAGTAAGCTATTATTATCAATCTTCCTGTGTCTACAGAGATAACTAAAATGTGTCCATAAGTCAAAGCTTATCACAAAAAAGAAGAATGCTTATAAATCCAACAAATGAACAGTGTCTTACAGAGGTAATATATTTTTAATGACTGACATGACCTAAAAGGTACACAGGACAAGTTTTACTCTTGTCTAAAAGAAACATCTTTTAAGGATTTTTTCCCTTTCCTTAGTAGGGTGTGTGTGTTCATGTGTGTGTTGAAAACGAGTACATTGCACTGGGGGCAGTGTAATTTCCCTTGTCATAGACTCCAGCTTTAGGAACAAAACTTCTCTATGTCTCTGTTCCCAAGTGGATAAAGCAATAAAAGCAGATTGTAGTTTATAAGAGCAAAACTTTTTCTGGGAAGAAAGAAAAATAAAGTTTGAAAAATCTTATGATGAAAGTGTAAAGATAGTTTCTTTGGCTTGTTTACAAGAACTCTCTGGTTTGTTGCTGCTGCTACTGCTCCTTCAGTGTCTTGTAAAAGGCCCTCTTGCAATGTTAACTGTATAACTGTATTATACAGCTTCCTCTCACTTCCCAAACTTCTTTCTTCTAAAAGTCAGATCAGACTACCTAGTATCTTGTGTAAAAAAAAATCAGGAGATTGCTTAAATGATAAATTGCATGTTATCTTTTTGCACAAGAGATTTAAAGGACATCACTGCATAGTACTGTAATAGAGTGATTATATACAGCTGTGAAGTCAGAAATTGAATGTGTAGACATGCTTTGAGTTCCTAACTGTACTCCATGTGCTATACACTATGCCTCCATATATTTTATTGTCTACTTTCCAAAGGCTTCATTGTTGTATGAGCATTATATCCTTATTGGGCAAGATCTATACAGTATATGCCTGGCAATGTCTTGTTGTATGGCACAAAGATGTATCTTTCCTAGTACTCAACATTCAATGTAATCATATCAGTCGCCAGCATGAGTATTGTATAAGGTGTGTGTGTTACACTAAAAACAATTAAAGAGAAGGATTGTCTGCTTAGGAAACACCATGTATTCAAGGCCATCATTTCCCTCTTCTGTGCCTTTTAGCAATATTTATTATGCCCTTGAATTTTTCCCACCAGCATATTGGTTGTGTTCATTAAAAAAATGAGCATTTATTGGGCGTAATGAGCATTCACTGTATTTCACTATTTTAATGAGTGGTGCCACTCTCCTGTTCTGTTGAACTCAACTTATTATTTTAGGGTGGCCATAGGGATGAGAACAGAATGCTAGGGTGGCTGCACATAAAAGTGTGTAGGAGTTTCCCCCCTCTTCCTTGAATGCTCACCTAGCATTTAATAATAATAATTAATACCCTTAAATAAGCATTTGAGTAGATGTGACAGAATCATGTCTGACCACATACTAGAAGGTGACATTTTACCGGGAGTGATCTCTGAAAAATTCCCATCCATATGGGAACTGCTGCAGCCGAGCCCCCTGTCCCTGCCCCAAAGTAGCCCTACTGCTGGATCAAACAGCTCTAGCTTGGGCACAGATTGGGGCTAAGATGGATCACTAAGATGGATGTGTGATCACCAGTAAATCAATCAGTTTCCCCACCTGATCAAACTCCAAGCCTGTGTCTTTCACTGACCCTCTGATAATAGTTTGCATTCCTCCAATACCTGCAGGAGGTATTTCATCTAATATCCAGTTAGAATATCTGTCTTGAAATCATTGCATATGTCTGATCCTCTGCAATTGGACCACCGCAACATATGGAACTTGTTGAGAGGAAGTATTTGGAGATGGTTGGTTTCAAAGCTCATAATAGCTTGTAATTAGATGGGAAATGATGGTGTGCTGCTTCTCCTTTCTCTTTCTACATCTGAACATTTGGATGGGTTTGCATTTTGTTTTCAAGCTATGAATGTGATTCCTGTGACATCATTGGTTTAGAAGGTAAAGGGAAAATTACACTTCATTTTATTGGACATCCTACCCCATTCTAGCATATACAGTATAGAGTTATGAGGCTCACTTTAAAATTTTTATAGTTGGCTTCTGTTGGATTGGGCCCAATGCTTCTGATTAGAGATGGGCACGTTTCGAGTTGTCGTTTGTCGGGACGGGCCCGTTTTGGGTCGTTTCCGTTTGTTGCGGAAATTTTCAAAAATTTGTCGTTTCCATTTGTCGTTTGTCGTTTGGGTTTGGGTTGGGGTTGGGGTAAGTGGGCTCTGGGAGGCACCTCTCTGGGTGCCTCTGATGTCTGACCCACTAAGAAGGGAAGGGAAGCGTAACACGAAGCTGCCGCGTACCATACATTACATTATGTTAGGGTGGGGGGTAAGTGGCAGAGACACCTCTCTCTCTGGGTGCCTCTGACTCACTAAGAAGGGGAGCGTACTAGCGTACTGACGTACAGGTTAGGGAATGGGATAGGGGTAGGGGATAGTGGGCTGTGGGAGGCACCTCTCTGGGTGCCTCTGACCCACTAAGAAGGACAGTGTACTTGCGTACGGATCTGGGTTAGGGTTGGGGTTAGGGTAAGGGCTAGGGTTAGGGTTACGGTTAAGGTTAGGGTGGGTTAGTGGGCTGCACCTCTGGGTGCCTCTGACCCACTAAGAAGGACAGTGTACTGGCGTATGGGTTAGGCTTAGGGTTAGGGTTTGGGTTAGGGTTAGGGTTAGTGGGCTTTTTATGCCCTCTGGCACATCCAGAAGTCTCAGTCAAAACCTGGCCATGCGATTGGTGGAATGGGTCTAAAAATTTGCATGGTCCCATCCCATGGCCAGCCCATCATTGCGCATGTGCAGGTGTAAAAAAATAAAAATAAAATAAAATAAAATAAAATCAATGGAGACGTTCTATTGCAAGAAAAACCCACTGCTGCTACTATAAAAAAATCAGGCATTTAAAATACCTAATTTTCAAATGTTTCTGTGGTGCTTTGTTGTGTTTTTGGACCACGATTTAAAAATAAATATTGTGGTCACCATTTTGGATCCCCCCCACCGCATGGGATACGACGAGGATGATCCCCCCAGCCTGGTGCAAGCAGCCCAGGACAGGAGAGGGGGAAGGCCGGGGACACCCCCCCCCCAGAAACCACCCCTCTCTGGTAGGTGCCCTCACTCAGGCAGGCATATTTTTGCCTGTTTTTGTGGCCAGGAATCGGGGTTTTTTTTAAAAAAAACTTTTTTTCTGTGCTGCTTTGCATCGCACGATCGCCGCAAACCGCGATGCCATGAACGACAACGAAAAATCAGACCCAATTTATCTTTATCGGGTCGGGTTCGAGCTGGAGCGGAGTAATTCTCATTACTGTTACCCGTTACGTAACGGAAACAAGAATTTCGCCGCTCCGTGCCCATGTCTACTTCTGATACATTTGGGTTGATGTATCCTGTTTCTTTAGTGACTCAGGATCCCAATAAATTGAACAGTATGGTGCAGGGAACTATTGTCCTGGCCGGGCATATTAAGAGACCCCACTGTGCTCATCTTCTTTTATCTAATTATTTTCTAGTGCTTAAATGTTTCCTTAATTGTTTTATGTGCAAAGGAATTTTATGTTGCAGTCTATATTCTTACCTTCTGACACTCTATCTGGAATGTTTTAGATTGAACGGTACAATAAACCCAAAAAGTAAGTGTCACATAAGCCTATAGTAAAAAAGAGAAAAATCACCTACAGATGTTTCATAACTATAACACACAATCAAATAAGTTCTTATAATGAAGATTTCAGATCTTATGAAAAATAAGATGTAGCCTAAAGCACATATTAAAGAAAAGGCATTGTTATCCTTATAGAAATGTCTATATGAAGAAAACAAAAATTGGAACTGGATACATATTTGGACACTCAGAACTGCTAGATGCATATTTGTGAATTTCAGTTACAAAAATATTGTCCAATTATTAACAATAACTGCTAAAGTTAAATCACATTTTTAAAAACCATACACCAACTTCCTGTTGTGCTGTCTGCAAACATCTCTCTAGTAAACTCAGCGCTTTTATTTTGTTTGTGGTAACCTTTGCTTTCAGCAAACAAAGTGGTGGTTTATTTATGTCTTCTGTTTTTACTCTGCTATCAGGATTCATCATGCTTTACAGAATATGTGCATGTCGCTCTATAGGAGAACCAATGGAGGAATGGGCGAGGAGGCCACTGCTAACAGAGAATAACCAGTGCCCTAATTTTGCGACAGTGTTTTATAGTTCTGGAGGTGCCTTGGAATGGTTTCTCAAGTATGTACAGACTGGATCTATTTGTGGGATCCACAGCAGGGAACTAAATTCATAACCTCTGGCTCTGCAGCTAGTTACCTACTTCACCAAACTATACAGGGACATGATAAATTATAGGAAGTATAGGTGAAACTAGAAAACTTAGAATATTGTACAAATGTTCATTTATTTAAGTAGGTCAACTCAAAAGGTGAAACTAATATATGAGATAGACTCATTACATGCAAAGCAAGATATGTCAAGCTTTGCTGTGATGGTTATGGCGTACAGCTTAAGAAAACCCCAAATTCACAATCTCAGAAAATTAGAATATCATATGACATCACTAACACAAGGATTGGAAATAGAATATTGTACCTCTGAAAAGTATAAGCATGCATATGTACTTAGTACTTGGTTTGGACCCCTTTTGCATCAATTACTTGTTCAGTGCAGCATGGCATGGATGCTATCAGCTTGTGGCACTGCTGAAGTGTTATGGAAGACCAGGATGATTAAATACCGACCATCAGCTCTGCTGCATTGTTCGGTCTCATGTCCATCTTTCTCTTGGCAATGTCCCATAGATTCTCTATGGGGTTCAGGTCAGGCGAGTTTGCTGGCCAATCTAGCACAGTAATCCCATGGTCATTGAGCCAGGTTTTTGTACTTTTGGCAGTGTGGGTAGCTGCCAAGTCCTGCTGGAAAATGAAGTCATCATCCCCATAAAGCTTGTCTGCAGAAGTGCTCCAAAATCTCCTGGTAGATGGCTGTGTTTACCCTGGACTTAATGAAGCACAATGGACCAACACCAGCAGATGACATGGCTCCCGAAATCAACACAGACTATGGAAACTTCACACTGGACTTCAAGCATCGTGCATTGTGTGCCTCTCCATTCTTCCTCCAGGCTCTGGGTCCTTGGTTCCGAAATGAGATGCAAAAGTTGCTCTCATCAGAAAAGAGGACTTTGGACCACGGAGCAATGGTGTTCAGGAGCGGCTTGACAAGAGGGATACAACATTTGAAGCCCATGTCCAGGATCCATCTATGTGTGGTGGCTCTTGATACACTAATTCCAGCCTCCGTCCACTCCTTGTGAAAGTCCCCAACACTTTGAGTGGCCTTTTGCTTACAATCCTCTTCAGGCTGTGGTCACCCCTGCGCTTGTGCACTTTTTTCTTCCCCACATTCCCCTTCCATATAACTTTCTATTGATGTGCTTTGATACAGCACTTTGGGATCATCCAACTTCTTTTGCAATCTCTACCTTTTGGGGCTTTCCCCTCCTTATGGAGGGTGTCAATCTTGGTTTTCTGAACAACTGTCAGGTCAGCAATTTTTCCCATGATTGTGATTCCTACTGAACCAGCCTGAGAGACCATTTAAAGGCTCAGGAACCTTTTGCAGGTGTTATGGATTCATTAGCTGATTAGAATGGGACAGCTTTGAGCCTAGAATATTGAAACTTTTCACACTACAGTAGGACCTTCCGTATCTGCGGATGACCCCCCATGGATACAGAAATCCGTGGATAAGAGCTAACACTCTTATCCTGGGTGGCAGTTGTGATGGGGAGAGGAAGTGGAAGGAGGTGGCAGTAGTGACCAAGGAGGGGGTAAAAGAGAAGCCTTCCCCCTTCCCAGTCCACAACCCCCGTCCACCCCTGCCCTTACCTCCAGGCCAGGAGTCTCCTCTGCAGGGAGGAGGGAACGTCTTCAGTAGTGGTAGTGGAGGCGCCTTAAGAGGTGCCCACGCTGCACCGCTTGCCCAGAACATTGGGGGCGGCAGCAGAAAAGGCACCCATGCCTCTCACCCAGAACATTGGTAGTGGCAATGGAAGAGGAGCCCACATGGACGTGCAGATGCCTATAGGAAGTGTGAATGCTTCTTCCACCACCACCCTGATGTTCTGGGTGAGTGGCGCGGTATGGGCACCTCTTCTGCCGCCCCCCCCGGTGTTCTGGGAGAGCAGCATGGGTGCCTCTTTTGCAGGGCATTTCTAAAGTGGGCTGGTCAACTGGCCAACTGGCCTTTGAACTTCCTGCTGGTGGTGGACCAGAAGTTTGAGCAGGAAGTTCAAAGGCTGGCTGGCCAGGCAAGTTCTCCACTCCTCTGGAGGGTGCTTGGCTGGCCCGCGGTGGCAGTGGGGAGGAGGGTGGACAGTATCAGCAAAAGTAAATTTTATTTGTATTTTTTTCCTTCCTTGCCGCCCTCTGCCCCCGCTGATCACCAACCATAGATAACTGAATCTGAAGTTAGTGAATCAGCGAATAAGGGGGTCGTATTGTATTGTAATGTTCTGAAGATTGTGAATTTGGGTTTTTCATAAACCGTATGCCAGAATAATCACAATTAGATCAAAGTAAAGCTTGACATATCTCGCTTTTGATGTAATGTCTATCTCATATATTAATCTCATCTTTTGAGTTGACTTAGTGAAATAAATGAACATTTGCACAATACAGTGTTCTAATTTTTCGAGTTTCACCTGTATGTCCTCTGAGGGTTTATAAATGTGTTTGTTGTTTGTTGGTTTGTTATATGTATAGCCTAACCATCTGGTGGTAAACCACTACTCTAGGTGGCTAACATCAGTGTCCAGTGATAATAACTATGAGCACAGCTGCAACAACTATATTATGGTGAAGCATAAGCAAGGATTATTATTTCATTCCGTTCATTTTGTGCTAATATTTGCCCTTTTCTATGTTAGGCATCCACCACACTCCCACACACACACCTTGGGAAAGAGGAGATTTTTCAGGAACTGGTGGTAATATATAGAGGCTTATGCATGGCTTGAACTGAGTATTTTGGGTATTCAAGATAAACACTGAGAATTTTTTCTAACCAAGTACAGTCGTACCCTGACTTAAGAGCAGAAAACTGTTGGCATTTTAACTGCTGCCTTACAAATTTTAGATATAGTCTGCAATTTTATTCCCTTTTTATTTTTAACTTATTTTTTCATTTTTTTTGGAAAAGTACCCCGACTTAAGAGTAGTTCGACTTAAGAGCATGCATTCAAAATGGATTAAATTCGTAAATTGAGGTACCACTGTATTTTACTTGGATATTAAAAACTTGGATTAATTTCTAGGGACAGCTGAAGGAAGCTAGTTCATTCCTACCTTTGGGAAGATTTGATATGACAGCCTTCATTCACATAATATAAAATATTTGACACCTTTTAATGGGTTGTTTGGGCTGACAAGGAAGAACAGATTAAGCAAATTTGTGTTCCAGTCTGCTAATATAGTTGGTTGGTTAAATTAAAAAGCGCTCTCTTAACTGCTCTCCAGTGCTGAAACTGATTTGCTTCTATGGCATTAAAACAAACAAATGTTCTTATTAATCACCTACATCTTGAATATTGTTTCCAAGCAAACTTTAAAATTGAATATATCTGATGACTTGAGCACAAAAAGCAGCTTTCGAAAGTTCGTTAGGAAGAGCTATTTTAATACAAATACTCCCTTTTGTGTGTCATCTACCTGCCACATTTTAAATTAATGTGAGGACAATGGGCAGATAACGCAGCAGCCAACGATGAATTAGAGATTAAAATTTTCATCCCATTTACACTCTCTAATTATTTAAGGCAATGGGGTTTGTTTTAATTATTTTCTCCATTAAAATTTCCTTCCGAATAAAATACAATCATAGAGGGAGCACTCCCTCGTTAATTATTCCTCTCAGGCTACCTTAGGCACAAAGGGAAATTTTGTTCTGCTTCCGCTATCAAAGAGGAGATGCGTGCAGCCCTTGGCTCAAAGTTCTCTCCTTCCTTTCATAACAGCTAGAATGTGTGGGCTAAAACAAGGAGCAGACACTGCAAACTGAGATCTAAGCTATTATTTCAGCACAATGGCTGCAAGAATCAGATGTCCTGTTCACAGTGATGATTTGGGGAGGGATATGTGCTCGAGCCCATTGTCTAAAGCTAAGTTATAAAATACTTTTTTAGTGTTTTAGTCCTCCTTTTTTCTCACATATTTTCCTATGTGTTGGCGAACCTATGGCACGGGTGCCAAAGGTGGCACTCAGAGCTCTTTCTGTGGGTACCCAACATTGCCCCTTCACAGCCACCTGTATTCAGGTTAAATTGGTGTATTGGCACATTGCAAAATTTTTTGAATCCGTTTGGGCACTCGGTCTCTAAAAGCTTCGTCATCACTGTCAAATGTGGTATAGCAGGCATGTCCAAACTTCGGCCCTCCAGATGTTTTGGACCACAACTCCCACAGTCCCTTGCCATTTGAAATACAGGCTTGGAACTCTGGGAGTTTTTGAGTGGGTTCACTATTTTCCTCCTTGCGAATCGGCGCATTGTCAACAGATTGACTCGGTGATGGAGTTTGATTTTGCAATAAAGGTTTATTTGGTACAAGACTCTTGAACGGGCTCAACTTCTTTTCTGTTCCAACATTAACCTGATGAATTTCAAGCATAACAGGCTTGGCTTTTGTTCCTGAGGTAACATTAACATCAACAGTTTCTAAAAATGGGGTTTCCCACCCCAAGGTAAATGGAAAGCAGGCTCCAGCGGCTTCCCAGTCCTGAGGCCGCAACAGGGATGTCGTGCCCAATGGGGCGGATCCCCCACTCCATGATGGAGTAACTGTCACTGTCCACTTCCAAATCTCTCCTGGACTAACTGCCCCAACTGTCATCCCCTCCGTTTGAGTCCCCGTTTCCTGGCTTCTGATTGGCTCCTCTTTTAACCAATCCTGGATAACTACTAACTCTTCCTCCTCTCTATCCACCCACAAGCTCTTGGTCCATACTATCCCTTCATCCTTGCTACTCTTTCCTACACTATCTTTTCCAACCCCAGTCAATTCCTTTCCCGTTTTCTCCATCTCGACTTCTCTCTGGTCCATCGCCCCTTCCTGGTCCCTCATCTCTTCTCTTGCATCAGACGGCCCACCAGTAGACTCCTTCTCACAGAGTTGTGGTCCAAAACATCAGGAGGGCCGAAGTTTGGACATGCCTGCGGTATAGATATGAAGTAAACCGCTTCTTCCAATGACATAGTTTTGCAGGCAGTCTTTTTCTCTTGCTTAGGTTCAGAACAAGAAGTGTTTGAGAAGGTGCTCACTTATTAAAAGAGCACAGTGTAATATCTTCTAATAATATGCTATTTTGTGGAAAGTTGTATGCACTTTGAACTTGAATGCATTTAATAAAATGAACGGAGCCTTTCCTTATGAAAATTGCACTCATGCCCAGTCTTGATTGGTAACAATGTAGCTGTCTGGTGGCCAGAGATAACACTTGTGTCCGAGAAATCCTGGGCAGGAGCACAATCAGAACCTCATTAATGAGCAATAATTTGCAACCAAGACTTAACTGTGTATTGCTTATTTTACACATATATTAAAGAAGAAAAGAAAACCAGCAATACGATTCTGGCGGAATCCTATGCTTTGGTTTCAAAATATCTCGCTTATAAAATATGCCTGGAGGTTTGTGGGCTGCTCTGCTGGCCTTTGTTGGAGTTTTGCTTAGGGTGGCTCCAAGCCCTGGCTTGTCTGGGGGCGGGGGGGGGCGTTTGCCTGCCAGTCCTGGGCTTTTGGCGCCAAATGCTGGCGCATCTGGGACCTTTTGCCCAGGGGCGGTAGCCTTGATAAGACAGCTTCCATCCCACCCCTGCCTCTTCTAGGCAGCAAGACAGCCCCGCCTGCCCAACCTGGGAAAGGAGAATGAGTCTTACTGGCCGTTATGGGGCTGGATGGGAATTTTTGGCGGTATATAAACAGAACACTTTACTTGATTGGCCGGTAGTAGCCACGTGTATTTGCCCATCCCATTCTCTTTTTGCATGGGACTGGGCATTAATTTCCCTTCCATTGGTCACAATAATGTTAGGCAGGTAGTGCAAGAGGTAAGGGTATTTAGGTAGGCCCGAGTCAGTCACCCTTAAGGTGCCAGGCAGCCCTCGTATAAAGTTAAACATCACCCCTAAATTGAGGATTTAAACAAAGCAAGAATCTTAAAATCAGGCCGACATGAGGGCTGTAATGGGCTAGCCGATTCACCAACCTGGCTCGATGCTGAATAGGTGGGTAGCATCTGGCAAGGGGTGAAAATCCCTGAATACGCATTGGTTGGTAGGGGATAGTCCCTGGTCATTACCTGCTTTCACTACGTCCCATGCCCCCTTTACAGGTTATAGCTGTGTTGCTTTAATTAAGTTGAATTGTTAATCAGTTGTGTTCCAATTAACCCATAACAATGTGTCTCGCCTATTATTTCCGGAGCTTGAGGGGCAAAGAGTTCAGGCCCAAGTGAGATCGGCTTTTGTACTGGTAGGTACAGCTTGTCCCAATGCACCTTGTGCAATACATGTGAATGTGCCCTAATAGTGGAATCCTATGCACATTTATCTGAGAATCACCCCCTTTGAACTCAGGGGAGCTTACTTAGGCATCTACAGGTTTGTTCCAAAAAGTAGCATTCACGGCTCATGTTGCCTTTTCAAAGATTGCCCATTCAAAGTTTCAGGCAAAAAAATCTAAGAAAAAAAAAGCAAAACAAAACAAAACATTCAAAGTGAACTGTACTGATGATGATCTGATGTGGGCAATTCTGCTTTTGCCTGTGGCATTTTTAAACAAAAAAAAATGGACAACAGACAGTTATAGCATAAATGAATACAACATTTAAAGCAATGAATATTAGAGCTAAATTCTATGTGCCTGTGATCTGGATGGTGATTTGGGATATGTGAATTGAGTGGCTATTATCATGTCTGTGTTTTTATCTATACAGCATTGAAAGGATGTAAATCACAAGGTTGCTCAGATTATAATCTGTTATTCAAACAATTCTACCTGTGGAGGTCAGCTCTTACTGAAATGGTGCAAATGTAAGGCACAGTTTATTCCAAAAGTGGGGTGGGAGATCTTTATGAAAGGAGGACCTTTAAAGGAGTGTTTCCCCCTTTAAAGGAATGGTGCCAGTGTGGAATATAGAGCTCAGCTGTTGCCTGCTAAGAGGCTGGAGCAAACAGTACAGTAGCTCAAGTTTCATGTATAACATTTTGTACATTCTGCCATATCACTGGAAGAAACACGTAGCGGGCCTCCCACCTCTGTACACAAAGACCTGCAACAGACTGATAGTCTGTAAATGTGCTTCTGTTGAACCCACAATATAAAGCATTTTGAAAAATGCCTTGTCATTTGATTTCTTTATTAATTTTATCAACACTATTCTGGAAACCTTCCAAGTAATGAAGTGGTCTGCATTGTAAGTCTTGCAAGCTGCAAATTCAATGCACACTTATATTTATTTATTAATTAAACGTCTATATCACCCATCTAGCAAGTAGCTACTCTGGGCAGTATATAAACAAAATGAATAATATCCTCTAAATACAAATAAACAATTAAATAATGTAAAATAAAACAGGCATACATTATAATGCCAACAATAATAAATCACATTTAAACTAAAATAGACAAACCTACTGCGTAATAGAAATTACAAGGGTTGAGGCAGAATTGGAATAAATGAAGAGGAGTAAATGTATATGGTAAAGTGTCAAGGTGGAAGATCATGAACTGCGAAAAGTTTGTTTTTAATAGGCACTTAAAAACTCCTAGTGAGGTGCCCAGGCAAATCTCTGGGGGGCAACCGATTCCACAAGTTAGGGGTAAATACTAAGGGGTCTTGGTTCTTTGTTGTAATTCCTTGGACCTCTCTCTTGGTTGGAACCCTCGGTGCCCCCGCCTGAGAAGAGCAAGCAGCATGGCCATTCTCTGTGTCAGTGTTCTTTGTCAAAAGTAGCAGACGTTTGTGGGTAAATGCGACCCGAGCCGTCAAATTACAACACTGGTGTCCCATTGGAAAAGTTTGAGCAGGAGAATCAGTTGGAACAAGGGTTTAGATCTGTTTCACTGAAATCAGTAGGACTTAAAGGGGGGGGGTTAACTTTTTCAGGGATTGTGCCTGGCGTATTTTGTATACTCAGTTCTTTCAAGGCCTTTCTCCCACTTCACTGAAAAGCTGTCAAAGTGTTTCTTTAATGTTATGTTTTTAATCAGGTTTCCTTGTCAGATTTTTTTCTTGGGAGGCATTTGGCAGAGAGTTGTGCAGGGGAACTGGCCTAGATCCTGCTGGATCAGAGGAATTTAGAACAGAAGGAAGTGCATTGGATTGTGTGTGGGCATGTGTCTTGCACAGTTAGGCAGCACATTTTCTATCGGGCACCCTTTCTCTTCAGGCTTCTTGCGAGGTGTGGAGAATTTGCTGTTTAACTGGGCAGTCCTCCTCTGGGCTGGTTTTCTTCTCTCCAATCTGTAGTGGTAGCCAAGGGCAAAGCACCACCTGGAAAGCTTTTCCCTTTATGTAAGGAGATCATTGTTTTGATCATATTTCACTCCCTGCTGTGCCTTTGTACTTCTGGGGAGGATTGAGCTCCAACAGGAGTACAGAAGAACTATAAGGCTGAGAAAGGTGGGTGAAAAGGGGGGAAGGAACATAAATACTAGAGAAGCAATGGGAGTGATATAGAAGAAATGAGCATGGAAACAGTTATTCTGCTTTGTGGTTTCTCTGCAGTCTTGCATGTGAAATCTGTACAAGAATAGAGCTATTTTTGGGTATATTTTAGTCTTATACTTTGGGAAGTAGAGTTAGGAATGTGGGGTGGGGGTGGGATACCATCCTGAAAGTTGGTAAAGTTTTGGTTGAGAATTCTTGAAGTACCTGAGAGCTCTTACCTCCACCTTGAGACCAGAACACCAAAATCTCAACTCTTCAGTTGTTCAGTTTGTGCAAGACGTCTCTGCATAAGCCTGGCATCTGTTGCCTTTGTGAAGCTAGTAATTGTGCGTGCACTTGCACAGCACGCAGAAGCCCACCCACATGGACAGCAGATCCAGACTGAGTGATCAGAAAATTAGAAACAACCCATCCAAATTTACTGCATTTTAATGGCTCACACAACAAAGCCAGAGTCATGCCTGTTTTAAATTATGTCCACTTGACAGAGTTGTGCAAAAACCTGTTTGAAAAGCTCTTTGGACTGACTCCCTAAGCAAGTGTTTCCCAAGCTTTTTGTAAGTCTTGACCCTCTTTTATAATAGTCAAGTAAACTGTGACACCTCCCCACCCTCACCCCCACGTTTCTGTGACACACACACCCATCTTCTCATGGGT
>JAHTLZ010000010.1:67142781-67158277 GCA_023846285.1 Phrynocephalus versicolor
AGAGAGAGAGAGAGAGAGAGAGAGAGAGAGAGAGAGAGAGAGAGAGATTCTCTCTTATACAGATAAAGGCCTCTGACCCTAATAAGGAGCCATAAAGGAATGCAATTGGTATGGATAGTTTAACCTGTAGATAGAGCTGTACCAGACAACCATAGATAGATAAATAGTTATTATTTAAAATATCTTAAAACATTGCTAACCCCTCTTGAATGTATATCTCAAAGAAGCAGCTGAATTCTTTTTTGTATAATTATTAGAAACCCATCTCCTATCTCCCATTGCCCCCCCCCGTTTCTCTTTTCTAAGGGGCCATTACCCAGAATCGCTGCTTGCCAGAGTGACTGAAATTCTCTTTTATCTCTTCAGTTTAGCCTAGAATAGATGCTGTACCTACACCACTGAACAAAAGCTATGCATCACATCTGCATCAAATGAACGCTCCTAATGTTTATGGCTGTGAATCTCTAACAAGGGGAAACATTTTGCTGTGCCATGTTTTTATAAAGTTCATTAACATCCACTATTGTATACAGCAACAACAACATGCCACCCGTGTCAGACTTCTTAGCATAAGGATTATAACATTCTTTAGCATAACAGGGAATAATATATAGCAGGAGCTGTTTGTTCTTTCAGAGTAAGTAGGCCACAGATTATTCAGAGCTGGGAACTAATAGCTCAAAACTGTCTGTGTAAAAATGTGTGCGGTGTTTTGTGTGTTTGGCTTTTACTTTAAACTGTTTGAAAGTTCTGTTCTTTAACATGTAAAGATAGGTGATTCCCCCTGCAAATAGTGCCTTTAATTTCAAAGGTATTATTACCAGAGTGTTGGAGATCTTTAAAAATCCTCTCCCCGTTTAACTTCCCAGTTTATAAATTCATGCTGTTATCTATCAAGTGGAATGCTGACACTGATATTGCCTTGTTGTAGATGAACTAATTAACTTTGCAAGTTCAGGACAATGTCTGTGTGCTGTCATCTGTCAATCTATATAGTGATCTTGCGCTAGTGACAGCAGAGTAATTATCTCTTCCTCCCAGAGGCCTATTGTTGTCACTGCATGGGTGAGAGGCAATGCATCTCAGTGTGGTTCACTGCACTGCGCTTTCCATTCCCAGAAATACCGGCCAATAATGTCATGATTGTATCAGAAAGGAAAAATAACTACAGTGAAATTCCCTCCAGTTATTGCTCTTTTTTAAACATAGGTTAAGTCAATGTTATTTGCTGGTTTAAAATAGCACTGTTTTATGATATTAAGGTTAAATTGGGACAGGTGTGCTGCTCTAAATTATTATTATTTTTTCTGAATTTCCTTCAAAACTCTTCGTGTATGAAAATACCAATACTATTCCTAAACAACACACACACACACACACACACACACACACACACACACACACACACAATGGTGTGAGTGAGAAATATTCTGCACATTTCCTCCCCATTCTGGTGATCTCACTGTGACTTACAGCCGTATCAGAGAAGCATTCCTCAAAACAATAACTAAAACTACAGTTCAGAGTCACAGGTGGTACAGGAGTGGAAGGCTGAAGTCTTCTATTCCTTCCAACAAGCCAGATCAACCTCTGAGGGCAACAGAGATAGGAGACCAATATTGCATGATATAGGATTCATAGAACATATTCTCCATACATAAGCGCTCTGCAGACTATTTTTGTTTTGTTCCCTCTAGTCACTCTCCACCTATATCAACCCTAATAGAGTTTTCAAGGTATGTTAGATGTCAGCACAATGAGTTTCTATGGCCAGCTGGAGATTAAAGTCTAGACCTCTTGGGTACTAACCCATTGCTTGATCCACTAAACCACACTTGCTGGACAGGTTTTGAGAACCAAAATTCATATTTTAGAAGGGTTGTTGAATCCAAATATACATTGTAAAACACAGAAAAAAGCCACAGCTAAGCCTATAATGATGTAATTTTATGGGACTGTCTCCATTTTTAAAATTTTCCTAGAATGCAGCAGATCCTTCCTCACTAAAATGTGAGTGAGCTATAATGTTAAGCTCCATAACAGCAGAATGAATAATGCTGTTAGCCCCATCACTGTGAGGTTTCATTTTAAATATGGGGCAGGCATCTGCTCTTATATTCACTCCCCCTCCCCCTCCCCCTCATTCACTCACTCATTTTGGATGATTTTCAACAGCACAGTTGGTAGGTATTAGCAGGAGGAAGGACCCATTCAGCTGTTTTTACACATACATATAAGACTAAATGATGATTTTAAAGCACACGAGGCACAGAAACCTCATTCTGGACCAGCTCTAACATTAAGTAAAGTGAGGCAGTGGCCTCTGCCAAAGGCCAGATATAGGTAGAGTCCTGTGCTTCCTAAGCAAAAGTTATGCTTCCAGATGCAATGGACATGGTGCCATCATCAGTCTTGAAGTGAGAGCCATGTGCCAGACCAGATGACTTTTGAAGATGGGATGGGAAAGGTACCATTTTGTTCTCCAACTCCCAGAGCAAAATATTTTGGTAGGTTTTGCTCTTTGATTATTTGGTCTCTTCCTACTTGACTATTTTATCTGTGATCCTTTTTGCATTCAACGTCTTGGAGTTGTTAGTAGTTTTGCATAAAAATATCTCTGTTTCAAAGCTGGAATAGATTGGGAATATTATACACTGGCATGATGTGTTGATATATTTTTGATTTCACTAGCTTTTTTATTATCCATACATCTATACATATTTGCATTAGAAACTTTGAGAAAAATGTAACTGGTTGCGGAGGCAGAAAGCAGAGGAGCATACTTTATCATTTCTTCTTGGATTTCAAAATATAAATTGTCTCTGTTACTATGTATTTTATATTTATATTTCAGATACTTGTGTGTGTAGGTGTCAGTCCTTTAAGACAACAATAGATGATTATCATGAAAATATGAGTCATTCATGCCCTTAGGCTATTTCCGTTGGTTGAAAATTCTGGGGAAGAGAAACAGTTGTCTTGGTTTTTAGATGAGTTCCATTTAGAATGATAAATTACATCTGAATTGAACTAAAATGCTCATAATGGCTTTAGTCAAAAGGCCTATTACAGGACGTCCAACTTGGTCAAATACCTTTCTGTTTTATATTGTTAATCATTAAGTATTTTATAGGCAAAGCTCATATGCATTTAAAAGACACTCTATTTAAAGGTTAGTCAAACTCCTGTCCAAATGGAGAAAGAATAGTTTTAAGTATCACTTTTATGCTGCTGAGCTGTTAGAAGGGATGTGGCTCTTAAACAAGAGTTATATGCGCTTAGATGGATATCAGATAAAGGCCTGACTGACTAGAAGTCCTTTGATAGACTCAAGTACTTTGAGCTGAAAAGAAAAGATTGCCTTGTTACTGGTACTTTCAAAAGGAGTGATGAAACAGCTTACATTTAGATAACTGTCACATTATATAGCTTCCATAATTTTCAAGTGATACATGAAGGATACAAAAACCACTTCACTCTCACTTCTCACTTTCCACCTCCCAAATCTGTGGCAATATGAGGTCCTTCCCACAGCTCAATTTGGCGAACAGAAAGCATTTCCGAAAGATGTCTGAACAGACTGCAGTTACAGGGGGGAAATATCTGAAAATAAGGTATAGTCCAATTCCTTTTGCATTGCCTCAAGCTGCCCAAATACATAGTAGGGAGAGGCATGCAAAAGAAACAAGAAGGCAGGTCTGTAAAAGACATGAGGTGGAACTCCTGGACCAAGATGCCAAAGACAAAAAATAGAGCATCAGAGACGTTACCAAAATCTCATCCTTTAGCAGCAGCTTTTCTGCAGATGCAAATACGCGGTTGCAAGTGGGCTTTTCAGCCTGGGCTTCCAGAATATTCTAAGGTAGGGACAGAACTGGCCTGAATCTCTTCATATGCAGATCCATCCAGGGAAGGGCTTACTTCTACAGATCAATCAGGCCCCTAGATCAAAGCCCTTTTTGCCAGGATCCGCCTTTTGGTCAGGAAATAAACAAAGGGCTGCAAAGCATAAGGGCTGCACCAAAAGCCGAACAAAGGGTTTATCTTTTACCTTCCAGGAGTTAAGGAGAAAGGTAACTTCAATGGATATGGATTCTCAGAGAAGGGGAAATCCACATTTTAGGGAGGTAGGCCACTGAGGCTTAAGTGAGCTGAGGTAGATAGGGAACATAGCTAAAGTAAGGAGGTGTGTTGTGTCGTTATAGCCGTGACTGACTCTTCATGACTCCATGTCTGTGGAGTTTTCTTGGCAGGAATACTGGAGTGGCTTGCCAGTTCCTACTCCAGGCGCTTACAGCCCCTGGTATTCCCTGGTGGTCTCCCGTCCACATACTAACCAGGGCCAACCCTGCTTAGCTTCTGAAATCAGGCAAGATTGGATGTGCACAGGGCAGGGATGGCAAACCTATGGCACATGTACCAAAGATGGCATGCAGAGAGCTTTCACCTGGCATGCAACAGGCTCCCCCCCACTTCCCCCTCCACTGGACCAGTCATGAGGAATTTGCAGAGGGGGAAGTAGGGCAGCATGGAGCATGTCAGGTGCCAGGCCGACCCTACCGTCGCCATCCCCATTGCCGCCCTCGCCCCTGCCCCCTGCCGCCCCCGCCTCCACCACCATCACCGCCGCCATCCCTGCCTGCCGCTGACCCTGACCCTGACCCCGCCACCCCATCGCCCTTGCTGCCCTCGCTCCCACCCCTGCCCCCGACACCGATCCTGACCCCATCAGCATTGCCCTTGCCGCCCCTGCCGCCACCGCCTCCACCGACCCCTGCCTCCACCGCCATTACCATTGCCATCCCTGCCCCCCACCGCTGCTGCTGATGACCCTGAGCCCACTGCCCCTGTTGCCCTGCTGCCTTCACCCCTGCCCCCGCCCCCGTTGCGACCAATCCTGACCCCCCGGCACCGCATCACTGAGTTTGGGCACTCAGTGTCAAAAAGGTTCGCTATCCCTGGCATAGGGCATCTAGGCAGCTCAGATTAAGGATAGCTAGCTGCATTTTGTAGATCACCTGTTGCAAATCTTGTGCTAAGAGATGTTGAAAGAAGTCCGTGTAACTTTATTGCTTACTTCCTCTGACAGGGTTTTCTTCTGTTGCCTTTAATAAAGGCTCCCTTTTAGAAACAGTCCAGAGCAAGGTTTGTTCTAAGTTTAAGCCCAAGTGCCCCAGCTTGCTTGGCCCACATGACCAGAGTGTGTTGTTTCTCTTTAAAGCTTGTCCAGAGTGCTTGAAATGGAGAGGAGGTTGGCGACAGATTTTTACAAAGAATACAAAGAGAAAGTAGCCTGTTGGTGGCTGGGGATCAAAAAGGGCTACAACAGCCCAGACCCCTTCACTTCTTTACCAGGTCCTCCCATCCATCTCTGGATCTTCCTTTACCTTCTATGCTGGGTCTCCATGCCAGTAAGTGACAGGTTTTCAATAGTATGTGATTGCAGAAGAACAGGACCTCCAGGTGGAGGGCTTCAGTTGCTAGAGGAAAAAAATTCCCTTGTAGAGAATTAATCACTTCCACGTTTACTCTGTGTAATATTACGACATTATATAAATGATAAAGTAGGAAGAGTCAGATTATAAATAGTTGTCTTTCCCAAATTGGTGACTATTTCCTAGGTTTAGTCAGCATGTTCAGTGATGCCTTCACGCCACATATTTTTGTGAAATACAAGAAAAGCACCCTGATGGCTCTTGATAATGTAGGCACATTTTCTGGCAACTTGGGTGTATTTTATTCCCAGTTTATTTTGGGTGGTGTTGATGTGATTCTCTACATGAGCAGTTTGTCTGCTTCAGACACCTTGAGAGTGGCCTGACCTTGCCACTTACCCCTTAATTTCTGATTAGTCAGCATGTTGTTAATTGATCATTCCGCTAGGCTGGGAGGGCTGATTGCTTGCATTTGCCTGCATTTGTTTGTTTTACCTGCCAGGGCTATGCCTAATCCTTGCATGAGAAGTGTCCTCTGCAGATGCCTGTGGTGTGTATATGGAAGCGGCAGTGGGTTTCTTTCAATTGGAGATGACCTAGCAAGTCTTTCTCAAGTGAAATGCAGCAGACGTTTGGGTATGCTATTTCTTTTCTTCCTCTCTGCAAAAATTAGCCATTGTCAGTTTACTTTTCATTATTGGTGAAAGATGAGAATAAGGTTATATTTAGCTGTTGTGAGTTTTTCCAGGCTGTTTGGCTGTGTTACGGAAGTTTTCCCTCCTGACGTTTTCGCCATACTCTGTGGCGGGCATCTTCAGAAGGTAAGGAGCTCAGGGAACTAGGAGTTCTCTCTGTGCTCTGTGGTTACAGTTCTTCATGCTTAGAAAGCAAGGGATATTGTAGATTCTGTGATCATTAAACTTTTATCCCTTGAAAAGAATGCCTTTTCTTTAGATTTGAATTTTTAAAATCCTATTCTTCTTCTAACTTGACCTCTCTACTCTTTGATCCTGTAAACCAGAAATGTTTGTAAATTAAGAAAAATGTTAGCTCACTTTACAAAATTTACTTTGAAACGTGTACATACCCTTTTTGGAAGCCCCAAATAAAGCCACCGCAGAGTGTCCTAAGGGGTGGGGGGATTGAATGTGTCAGAGAAGCAGAAAGCAGTACTGTCAGGAGGCGAGAATCTGTTAGGAGCCTACACATCAAGCAGGGCCACCTGAGGTGGAATGGTCATAGTTGAGGTACCCAACTAAGAGGCATCTACGTTCTTCAGGAGTAACAGACAAATAATCAGAAGACATTTGATAGTTCCAATGGTGATGGGAGTGGGAAAAACACTGCAAGACAGCTGTTGGGTAGCTGTAGTTGTCAACAGACTTATTTACTAAATGGGCAGTTACATATAATATTTGAATTAAATGTGTTTGCCACTGAGCAGTGCAGCAGTAACATAGATAAAATGTCAGTATTGATATAAAGGGTTGCAGAGTTAGGCTAACAGAAAAACAATGACAATGAATAGAGTAAAAACTCATATATTCATATATACAGCAAAATATACACAGCATAACAACCAAGCATTATATACAATATAGCAAACAGACAAACAGAGTGTGGGGTAAACTGTTCTCACCATAACAGTCCCCAAATACAAATGGCAAGCTAGTGCTTTTTATACTAATCAGCACTCATAAGATCTGATGCAATCACTAATTAACAATCTGATGCAATCTGATCTAACCATTACAAACCATGATGTTACAATCAGTTCCACCTGCACTTCATCACTTAACATGCCTGTGATTACTTATCTCTAACACTTGTGGATTAACATCATGACACAGCAGAATCTAACTGCCTCCATTTTACAATTCTCTTTACACATTCTGTTAAATATACATAACATATGTTTTATCAACTTTTACATATCTCGACAGTAGTAACTTAAGATGATATTTTATGGTGATAGTCTAAATTTGGGTTAGTATTTATTTATTTATTTATTTATTTATTTATTAAATTTATATGCCACGCCATCTAGCAACATGTCTACTCTAGGCGGATTACAAGCTACAAACAAATATCAAAATGTAAATCATGAATAGTAAACTATAAGTGAGTTACCAATACAGCATAATAAAACATAATAACATGACAGATCAAATGAAATCAAAACAGAGAGCAAGATGGCCTACTTCTACACAGAATGACAGTGGTGAACCACTGCTGAACCACTCTGACTTTGAACGCCTTGTATTCCAAAATGAACAAAAAGATGGTTAGAATATGAGACTTGTAGCTGCCATTGCAAAGAGGTGAAAGGAAAAGTCTACTGCTGCACAACACACAATACAAAGAGCATGAATCAAGGTAAACCAGAAACCATAAAGCAGGAAGTGGAATGTTTAAATATTGTTATAGATGCTGCAGATACTATTTGGTGAGCAGATTACAAAAAAAAATATTTTAGGTAGAAATATTATATTACATACCTGCAGATGGCTAGGACGGTCATTCTTGCTTTCTAACTCTTGGTAACATAATTTACATATTATGCAGATTGAAGATGTGTCTTTATATCTTACGCAAATTTATGTAATATGTACATTAGTATATGATGCAAATTAAGCATGTCCCATGTTTTTCTACAAATATATTTCAATTTTGGTATTGTTTATACAAAAATATCTAATTTATTTTATTTTATTTTATTTTACAGTGGTACCTTGTATAAAGTAATTAATTTGTTCCAAATGAAATTATGTTAAGCAAATTCTTCTTTATACAAATTTCCCATAGGAATGCATTGAAAACAGAGTAATCCAGTGGTGGCCAAACTTTGGCCCTCCAGATGTTTTGGACCACAATCCCCAGAATTCCAAGCCTGTATTGCCAGTGACAAAGGACTGTGGGAGTTGTGGTCCAAAACATCTGGAGGGCTGAAGTTTGGCCACCACGGGAGTAATCCCTAATCGCAACCATTTTTATGTTGTACAGATTCGCCCCATAGACGATTCCATTAAGCAAATTTCCCCGGAATTTTTTATGTTGTACAGATTTTATGTTATACAAACCATTTGTTATACGAGGGTCCACTGTATTTTGAATATTTTTACCCACCTTTCTCCTTGGAAAAGGACCCTAGGTGGTTTACCATAATGAGCTACAACATTGCTAGTCTCTACTAGCACCATTACTAGGTACTAGTAGAGACTACTAGACTCAGAACAGAGAGTACTACTCTCTGCCAACATTATCACAAAGCTTGCTTATTAACTTTGGGTCAATGAGTATCTTTGAGCAAAACCTATGTTACAAATTTATCTTGAGGATTAAATGGGGAGAATACGAGTAGTGGTGGCTAGGGATGGGCACAAAATGGAAAAATTGTGTTTCATTTTGTTTCCTTTTGCCCCCCCCCCCGTGATTCATTTTGTTTCATTAGAAATAATCTTTTTTAAAAAAATTCATATGAAATAAAACAGTAATGGACCGATTTTTTACTCGTTAAAACCAAAGGTGCCCCTAGGACCCAAGGGAGCTGTTTTACAGCAAAACAGTTAGTTTTAAATGAAAAAAAGAGCCATTTTGTTTCGTTACTAACAAAACACTGCTTCCCCATTTCATTTCGTTTCAATCGCTAACAAAATGACAAAACGGCATTTCATTTTTTGTTTGGTGCAGCTAACCCATGTAAAGCTGATAATGATATTGGCTGTGGCAACATTTTGGATATTAAAAAAAAAACTAGAAGGTCCCAAGACTCTCATGGTGCAATGAAACCATTGTGTGGGCAGCATTTAAAGAATGAGGAAGGCCCACCAGAAAATACCACCACAGCTGAGATGACTTGACTGGTGGTGAAGATGTTTTGAAATTGAAAGTCTTCTTCCCATCCTGCAGACTTCCAGACCTTCCTCACAATGAAAAAGGGGTTCAATGACAGCCTCAGGATACATAAAAGGGGAACTGGAATGCAGCTGATCAGGCTTACGCATCGCAGCTGCATGAACAGGATTTCAGCCACTCCATTTCACATGGGAATAAGGCGCATTTAGCTTACAACTACGAAAGGATTCACAGGAGCAACAACAACAATTTATTTCTCTCACCTTGTTTTCCCCCAACGTCCTCCTTCCTTACAGCAGTACCTAGCTTAGCTCCCAAAATCCTTTGTAAAAGAAAAGAAAACGTGTTTGTTTAATATTTTCTGGAGAGGTATTTAATATTTTCTGGAGAAGCAGACTATCAGAGGTAGAGAAATAGCTGCTCCTTCTGCAATCTCCAGCCTGCATCCATGCAAGGGGTTTCATTGCTTTCTATGCACTGTCTGCAGGCAAACAAGGCGTGGGCTTTCCTGCAAATACAACATTTACCAATGAGATGATGAGTTTTATTTCTACATCTGTAAGATCCTGTCAAACTGTGGAGGGTTTCACTAACTGGTTAATTATATGGAAGTCTTCTGTCTTGAAAAACAAATTGGCCTAAACATTAGCTGTGTATGTTGTCTTATTACTTTGGTTCTTACAAGGGGCTTTCCCCTTATCTAACGAATTATTGCATAGTTTCAGCAGGGATTGAGTAGGTTCAGATTTTGATATAAAATAGCCAGCCAGATAATATGGGCAAGCAGAACCTTAAAAAAAGCATTTCCTACTGTATGAAAGATGTCTTACCATTACCTGAGAGTGCAGGCTAAGCAACGGGTGCCTATTTCAAGCTCTTCCCTTCCCTTCCTGGATAAGAACAAAGTAACCAGGCCAGTTGTCCCCATCCTTTTGGAATGTCTCCCAGTGGAGCTCTGCCTGGCCTTCTCCCTTACAGTCTTTAGAAGGATTCCCCAAACAAAGCCTTTGAGAGCATCCTCTCTTAATGTCATATGGGCTGGTAATGTTGGTGATTCTGATTTCAGTTCTTTTGGTTCATTTGAGTTATTAGTTGATTGTTGTTTATTGGTTTATTTGTAGGGTTTATTTCATAGTCTATTACTTGAGGTTTATTTTATAACTATGTTATTTCGAATGTAAACCACCCAGAGTAGTGTCCAGCAATGACTGGTGCAGTATACAGGAGACAGACAGACAGACAGACAGACAGACAGACAGATAGATAGATAGATAGATAGATAGATAGATAGTAGAGATGGGCACGAAACAACCATTTTTGTTACTGTTCTCCGTTATTCGTTCCATTACGTAATGGTACGAATAATGACCATTGTGACGGGTCAGGCTCGAACCGAACAGAAACAAGAAAATTAACTTCATTACTGTTTGTTTTCGTTTACGATGGCGCACGCTGAAATGGAGCTGTTTTTAAAAAGCCCCAATCAGCTGTAGTGCAGGTCCCCTGCTGGGCTAATTGCTGGTGCGATTTGGTAACTGTGTCTGGGGGAGGAGAAGAAACCCGGCGTGCCTGAGAGTTCAAAGTGCCCTACCTCGTGCCAAAGGGGGGGGAGCCGGGAAGGGATGTCGCCGCCGCCTGCTGCCATTGGGTACTCCTGCCACTGCTGCCTCATGTGGCTCCCTGCGCTTCTCTCCTCTTCCTCCTCCTCCCATTCTGGGGAGTGCCCGTTCCCGCTGCTGCGACAGCTGCTGTTGTGCCGAGCATGGGGCGCGCTAGAGCTGGTCAGGGGCGGGGCTCTGCGACTGCGAGGTAGACCTTGGGGTGAGGAAAAGAAACCCGCGCAGGCGCGCCCAAGAGTCAAAGCCACCCGTGGCTGCCTCGTCCCAAGTCTGGCTCCGGACCGGCACTGAGTGAGGCAAGGCGGGCTGCCGGGTGGCAGGGGGGAACAGGGAAGGGAACTTTGTCCCTGCCCGCTGCAGCCTCAGGTGGCTGGCTCCCCGTGCTTCTCTTCTCTTCCTCCTACTCCTCCCATTCCAGGGGAGCACCCGTTCCCGCCACCACCACCGCTGCCGTTGCGCCGAGCAAGGGGCGCACTAGAACTCGTTGGGGCTTTTTTAAAAAAACCTCGATCAGCTATAGTGCGGGCCCCTGCTGGGCTTCTGTGGGGGGGGAAAGAAAAATATTTTTTTTTTAAAAAAGAACCAAGCACCGGGCGTGCTAGAGCTGGTCTGGGCTTTTTTAAAAAAAGCCCCGACTCGGTAACCATCCTGGCTGCGGGACGGGTCTCCCAGGAGGCTTGCCACTGGCTCTGATAGCGCCCGGCCCGGGAGGGCTCCCCGCAGCTGCGGGAACTCTTTCCCAGCAGGTGCCGAAAAATGACACCCGAAAAACAGAGCGGGCCCCTGGGGCCTGAAAAACGAAAGCGACCCGAAGCGGCCCCAGGGCCCGAATAACAAGCACGAAACACCATTTTGGCATTTTGTGCCCATCTCTAATAGATAAATAGATGAAATTATTTGTGATTTTCTGTGTATTTTGTTTTACTAGTGTTCTATAAAATCTCTATGTTATCAGTGCTAATTAATTTTAGTATCACTTATTAGTTCTGTTTCTGCTAAACATAACATGCAAGCTATTTTAATTATCTACATGCAATGAAGCATCCTTGCCTTTCTCCAAGAATATCAGGTTTGATTGTATACCTATTTAATGTTTTTTTAAAAAACATGAAGGATACACACAAAAAGCATTTAAGTCATCCTGGAAGAAAAGAGATCTATGAAAATTTGATTTATTAGAAAAATATGAGACATTCTCAAATGCCTGGCTGCAGAATCAGGGATAAAAAGTTTGGCTTCCCAAGAGAGGAGCCAGACAAAATCATCCGGAACATGTAGGGTTTTTAGAGGATTATGCTTCTAGTACCTTCTGAGGTCTTGGACAAGATGCTCAGTCTTAGAATGGCAACAGAAGGAAACACTAGGAAATCCCTTCTAAGTATATTTCATCGCTAGTAAAACCTGGGAGATTTCCATTACTTTGAATCAATCTGGCCACTGATGAAATATTTTGTAGTTGCCATTTTATTTTTTTTCTCATGCTTTATTCATTGACTCAGTTGTTTATAATGGTTAGCCTCAAAAATTTCCCTTGCTTCTGATATTGAGGTAACCAGTTCTCCCCCATTCCCTGTCAGATACACCCTCTTTGCTTGATTTTACTTCTCATCTGTTGCAGCATCTCCATAGAGAACGGCAGGCCCACTTTATTTATAAGAACATGCAAAATAAAAGAGTAATGGCCAAAGTCTCCTCTCATTTTCAGCCCTGGTTGGTGGGGCTCTGCCTCTCGTGTATGCAACTCTGCCCCCCCCCCCGCCGGTTGAGGTTCTATCATAACCAGAACAAAAGGGGCTGGAAATGATTGGTGTGGGTGCATGGTGGAGGAGAAGTGTTGTGTGGAGGGGGTGGAGCTTTGTGCGGCCATGCAGCTACACACATTAGAGCAAACTTTGGTTGTGGCATTTTAATAACTAAAAAAAATCCTTTCAGGGTGAGCTCTGGTGGATTATAATCTGCTTCCTCAGATGCAGGGAATACAGTAGTTAGGTAACAGTTTACACATAGTACAAGGTAGAAGAGGAAGGGCCAGGTGAGAGAACAGAAATAGGATTACATTGATATTTGTAGTGGCAGTAGGTCAAAATGTTGATTACAGAGGCATCTTGTTACTAGTGCTAGGAAGAGTTATGTTGGGGGGGGGGCGTTGTTCAGTTACGGCTTTTCTGTAATGGTTGGTTTTTATGTCTTGTCAGGTCATTTCCAGTTTATGGCAATTGCATGAATGAGCCATCTCCAAAATGCCCTGTCCTCAACAACCTTGCAAAATCTCTTTCTCTTTCGTTTCCTTTCTCCGTCCGCCACAAGTTCATCTTCTTAAAACAGTTCTAAAATATTGTGATCCTTTATTATGTAGTTCACTCATGATATTGTCTCCTGGCAACAGCATTCTTTCCCTACACTTGGCAGTACCTGACTAACTTATCACTAGAGAAATATTGATACAAAAAAGCGGCAGATTAAGTTAAGCACTGATTTAACTGCCCAACAGGATTTAAAAATGTCCAAATTTATTGATAACGTATTTGATTATAAAACATTAGTGTTAATCACTTAGAGCCCCAAACCTGATCTCCAAACATATTTTGTATCACTCAGATTCTAACAGTGAATTGCTTTCTAATGGGGGTTACGTCTGCATGATGTATTTATTAGAGAGAGCTTTTGAATGTAAATAGATTCATGCTGCCTTTTCTTTGGCTTCTATCTGCATCCCTCCCTTTGTTTTTATTTTGAAATTTGACCCTGCCCTTGTGAACGTTCATATTTTGGTTCAGTGTTGCTTTTTATTTAGACAACAGAGGATGAACGGCAATATAAAATGTAAGTGAATGAGTTGTACTGTACTACCTTTGCATTTAAATTGCACAGAGGTCAAATGGAATAGGTAGCAGTGCATCATCATCACCATCCCTTTCAAACTGATGAATTATACCTTTAGTGCTGTTACTCATGAAAACGTTCCTTTCCTCATAATCATGCTGAGTGCAACTCTGATGAATGGGCATTCAGGTTTAATACCGTGCCAGACCGAATGGAAAGTCAGTGGGCAAATGTGAACTTAACCTAGTTGGAAAGTGCACCAAGGTCATTGCCAAGAGAGGGCCTCGTTTGGACAATTTGGGCCTGCCAAAATAAATACAGAAGGCCACATCTCAGCCAATTCCCCATCTGCACGAAAGTTCTCATAGGGAGAGAGAAATACTGATTAGGATGTCCCAGCTGGTTCCCTTCAGGGAGGTGAGGGAGGGAACATTTTCAAACATAGCATCTAGAATTTCACTTTTTAAAAAAGTAATTGAATGATTAGACTGTCTAAACTACAGACAAATAATAGATGACCAGATGAATGACAGATGGAATGAGTGCTCTGTGAAATAATTACTGCTAGTCACCAGGTATCTGTCTGTGAGATATTAATGGGTTGCTGAACTGGGTTTCACAGAGCCCTCTGTCATCTGAATACAGTGTGGCACAAGCTGGATGAACTCTCTATTGATTCTGGCTGCTGAACTTTGTCTGGGATACCACGTGAAACAGGATGAGTACATTTATCAGGGAAGGAAGAGGTGTGCATGTCTATGTGAAAGAAAGGAGAGGAAATGAGGAAGGAGAGGAAATGAGAGGGAGAGTATTATGGTGATGTTAACCTAGGAAGAAAACTAGGAAATTCAGAATATTCTCTCAAAAATACCTGTAAACTGGTTTCATAATTTTCTAAAGGCAGGCACTTCTCTTGGGAGTACCAAACAGGTTGCCTCAGTTTGCTATGTTTTTTATTTTATTTTTATTCTTCTTTGTTTATTATCATCCAGACAAGAAACAAGATTTAGGGAAAAACTCAACTGGAAGGAAAGTGCTCAACCATACCGAGACCTAGAATTATTTCAATATTAGACTGTGTCAGAAGGACACAGCATCTCCTCCTAAGCTTTCTATTTTACCCTCTTCTTCCTCCTCTTGATTGGCGTTGTTGCAGAATTAATATTGGCAGATGAGAAGTAGGGTGAGGAGAGAGGAAGACCAGTGGCAGGTGATAAAGGCAGGAGTGAGAGTGTTTATATTTGGAGATGGGCACAAAATGAACTTTTGGTTCATTTCGTTATTCGTTATTCATTTTATTACATAATGAAATGAATTACAAACTGCCCCCTCTAAGAGAAACAAAATGGAAATTTCTGTTTCATTTCATTTCCGTCGGTGTCTCCTACCTGGTTCTGCTGCTCCTGGATGGTCCTTCCTGGTCTGTGGGTCCTCCTGGCTGTAGGGAGGGGATGTCCAGGGGGGAAAAGCCGACCGGTCACACTACAGCTGGTAGGCAGCCATGGTCGGCAGTTAAAAGAAATACTAAAATAAAATAAATAAAAGATCTGGCATGCTGCCCCGGTACCAGCCCATGATCACTGACCCTGGCCCGCGGGTCGCTGAACTGGCCCATGGCCGGTAAAAGTTTTTTAAAGAGCCAACCGGCCCATGCTACAGCTGTAGCGTGGGCCACATGGTCGGCAATGAATGAATGAATGAATGAATGAATGAATAAATAAATAAATAAATAAATAAATAAATAAATAAATAAATAAATAAATA
>JAHTLZ010000010.1:67158287-67183925 GCA_023846285.1 Phrynocephalus versicolor
ATAAATAAATAAATAAATAAATAAATAAATAAATAAATAAATAAATAGGAGTGCTGACCTGGCCCCAGGGATGGCCGGGTTGGCCCTCTAAAATGAAAAATAAAAATAAAATAAAACCAGCGCTGATCCAGCCCCTGGGGCCATGCGGTTGGTGCTTGAAAAACAAAACAAATAAAATAAAATGAAAGGAGTGCAGACTGAGCCCCAGGGGTGGCTGGGTTGGCACCCTAAAATAAAGAAAAAATATATAAAAATAAAAGTAGCACCGACCCGGCCCCTAGGGCCGCGCGGTCGGCGCTTGAAAAACAAAACAAATAATATAAAAGGCTGAGAGGGGCTGGCTTGGGGGCCCTGCTGGGGACTTTTAAAACTAAAAAAAAAATATCAAATAAAAAAGGAAGACCGACCCAGCCCCAGGAGTGGCCAGGTAAGTGCTCTAAAATAAAATAAAATAAAATAAGGGCCCACCAGGCCCCAGGGGCCGCGCAGTCAGTGCTTGAGAAGAAAAAATGAATAATGAACAAAATGAACCAACAAAATGAATATTTTTAAAAACTTCATTAAAAACAAAATGAAACGAACTCAACCTTAAAATGAACCAAACCAAAACGAATTGCCATTTTTTTCAGTTCGTACCCATCTCTACTTGTATTTCACTGAGATGTGGTTGATTTCATTTGATGTCTCTACAATGGTTAGGAATTTATTTATTTTTAAATGAAAAGCTTGATGAAAGAAAAAGCACCACGAGCAGCCATGAATTTATATGTCCAAGCATACTTGAAAATGGCAATGAATTTTTCATCCTGGTTTTGGGAAAAGCACAATAAAGCGTAATGTTTATTTCTGCTAGATAAGTCAGTGGTATTTCATCTGTTTTAGTATAATAGTATTTTAACATCTGTAGTTTATAAACATTCTTTCAAGAGTATGTTCACCAAAATTAGTCACCAGAGGCATACTCTTTGTATGTGTGAGCTTAGCCAGCTAAGAAGCAGAGATTCTTTAAGATGGACAGAAAGATATTTATTTGATCCATGGCCCATAATTTTCAAACAGTTTTGGAAACTTCTAGATAAGGGTGATGAGTGCAGAGTTTCAGGAAACAAAATAATGTTTCTGAGCCTGTGAGGCAATGATACTCTCTCTTGCACTCTTCAGGGGTCCCAGTAGACATCATCCTCCAAAGGTGCTTTCAGAGTTGCAAAATATGTCACCCATGATAGATTCAAAACAAGCTGGGGAACCGTGTAGATATCACAAAATCAAATCCAAAAATAGACTAGGTGGTACCTTTAAGGCTATTGGTAAAACAACAAAACATTTGCATATATTTCAAGGGTAACAACACAACAATCAAACAATGTATCAAACAATGTATCAAACACAAGCCAGATCATTTGAACACCAATGCCTTGACTATATTAGTCGGAACAGTAGCATTTCACTGGACAATATAAGATCCACAAGACAAAGTGAAACATGAAAATACAGAACATCAGAGGGGATCCTAGTAGATAGCAAAGTAGGAAGGTGTCTTATTTAGAGTCACACTATTGGCCTGTCCATCACAGCGTTTTCTGACTGCAGAGATTCATCAGTATTTCACACCAAAGTCTTCCCTAGGCTCACCTGTGGGTGTCAGGTATTCTTCTTAGGACCTAGACTCAGTTTTGTTATGATTTTTAATTATTTGGGATGTGACTCGGACCCATTTTTGTGAGTCACATTTTCAAATTCCTTTTGTTTTAATGAAGCTTCTTCCAGAATCTTTGCTAGAAGACATGGGAGAGGCTGGTAAACAGTGGAGAGGGAGGTTATGGGGAGGGAGAATTTTCAAGGAGGTGGGAGGGATGGGGGCTGAGGGAAGGGGAGGCAAGGGGAGGAGGCAGCAGGGAGGAAGAACATACACAATGTTATTGATAGAGACTTGGACCTTGGACTTGGTTTGAAAACTTGGACTCTGACTTGGGACTCTGACCCAATGACTCTCCAATATCCCTTGTTGTTACCTACTAAAAGTTGGGTTTTGGCTCAAATAGGAATTGTGGCAGAGTTTGGAAGGTCATGTTTAAGAAGAACAAATGTATTAACATGCTGAAGCAATGTATAATTTCTGTGGCAGGACAATCCTTATTTCAGTGGTGTCAAACCTTTGGCACTCCAGATGTTTTGGACCACGACTCCCACAATTCTTTGTCATTGGCAATCCAGGCTTGGAATTCTGGGAGTTTTGGTCCAAAACATTGGGAGTGCTGAAGGTTAGCCAGTTAGCCACCACTGACCTAGAATGGTTATTTGGAACAATCATGGGGAATGTTACAAATACTTTGTTTTCATTTGATATTAAAGTGATGTGAAGATGAAACATAGTAAAAATTGGCCCCTTCTTTTTTTCTCTCCTACCAGCTGATGGGCAGTTTATTTAAAACATGTTTTTATTTATTTTCTACACTGAACCAAATAAAACAAATATGTTGCTTGTCTCCTTTCATATTACCAATTCAATCACAATTTCCTCCAATATTTCAGCCCAGTATAAATCATTTTTCCTTTTCCAACTTAAAAGAACATACTTTCATATTTAGTTTCCTTACTATCTCATCCATATTCTCTCTATCTTTACTTACATCTATTTTCTAATACAAAAGATATAGCCTATCTAATCTCAACAGTATATTCAATATCAATGTTTAATTCTTCAATTAGCTAAACTTAGGATACATTTTAGCTTACTATATATATCATAAATGTCATCCACAATATATTTACCTATTCTAAACTGGAACCAGGACCTCAGCAGATGGGAAGTTGTTGTTTCCAACATTATTGCTTACCTATGCAGGGGGACACTTAGACAATTTCAGCTCCATTCTAAATTTAAGCAGCAGGATGCTGTTCACTTTAAAAAATGGACATACTAGGGCAGTGATGGCAAACCTTTTAGAGACTGAGTGCCCAAACTGCAATTCAAAACCCACTAATTTTTTGCAAAGTGCCAATACACTAATTTAACCTGTATACAGGTAGCTATGAAGGGGCGATGTCGGGTGCCCATAGAAAGGGCTCTGAACTATGTACTACCCTTAATACTTCAAGCAATCTCTGGCAATTCACGTATTGCCCCTCTCCAACACACTGATTACTCAGTTTTCTGACTTTAGGGGGATGGAAGGCTGTGTGAACTTGGAGTCAGCTGCCTGGGAATGAACCTGGGACATGAGCAGAGAGTTTGGGCTGCAGTACTGTTTCACTGTGACCCTGCAGGTAAATTTAGAAGCTGCCAAGAGTCTGTGTCATATTGAAAAGCACCGTGGGACTTGCACCCCACATTTCCAGTTTGCAAGGGAATCCAGGCTTTTTGGCAGCCCTACCATATGCAAAGCACAACAAGGAAAGTAACTGTGCCCGAGTCCACTGAACAAAGTAAGATATTTGAATAATATACATAAAGGGGAGTGGGGTGCACAATAAAATCCCCTTCATATCAAATTTTCAACTCTCTATAGCTCATTTCTATTCATTCATAAAACTCTTCTTACAGTACTTTAGAAAGGTTATGGCTTTCTGGCAATTTAAAGAAATTCAAGGCTACTACAACATGATCTTAATCTTTATGTATGAAACCAATTGTTGTCTTTATTATGCAATTCCATGGCATAAGATTAATTCACCTTTAGATAAAATAAGTGGGAAGGATAGTGCCTCAGGGAATGCTTAACATTTTAATTGCAATATAAATATGTCACTGCCTTCCTAATTTAAGTAATGCATGGGAGCTTACATAATGTCGAAGGACTTATGATCATAATGGATTGCACCTGTTAGCCAACTTGGACTACAGGAGCAGCTCTGCTAAAGCTGGAATATGTGCTTCCAATGGCCGTTACTTCACGAGGTGCCTCGCTTCGAATTGACATTGCCTTCGATTTGAATTCGGAGGCGGTCACGTGGTGGTCACGTGGTCTCCCTTCGCTCCCACCCCTGTTTCTCTGTACTCACGCGGGGCATTTTTGGGACCGAATCGATTACTACCTCACGTGCTCCCTTCGCATTAGAAAGCTGATTTGCAACGTCCGGTTCCACTCTCCTTTTATTTTTTTTAAAAAAATTACTCGGCATATCGATGCATCAATGCTTGGCTGTCATTCACGACAGAGCGTGGTTACTGTACGATCCTGTGTTTTGTTTCCTGGCATCATTGGCAGCCCCCCGCCGCCGCCGCCACCGCTACTCGGGGGGAGCCCTGCATGGCACAGCCGCCCGCCCTCCCCCGCTTGCACGCTGCCTGCCCTGGGTGCCCTGCTCTGGCCGGGCGAGGCAGCAGCGGCTCCTCCTGCGCCCGCCGCCGCCGCCGCCGCCGCCGCCGCTGCTGCTACTCGAGCGAGGAAGTAACAGCGCAAAGCGATGAAACAATATAGCGATGCATCGATATCCCTGTTTGAATATTTTTTAAAAAAACTTGAAATAAAAGCCAAAAACCGAGACCACACGTGATGTTGGGAGCGAAGCGAGATGCGAAGCGAAAAGATTCCCGTCCTCCGCCAGGGGAATCACTCACCCCGGTTGGAGCACGCTAAAGGGGGCGTGGTCAGGGTGACGTCGCAGCCAAAAAGGAGGAGCGTGCGGACTGAAGCGATCGGTTCGCACAGAAATGACGGCTTGCCGCGAAGCGAGCGGCTCGTGAAGTAACGGCCAATGAGACGTTCTTTGGTGTTTGCATGACAGAACAGATCAGGACCACATCAGAAATGCATCATGCAGCTTGAAGACTATCAGTAATTTGCATCTTCAGTCTGCAATTAAGATAATTTCCATGTAATTTTATTAAAGCCTGGCCAGTATCAATCTACAGCTAGTGAGTACTGTGCAGTATGTTATTAGCTTCCTATCCTTTGGTATTTTATTTAAGTATCAACTAGAGATGGGCATTAATTCCTGAGTCATCCAGCTGATAAATCACAAATTTACAAATTTCTCCTGATTAATCAAAGAATTGATTCATAAATTCACCTTTTTACTTTAAAACCCTATAAAATGCCACTCCCCAGGCACCTAGAGATGCTAACTTTGTAGAGAAGCTTTCCCTCTACGAATCCTGCAAATTTGGTGAAGACTGGGTTTTCCCCAAGCCAGCTGCTAAAAGGCCTTTTCTTTGGGGGAGCTATTTGGAGGTGCATAGCTCAAATGTCTGAAATCCCAACTTCACCAAACTCACAGGGCTTGTAGAGGAGAGTCAGGGAATTTTTTTCTGCAGTGCTGGTGTCTCTAGGTGCCTTGGGGGCTGGGGGGTATTTTCTAGCCCAACAAATCAAAAATCACTAAAAAAAAAATCCATTTGTTTGTATTCATCATGGGGCATAGATGTGTACACATATGAATCAACTAAGTCATAATTTTTGATGAAATTTTCAATTCATTTTTTTAAAAAAATTCTGCCCATCTCTAGTATCAACCAACTTGAGAACATAGAAAGAGCCTTCCCAAAGAGTGAATGGCTTTTCTGTTACGTAAAGTCTTTACTGGTCTCCTGTAGTGTTAATATCATAGTAAATATAGCTGCTGAGATTTCTGGAATGTCTGGTTATTAACAAAAAATGGAATCGCTTATGTTGATCTTTCAGCTCCTGCTTACTGACTGATATTAGATAAAGAGTATTGGAGTACCAACTTCTCTTGAATAGACTTCTGCCCATCTCTAGTATCAACCAACTTGAGAACATAGAAAGAGCCTTCCCAAAGAGTGTAAAAACATTACTCTGGGTAATGGCATGCTTCTGGCACATATTTCACTTCCTGAAACACTGAAACAGCACTGTACCCACCCACTTCATAAATGTGGAACCCTGGACAATGGCTGAAGTCGAGGAAACGTTTCTGCATGAATCTCAAGCTTTGACCACTTATAGTAAAAAAAAAATAAACAGGCTTATTATCTGGATATTTTAACTGATTTTAAATTTTGCTCATGTTTCATGTACATCTGCAATTTTGAATTGTGTAAATGCTCTGATGTGAATTTAAAACAACCCATTTTGTTCAGTTCAGTAAAATGTTAACAACACTAGAATTGGCAATGGCTTTTCTGTTACGTAAAGTTTTTATTTTTTTCCAGGCGCAGAAAGCAGTTTTTAACAATCTCTCTTGGAAACACAAGACAAAGTTGACAAGTCATTAGTGTTACTGAGCATAGTTGCTATGGTTCTGATTCCAAATTGGTCTCCTGTAGTGTTAATAATATCATAGTAACTATGTCTGCTAAGATTTCTGGAATGTCTGGCAGTGGTTAATACAAAAATTGGAATCGCTTATGTTGATCTTTCAGCTCCTGCTTACTGACTGATATTAGATAAAGATTATTGGAGTACCAACTTTTCTTGAATAGCAGGGGCACGGGGCAACCCTGTCGACAACATTTTCCACCATAGCCTAAAACACGAGTAAGGAAGGTGCTGCTTTGGGACCACATGTAGTCATTTTTAATAGTTTGTGCAGTTGTCTCAGGATCCTGGGCAGAAAAACCATTTTCCTGGCATGCTGAAGTCACCCATCCTTGTCCTAGGATAAAAATATCTCAGTTTTAAGATATTTTGAGGATGGATAATGATGGCCAGACCACATATGCTGCTGCTGCTGCTACAGCAGAAAACAAGAAAGGAATTCTAGCTCTGATGGGCACCCCAGACACTAAGAAATGATGGGAAATTTTATAGCTGCAGCATAGGAAATTTGATGAAATAACAGCTGCTCCTTACAAATTTTTAATTTTTTTTAGGAGCCTTTGTGTTCTCCACTTTTTGAGTGGTCTAATACATTACCTACAGTGTTCCAGCATCTTTCTCCTAAGTCTCCATGAATGGAACATGTTAGTTGTATTTTGATTTGATAAAAGGACTTTCCATCAATTACTAAGAACAGCACTATCGTGTAGCCGAACTGAAGGAAACAGCATAGTAGCTTCTGGTGCAACTTTTAAAATTTAAGTGTACTTTTGACATTGTTTCTAGGGCAGTTCAATAATTTCACAGGGCAGAGGCTGCAGGCGTGCAAGCACGTGGAATTCAAAGATTTAAATTGCTTGATTTGATTGTAGTGGTGCAAGGGGAGGCATGCTGTTGGAATAGTTTTTCTTTTCTTTTCTTTCCTCTTCCCTTTCCTCTTCCCTTTTCTTTCTGGATATTTTTTCATAACAGCCTACAGATGGAGACTTTTAAATCTGACATGCAAGTCCAATTATGGCTCGTGCTTGATTATCAAATAGTAAAAGAGAATAGGCAAATGAAGTGGCATGAGACATAGATCTTTCCTGGATAAATGCGAGTTCTTAATTCTGGGCATGAATGCAGGAGAAATGGATGGAAAATATAAGTATGTTTAGCCTGGGGAAAATAAAGTTTGGGAGGACATTAGATTTGTCTTCTGTTATATAAACAGCCAAGTGGCACAGAAAATGAAGTCAATGTCTTTTCTTTTGTTAAGATGTGAATGTATGGGTGCAAACTGCCAGGCAGGATATTTAGTTATGCAGTAGAAATTTTAGTGGTAGCTGTAGAATATACTGATTTGAGAGATGGCAAGATCTTCTTTAGTTGAAGTATTTAAGCAGAGGTAGCACTGCTGTCTGATAAAAGTGGGTATAAAGCAGGCATGGCCAAACTTCGGCCCTCCTGATGTTTTGGACCACAACTCCCAGAATTCTAAGCCAGTGGCAAAGGACTGTGGGAGTTGCTGTCCAAAACATCTGGAGGGCCGAAGTTTGGACATGCCTGGTATAAAGTAATTGTGCCATCCACTGTGTGGGGTGCATGGGAGATTTGACTACATGGTCTTAAAGAGTTATTCTGTCTCTGAATATTGAGACGTCTTGATGCAAGTAGTTAGTTCATAAAACTTCTATGCTAAGGAACGTGACATCATCTGGACAGCATTTTGTAACTCTGTTACCACCACTGCCAGGGAAATCCTGGGTGTCAAGGAACTGGGCTGCTGTTACATTGACAAGCAGGTATGGCTATGGACAAAACAAGTGCAGGAGAAAGTGTGAAAGAAGAAGAGAGCATTTAAGTAATGGCAAGCAGATGACAAGTAAAAAATTGAGAGAAATATGCAGATGCCAAAGGAGCAACAAAGGGCACTCTTGCCAAAGCCAAGGCGAGTGCCAATGAGATCTATACAATCACCTGGAAACACAAGAGGGGGAGAAGGACATTTACCAGTTGAACAAAACATGAAAGAAGGATGCTATATGGCCATAAAGGATCAAGATGGCAAAAGAGTCCAAGGAAAATCAGAGATCTTGCAGCAATGGTGAGATCATTTCAATGAGATCTCCAACACTGAATTTTTGCATCCACTAATCCCCATAGGCACATCAGCCTATGGATGTATTCTGCCCTTTATTACCATAGAAATCACCAATGGAGTAGACAGTATGAAGAATATGAAGCCCCTTGGACTTGATTATCTACCTTCCGATTTTAGAAAACTACAGTAACTCCAATAAATGGGGATACCTTGGCTAGCAGAATTGTTCAATACCATAGTGAATAGTAGCTGTGTACTGAATGATTGGTCAGTAAGCATAAATATCCCCAAGTCCACCTCCTGTCCCACACTATAAAGATCTTTGAGAAAATCCTGGAGCAGCACATTTTCAATATTACCCAACTCACCACCAACCAATGGGGCTTCATCAAAGATGCCATATTTGCAGCTCATCAGCTCACCTGGAGCAGGCATTTGACCATGTCCCAGATTACTTGATCTGGTGTGTCCTCTGTAACCATTGGGTGCCAGAACAACTCATCAACTTGGACAAAATACTGTTCAAGAACACCAGCAGCTGTGTGCAAAGCTCAGCTGGCCTCTCTAACAATTTTCTAGTGATGGTTGGAGTACACCAAGGCTCTGCAATGTTGCCGCTCCTGTTTATATTAGTCATGGGTACCATCACACAAGACCTGCAGCAAAATGCTTCCTGGACCATGCTCTATGCTGCCAATGTCATGCTTGCTACTGTCACTAGGAATGCACCTTAGTGGCAACTTCAGAAATGGAATGGCTGCCTCAACCACTTTGGGCACTGTGTCAACATCAAGAAAACTTAGTACTTAGAGACTGTTACCACCAATCAAATGCTCCAAATAAATGGAAAAAAACTAAAGATGGTGGATATCTTTTGATACCTTGGCTTCTATCTCCAAGGTGATGGTGACATCAGTGGTGATGTGTCAACAAGGGTGTATGTAGCCTGGTTGCAGTGGCATGAACTCCCTATTGTTCTTTATGACAGACGAATGCCAATTTGTCTCAAATAGAGATGGGCACAAATCGAAAAAATGATGTTTTGGTTTTTCATTTTTCGTTGTGGGTCCGTTTCGGTTTGTTTTTGTTTTTTGTGATTTTTTTTGGAAAAAAATCATTTCATTTTTTCATTTTTCACTTTTACCCACTTTTTGTGCAATTTAAAGCATTTCTGTGTGCGGGCGTCCCCCAACGCCCCAGAAACACTAAAAAAATGATGGTGGCAGAGACACTGTATAGACTAGGTACACAGGGAGGCTGCAAAGGCAGCGGCAGGTGTTGCCCAGGGCGTAAGGCAGCCACAGAGTGACTGCACTGCGGGGCAGGGGAGGGTACTCACTGAGAGGTACGTACACACACAGGGAGGCTGCAAGAGAAATCCCTTCTTTCTCTCCCCCAAGAGTCAGGCTGCAGCCAGCAGGAACACAGAGACACACACCTGCCTGGCTGGCCTAAAGTAACAAGTTGCAGACAGCAATCCCATCCTAACTCCCACTGCAGACTGCAAGGAGGACGGGGGGGCTGCCAAAGCTTTTTATGCCCTCTGTGGCTGCCACACCTACCCAGTCTGCAACCTGGGCATGCTATTGGTTGAAATTGTCCAAGAATTTACATGATCCCATCACATGGCTTGCATTCATCTTGTGGCTGGGATCCATTTTGTGTCATCCTTAAAGGGAAAAGAAAAAATATATCACAATGGGAGAAAGACAAAAACAAACGTTTTAAGGACCCCACCCCCCGGTAGGTAATAATTTCAAATAAGTATTGCTGCGTTTTACGGATGTCCAGGGCGTTTTAATACCCAAGAAATGAATATTAGGCATCTGGGAGCCATTTTGGGTCGATGTCCCCTAGCTCCCCTTAAAGAAAAAAAATAAAGCAATCTGAGAAAAGACCTAAATGCACGTTTTAAGGACCCGAACCCCCCTGTTAGGTATTATCAAGCAGAATAAATAATTATCGCTGGGTTTTTACGGATATTCAGGACGTTTTGTAACTTTTAAAAACAGCTCATTTCATTGCGCATCACCATTAACGAAAACGAAACGTAACGAACCTAATTTTCGTGGTTCTGTTTGGTTCGTTCAAATTTCATCACAATTTTCGTTATTCATTTCGTTACATAACGAAATGAATAACGAATAACGGAACATTTTTTTTGTTCATTTTGTGCCCATCTCTAGTCTCCAATATAAAGTTTACAAGACGGCTGTCTACTCTGTTGCACTTCATGGCATAGAGTGCTGGGCAGCAACAATGGGCATCAAGAGCTGTTTTCATGCCATGAAAATGCCTTTGCTCTTTTGGATATTGGGTCTCTCCCTACTTAAACATGTCACAAATGGTATTACCCAACAGGAACTAGGTGGGATAACAATTATTGAGAAGATGAGTGAAAGCCAGCTTCATTAGTATAGATGTCCTCAGAGCAGTACCTTCCCCCATCATCCAAACTGCTTACCACCTCAAAATTGATGGCTGTTGGCCATGTGGGCAACCAAAACAGAGGTGGCAGGACACTGTCAATAAGGGCATGCAGATTGTAAGCCTGTGCCTCAAAGACATGGTTGGTCAGGCAAAGTGGCATTTCAGGATCCAAAATGTTGATCCCACACTTGTGGGAAATTACTAGGAAGAAGACAACTAATAACTTCAAAACTTGGGACCTAATTCTAACATTGTCGTAACAGGATTTGTTTCATCACTCCAAAGAGCAACAGTCCTCTGAGTTCCATTCATTCAAAAGGTTTATTATAGTTGGAGATAACAAATGGATTTAGCTATGTGCCTTTCTGGCAGTCACTCTGGTGGGAGGAAACAAGGTTGAGAATGTTTATTTAGTCTTTGTGGGGGATTAAAGTGCCTTTTCCACTTTGACAAAATCCACTTTGTATTTTCTGCTTAAAATTAATATTATGATGCTCATGAATAGGAAATATAAGCACTTTATGAATTCAAGTACAGAACAAGCTCAAATGTGCAGTGAGGGATTTGGCAGGAAAAAAAGTGGCTGCTGTAGTGAAAGCCATGATGTGTGTCCAGCTGACAGTTTTCTTCCTCATAGTGATGACTGCTTTACTTTCAGTCTCAGCCTTTAGTGCCTCACGCCACATACCTTAGGCTGAAATTAAATTGAATTACTATGAGCTTTCCACTTGAACGTTTGGAATGGGATGTGGAGCACACGAAGCACTTACTGAGTTTTCATGCCTTCTCCTTATTATCCATTCTCTTTTCTTCCTATCCATGAAGCAACAAGAGACATAATAGGTGGGAATGCACATTTGGATTTGGAAATTATTTGAATAATTTTTATTTGAATAGTATAGCTCCATATACTGTTTATATGTCTGAAGAAGTGGACGTGTCCACGAAATGTTGCATTAAACTATGAAAGTTAGTATTTAAGGTGCCACATGTTTTGTGTCTTTTGTTTCATTTTTCTTTGATTTTTGCCTGCAATACTTGAAAGGACTAACACGGTTACCCTCTGTGAAACTTTCACAGGTTTACATTAGCCTGTCTTCCTCCATTATGAAATGTTTTCATGAAAAGGCCCTGAGGCAGGACCAGCCATATTATCAGAAGGAGTGAAGCAAACCGCCCAGAGTGACCATAGGTCAGATGATGCGGTATATAAATCAATTAATCAAACAAACAAACAAACAAACAAACAAATAAATAAATTTCAGTTAGAAGGGATGTCAGCAGAGGGAGGAGCAGGGAGTTATACCACTCTGTACCTCAGGCATGTCCAAACTTTGGCCCTCCAGATGTTTTGGACCACAATTCCCAGAATTCCAAGCCTGTATTTCCAATGGCAAAGGACTGTGGAAGCCACAATTCCCAGAATTCCAAGCCTGTATTTTCAATGGCAAAGGACTGTGGTCCAAAACATCTGGAGGGCCAAAGTTTGGACAAGCCTGCTCTACCTCTTCAGCTGGTCTCTCTCATACTGTCCCCAGCTACTTTGCCTCACTTCTGTACTGCTGGCTTCCCTCTCCCTCCCCACTGCCTGCCAGGGTCCTTGTGTTTGCCACCACTGTCTTCTCTCTCTTTGTTAAAGGTATCCTGCATCAGTGGTAAGACCACCTAGGCAGTTAGGACAGAGATAGTGACAATCAGGTAGAGGTGACAGACTACATGGACATGGTGCCAGCAGAGGCCGTCATGGTGGTGGTGGGGTAGCATTTAATTTCCCACTTCATTTATTAGGAGTCTTTGTGTTGATGTTGCTCTGAGAAAACAAACTAAACAACTATAACAACAAATCATTACATGGTGACAACTTAGGGTGCCAAAACTAGAATCATCTTGTATTATCCTCTAAAAACTATGTTTATCTCATTAACACTGCTCTTTAAAAACTGTGTTTTTCTTCTGTGCTAATTGTTATGTTGCTGATGATACAGAGCATTTTAGCACTAAGAACTAGACATTTCAGTTCTGTTAATTTAGATATCACTAGATATCTTTTAACTTCTAAATTAAGCCAATGCTTTTGAAAGATCAGATTTGTTATTTTCCTTAAATAAAAATGTTGAATTCTGTGAACCCTGGAGACAAACTAGAAATAGTCTCAGTGGGAGACTTCAGAGTGAAAGCTGTGAAGAACTTGCTAAACAGAATAGAATGCAAAAGAGAGATCCATATATGTCCAGATTCTAGATGTTGTCCAATAATGATAAGCATTGATTAATATTGTCTATTCCACTACTTTATAGCGAGAAACAAGAAAAGATAGAAGGATTAGGAAACCTCAGTGGAAAAGCAAAAGCATGTTAATAAATATATAAACCAAATTGGTTTTGACTTAACATCCAAGGCTTTAGGTACACATCTAGCATCTAATAGATTATTATTTATTTCATTTAATTTGAATATTTTTACACTACCTTTCTCCTTGGAAAAGGACCCAAGGTGGCTTACAATAATTAGGGACAACATACAGCCCAGAACATTTAAGACATAATCAAGTTAAGAACAGGGAATTTGAAGAGGCATCTTAGAACATTATAAAGTAACATTACAGCTACAAAGTTTCATTTTTATCTATTTATATTAGTTACATTTGTATCCTAAGTTCCCACAAGTGTGCTTGTACTGGCATCCTGGGCTGCACTCCTCATAATTTTACCCTCAGAAGATAGTTCGTATTTGCAAAGAGATTATTTCAGAAGAACTTGTACTGCAGCTAGAACTCTGTGTGTGACCTAGGGTTCAATCCCAGGTAGCAAATTCAATGTTTGCTCACTTTTCCATTTTTCCAAGGCCAGCACCCAGTTTGCTATGAATGGGAATCATGTGTAGCCTGCATCATTAAACCCCAGAAAGTGATTTAAGCACTATGGGATGGTATATCAGCAGTACACGTTGTGCGTGCTGTTTTAATTTGTCTGTCTGTCTGTTAGTTTTATTTTATGAGAGCTCCCAAAGGGATGCATTGCAATATAGTGTAAAACAGGGCTCTCCAAGATGTCGACTGTGGGCGACCAATCACCCACGGTGCCTTCATGGGTTGCCCGCCAGGTCCACTGTGCAGGGGGGAATTCCCACCACTCACCCGCCCTTTCCAGTGGTGGCGGCAGTGGCTCCAATGGTGGGGGTGGTAGTGGTGGTGTTGGTGGCGGGCCCAGCAACCCTCCCTGGGCCCGCCTCCATGGTCGCCACCCGCTGCTGGAGCTGCCACCGGTATCACTGTATAAACAAAGCAATAGAATGATAAAACAAAGCAAAGTTGTATGCTGGATGCTTTGTTTCAAAAATATTTGCCAAGTTTAAGTCTTGGGTTGTTTGCTTGAGCCTTTTTTAAAAAATCAATCCTGTGCCTGCAGTGTATGCTTACAGAGATGTTAATGGAGCCCTTGTTTTCACATTCAGCAAGAGGCAAGAAATCTCCAAAGCCTATCAAATTCCTTATCAGTGTGTTGAAATGTACAAAAGAGAAGAGAACAAGGATTTAAGTAGCATTCTTCCTATTCCTGCTTAGAATACTTTCTAAAACCCATAGTGCAAACTCAAGTTTTCCACCATGGTTGGATTATGGATTACAAGAGAATTCTCAAACCACAGTCTTTATATTTGGACATCATAGAATCATAGAGTTGGGCAAGTCCTTAAGGGCCAACCCCCTGCCATGCAGAAAACCCCATTACAGTACTCCCAACAGAGGGCCGGCCAGCCTCTGCTTTAAAACCACCAAAGAAGAAATAAAACATTAGAAATGTGGTTTTAAAAATAGATAGGGTAAAAGGAGAGGGGAGCATAGTGACACATTTACATAGTCCTATAGTTAATTAGACCAAAAATAAGATCTCTGAACTGCACTGGGAGTTTAATAGCCCGTCCCCATTTCAGATCACACCTCTGCCACCAACTCAAAGGCCTTAGGCAAAACATTCCCATTTTCTCAGCTTCCCCCCCTTCACCTGCAAGATGGGTATAGTGACACTAACCTACATTATTGGGCTACTGTGTATATATCTGAGACAGGGAATCTTAAGTACACGAGTACCTACACAATATTTGATATAAATTCTAGGCATTAGCCCTTCTGTTTAATAGCATATGAAACTTGGAGTCATTTTCACATAAAATTACCTGCTAATAGAATTGCTCCATCAATGATTGTCTTTGAGCTCATTTCACCAAGTTGCATCATTGCACTCTCTACCATTAAGAGTACTTGCACACAATATAAACCCCAACACATTCTTATTTGTCTTTGACTGATAGCTACTGGTTCACTAAATGGAAATAGTTTATCTCCAGGTCAAGAGCTTTCTGAAGCTTGAGCAGATATCCATGTTTCAAAGTGAATTCTGCTTATTTTCCTTCTGTTGCAAGCAATATATGATATTTATAATTGATGTCTAAGTATTCCATTGACTTAACAGGCTTTGTCTATTTATCTACTCTCTGAATCACAAGAGAGTTTCTGAGAAGCTTTGTTTTTAGTGGCAGCTGTCTGGCCAACTGCATCTGTTCATTATCTCTAGTTTGATTTCATTAGCTGATGTACATTAATGAGGCATTCAGCAACTTATCCTTATGTTACCAAGCAGGCAATGGCACAACGTCCTGGTGACTGTATTTATTAAAGCATTAAGGATGGGTAAACAGATTTTAATATATATATATATAATTCCAACTTGCCATTGCCCCAAGCACTCTAGAAAAGAGAAATCAGATAAGGAAGTGCCTGCTTAATTAGCTTCAGTTTCAGACTTCTGTGCCACAAGCTTGGCCAACCATACTGATCAAGGCTAATGAATGCATCTGCATGATTAAAACATCTGTCTGTGTCCTAAAGGGTCATTTCGAAGGCTAGATTGTCATAATGATTGCCAAATTAACCAAACTTAATATTCTTCTAATCATTAGCCCACTGAGTTGACAATGATGGGTAGCAAACATGCACCAGTGAACAGTAATGAAGCTGCTCCTGGATCAGTTCAGTGTAGGTTTTTTCAGGCTAATTAGGTAGACAAAAATGTTAATTTAATCAGAGGAGCATGTATTCATTAAAGAAGGTGTGTAAGAGAGCTGATTGCTGAAGTAGAAAATTAGCTCAGTCAAGAGGTAAAATATAGCCATTGACTAAATTGTCCAGATTTTCAAGATCATGTTTGTGGAATGAATTTCTGTCTCTCTCTTCCCCCACCAACCCACCCTTTAAGGCACATCCAAATGCATACAGAGCACAACATGCTGTACAAGCACTGTTGCTAATTAAGCCCTGAAATGTTTCAGAGAAAATATACTTATGTATGCTAGGTACTGGACTCAAATAGCCGCATGTGGTACATATATCTTGCTTTGTTTGTAGTCATCTGTAGACTAGAGATTGCCTCACTGATTAGAAAAGGAATGACAACTGGAGTGGCTGGTATACAAAGGGATATGTGAGCTTTTTGTTTCTGAATAAGTTCTCATATAAAAAATAAGTAAAAATATAGTGGTTGTAACAGACATTATGTGACACAAACTTTTGTGGACTATGACTTCTTCTAATTCATTGAATGTTGCATTCATAGGTGGTAATTTTTACATGCACTGGAAAGAGAAATGCAATTTCTAGCCCTGTGATGACCTCAGCTGTGGTTGTTAAAGATTCAGTTTTTAGGGGTGTGGGAACACTCTGGTTTATGAATGTGGGATTTTGTACATCTGCATCCACAATTCAAATCACAAGGAAATTGATATTGATAGCAGATTATCTGATATTCTGGAAGTTGAGTCGTGGCAACTGGACTTCTTTTTCTTGAGAGATAGAAACCTTTCGCTGATCATCCAAACAGCTTCATCAGTCTGAATACAGCTAGTGCGAGTCCTCCATCTTATTGTTAGCTTTGACCTCTTGTCACCCTAGTCTGAAATAGGCTCGTAAAACGAACAATGGCCTGAATAGGCTTGTTAGGTAGACAATAGTATCCATAGCCTTAAGTAATACACTCAATACAAGAGGGCATCCTATAGCTCATCCCAACTGTTTCTGTTTTTCTGGTGGCACTTTGGGGCCATGCAGCTTGCACACTGTTTGTTCTTGTCCACTCATTTGTTGCCTTGCTTGGCACCTGTCATTGTGCCAATCATGGAAGTCGCCTGGCTGGTGCTTCCCCACCTCGTCACATAGCAAACCACTCAACAGCTAAGCAAGGAGACTCTCCATCCCACCTCCTTGCTAGAATCGTTGACTATGTGGGGAGGACGAAAAGTGCTGGCCACAGTTGACACAATGTTGACAACAGCTGATGCCAATGCGTGCCAACCAGTGACTAGACCAGCTGATGCCAATGCATGCCAACCAGTGACTGGACTAGCTGTTTCTTGGTGGAGGGATTGGATATCCATGACACTCGTGATGTCACACTTTGTATTTGTCTATGAATACAAACTGCCCATGTCTACTGAAAACTACTGTCACAGTTGCCTCTATATATCTGGTTTTTGTTAATATGATTTATTTGCAATTGTGCTAGCAAAGTCCCACTGGTATGATTTAACCCAAAGTTTGTTTCTTTGGCTCCAAAGCACTGAAATAATCTAAGTGTGCATTTAAAGTCTGCATTGGGATCCTGTATAGCACTAATGTTATTACACTTCTTTTTCTTTAAGGGAGTTCAGAAGCAGCAGCAAAATTTGATTTACAGTAGAGCACTTTCCTATTACATTTTACATTGATTTTTTGCTGCAATGGCTGTCTCAAAATTTGACAATTGTTTCTAACTATTACTAGAATTGCTGAATTTTGCAAAACATAAGCTTTGACCATGTTGCCTTTCTCATTCAGCCAAAACCCATAAAAGCAAAGCAGACTTGAAATGTGAAAGATAACTTTATTGATTCTTTAATGAGAACAGCAATGAATAAGCAGCAGGAAACGTAAGATGGTACTGTTTTGAAAGATGCAAGACGGGAATTATCTGTATGCAAAACTGTAAATGCATTTTAGGCTTTGTTTTCTTGTGATCAGACACAAAGACCAAAAAGATGCTAGGATTGCAATTTCATTATAATGAGTTAAAGTATAAACATATTGCAGAAAAAAATGAGTCATCAAACATGAGATAGGATGGAGCTAATTTTTTTTTGTAGATGACCATTATAATTAAAAACTTATCAAAGTCGTTAAACAGTAATGAAAATGAAATGGAAACCATACTTATGCATGACAGAACTGAAACGAAAGAAGGAAGTGCCTAGCATATTTTTATCAAATGCCTTACCACTGTGTCATTCTCAGGTTAACAGAGAAAGAGGGGATGGCTAGTTAGCTCAGTGGTTTTGGTATGGTTGGGAGTTTGATCCCCCAGGATAAGAGCCAGCCTGAGCAGCCCTGGGCAAGCTGCATAATTATAGGGCATCCCAGAAGGGAAGGGAAATAAATTATTAAAAGTGTTGCTTGGTAATATGTTTCTGTCTCTGGTAAGTTTGGAATACATTTTGTTAGGACATGTATTTGGACTTCATAATATTCTTTAATGAACAGGTTGCAAAGAAAGGCAGCATCATGTTACTCTCTGTCTCTGTGATCAATCTCCATGCGCTTTTGCCAGAAAGGGAGAGCGGGATTGCATTGCTGATTATAATGCAGCTCACCTCCTGTAAAAAGGGAAAATGCTTGTGCACTAAAAGTTCACAGGAAGTGATCTACAGTGTGGCCCCACCCTCTCTTGTTGATTGGCAAGTTGATGAAACCCAGGGCAATCCTGATTGGTTGGGATGGTTCATGTGACCATGCCTAAAAGCATTGCCCTCAGGCTAATTCTGTGAGTGTTCACAGTGTGAAAGAGAGTGAGAAAAAAGACTTCTATATAGTAGAGAAGGTTTTTGTGTTGAATTGTGGGCCATCTATCCCACAGTTGGACCCAAAATAAAGCAGGAAAAATAATCCATTGACTAATTTCTATTTAAAAATTTTATCTTCCAGGCAGAAGTGCCTACAGTCTAATTCTAACTTGATAGGCGTCATCAACCCAGGGAGCATATGGGAGAGAACAGACACATGTCTATTTCTTAGAGAGAATGGGAAAGGAAGGGAAGGGGCACCCTAGGAATATCAGCCCAACAATAGTGCAGGAGGAAGTAGGAGTGTGCTTAAGTTATGAAAATGAAATGGGATTCATTTTACAGTCACAGGGTAGTCACATGGTTTTTTGGGTTAGTCTGTGTGTTGAGTCTGGGTTGAGGGAGCTAGACAGGGTGTTAAAATCATTGCCTGTGAGGCTTTGTCCTGCCCCCACCCTTGTGCTGGCTACCTCCCAAGCTACCAGCTTTTCCTGCAGTGGTGTTATTTGTTTTTAATATCTCTTTATTTATTTTTTGTTTAATGCTATCTGGCATAGTGCTAGTCTGGCAGATAAAGAAAATTAAAACATATTTGATTGCAAGTTTTCACTGTAGCCGAACACACACCCATAGACAGGCAGACCTACAGACCCAAACACATACAATATGGGTGTATGTGTGCAGAAAGAAACAGAATGAGGGAACCAGCAATAAATTATGTCTGTAGGGTTCATCAAGTAATCAATGTCAGGATCATAGGCTTCAGGTTTCACACTAGCACTATTCCAATTTGCAATTGTAGTTTCAACACTAGCAGGTATGGATAGAAGCTGTGTGGACAGCAGCTAGCATGAGACAGCAAACACAATTTCAACCGACAGAGGCATTCATATATGCCAAAATGATTCAAAATAAATCAGTTTCACAAGCAATTTAAAATAAATGCCCCTCTCATGGCTGAGTAAAATACTTCACTTTCCAAGAAAAAAATATATCCTTCACAAGGGGGAAAATATCAGCACTTTCCTATGTGTCATGCAGTCAGGGTTTTTAACATCCATTTGAAACATATTAATTCAGTTTAAAAAACAGGTTCATTTCAATGGGCCCTCAGACAAAATCTCAGCAGGGCTTATTAAAAGGTAAGGGTTTATAGCAGGCCCCCCCAAATCTGGCCCGTCAGGCCATTCTGAGTGGCCCACGGCTGGCTGGCCTGCCCCTCCCTCCCCCTCCTTCACCACATTTTTTTAAAGAAAGTGGGTGGGGCTTGAAGTGGGGTGGCAGGGTTGGGGAGCAACTGGCCCCTGACACATTCTCAGCCACCAAATCTGGCCCTCCTTATAAAAAGTTTGGGCACCCCTGGTTTATAGTATTTGAGCCAAGATTCATTATTCTGTAATAAATCTGTTTTCAAGGTGTCACAGGGGCTTGGTGTTTTTGTCACATTAGTCTAATATCACAACTCTTCTTGAATGTTTTCCGTAACATCTTGGGAATGACCAGAAGTAAATGCTTTAGGTATGTTTGGTGTAGAACACCTATAAAATCTATATTGGCACACTAAATCTATGAAATGTTTATCTTTCAAACGTGAACCGTTTTTCTGGAGTAGGCGTGCTGTAGTATGAGTCCCAAGCCAGAATCTGAATAAGTCATCTGTAGACATAGACTTTTTACCTGCGAGAACTGAAGTGGAAAAACATCTGCAAATCTAAATAAATAAAAGATGTCTCAGCAGCAGCAGCAGCATGAGGAACAACAACAAAAACTACAACAAACAAACAAACCCAGCATTATTAGAAACGGTGCAGCTACTGCACCAATATTGAACAGTTAAGATTTTGGTTAAAATGAATATCTGTTGCATAATATCAGCCAACTTTTTATAATTTGTTTGTGGTATTTTTGAGTAACAGCAGCAGCAGCAACAACAACAACAATATTTGAACTTCAGAGTCGTAAGGAACCCTATGGCTCATCAAATCTAGCTCCTTTCAAGAAAGTACAGTGGGGAAGTTAAACTCCCAGTCCCTGGTTCTGCAACCAGAAAGCTAAGCAGCTGAGGAATCCAGGAGGGTCTACCCGTTCAGACTGCCTGAATATGAAAAGTACAAAGTGCTGTTGCTATGTATTATCAAGCTCTGTCTGATTTAATAGGGTTTTCAAGATATACAAAATATTTCAGGAGTGGTTCTGTCAGGGCCGTCCTGCCCCTATCAGTTTACATAGCTGCACCCAGGTCTCATGAGTACTAATGAAGCACTCTCTCCACTTAGTACAGTGACTCTCACAAAGTAGTAAATAAATGGAGAGATTTTCATCCATGAAATAACTAGGTGGGCTATTAAGTCTAGATTTACATGATTTATCAATATCTCCTGTGAAACAGTTGGCTGGATCTTCATAAGGCACTTAATTGATTTACAGGACCAGAAAATGAAAGGGGTAGAACATTTGAGCTAAGATTGCTGGCACTAAGAACATAGAGATGTTTAAGCATGCTAAAAGATTACTTTAAAAAAATCAATCCCAAGCATTACAAGGGCTGCTAATGGTTTCAAAATGGTGTCATTCAAGGAGTGTTCATACCATTTGCATGCAATAATCTGACTCAGTTGGCTGTAAGATAACTAATTTAAACAGCTTGCATTAGTGATTGAGTTAGATGTCCACAGCATTAGGTATCAAAACTTTAAAGCACTTGGATCACATAACTTTATCAAGGGTGGTGCTGAGAGGAATGCATTGAAGTTTCATATATTTTCATTCACCAAATGAATAATGCTTCTTTTTTGGAATGTAAATGTGCAGAAGAAAACGTTCTTTATATAGCAGATTAAGTCATTAAAATGTAGCTGCTGTGAATGAATAGCAATTGAGGTCAGCAGCACATTCACCTTCAGGGAGGAAATGGTGCAGAAGTTTTGGCGGTACCAATAGATGGCCACTAATGATGTGAAGTTTGTTAATATTCAGTGGTCCTAATTATATTATTTTTCTGGCAGCAAATAGACTAATTTCAGGATGCAGGTGTGTTTAACATCTGTAGGAGGCATATCCAAACTTCGGATGTTTTAGACCACAACTCCCACAGTCCTTTGACATTGGGAATACAGGCATGGAATTCTGGGAGCTGTGTTCCAAAACATCAGGGGGGGCGAAGTTTGGTCATGCCTGATCTATGGGTTGAAATTAGAGATGGGCATGAATTAAAAACAAATTGCAAAATTTGTTCAAAAATACCTAATTTGTCAATTCACATACATAAGAATGGAGATGGTGTAGAAAACAAACAAACAAGTGCTTGTTTTGACATATAAAGCCCTAAATGGCTTAGGACCTAGATACCTGAAGGACCGCCTACTTCCATATGAACCTACCGGCAATTAAGATCAAGCCAGGGGGCCCTCTTGAAAGAGCCATCCCTCAAGGAGGTAAGAGGGATGGCTTGCAGACACAAGGCCTTCTCGGCAGCTGCCCCCAAGCTATGGAATGTCCTCCCAAGTGAGATCCGCCTGGCGCCAACACTGATAACATTTCGGCGCCAGGTAAAAACCTTCCTGTTCCAGAAGTTTTTTAATTGATACAATTTAGATTGTGGGTCTTCTGATGGCAATTTTAGTGTGATTATTTTAGTATAAGGTTTTTATTATTGTTTTAATTATTTATTGTTGTTTGATGTTTTTAACTGTTTTAATTCTTTGATTGGAAGCCGCCCAGAGACCTTTGGGTAGTGGGCGGCATATAAGTTGTAAAAATAAATAAATAAATAAATAAATAAATACCCCAATGAATACAAATTGATGAATTATTAATGATTTTAGATTTGTCAATTCATTGGGCTATAAAAGGACCCACAAGGCACCTAGAGCCACCAAGTTTTCAGGGAAGCTTCCCCTGAAGCTCCTCCACAAGCTCTGTAAGTTTGAATTCCAGGTTCCTGTGTTATGCAGACCAAAGACGCTCCTCCAGGAAAGTCCCCCCCCAATATCTAGAGACACCAAATTTGCAGAGAAGCATCCTCTGACTTTCTTTACAATTGCACCACGTTTAGTGAAGATTGGGTATCCTCAAGTCAGTTGCAGGTATATAGCTCAGATTTATTTATTTATTTATTTATTTATTTATTTATTTATTTATTTATTTATTATTTACATGCATTAAATATTTATTTATTTATTTATTTATTTATTTATTTATTTATTTATTTATTTATTAAAATAAAATTTATTATACTGGTTAAAATCACTTTACTAGAAGACACCATTATTTAGTCAGCTGGCCTAGAGTGCCAGGCACACAGCAGGCATTCCCTCTTTGGACAGCGATTGAGAGCTGTTGCCTCAGGAACATAGGTGCTCAGTTGTCTTGAGAAGTAATGGCTATCCTGTGACCTATTTATTTATTTATTTATTTATTTATTTATTTATTTATTTACCATGCCATCTAGCACCGTGGCCACTCTGGGTGGTTTATGAAACCTGATCTCCACCAAATGATCATAGAGGAGAGACATGGGAAGCTTCCCTGCAAATTTGGCGTCCCTAGGTGCTTTGGAGGCTATTGTATAGGGCTTTCAAAATGAATTTACAAATTGATTCTTCAATTACTCAGAAAAAAATCATAATTTCATTTTTGTGATTTATTGACCTTGACAAATCACGAATCAAAATGAATCATTATTTTTATGATTCACCCCCATTTCTAGTTGCAATCCTGTTGTTTTATTATGCAAGCAGGGCTAATTAATGAATTCTAGCTGGGTGTCTTGAGTATATATCAAGCCAGCAAGCATGCAATGGCCTGTATAATCTGAGTAGCAACTCATTAACTGCCAGGTGGAACAGGCTGAATATTATACCATTTGCTTTGTTCATGAGAACAAAGCAACAGGACTTTAACAGTAGATAAATTTAAAAATACAGTGGTACCTCAACTTATGAATTTAATCTGTTCTGAATGCGTGCTCTCAAGTTGAACTACTCTTAAGTCGGGGTACCTATTTTAAAAAATTGAAAAAATAAGGTAAAAAATGAAAAAATTGTAAGTCGAGCAGACCATATCTAAAATTTGTAAGGCCGCAGTTAAAACGCCAATAGTTTTCTACTCTTAATTCAAATTGCTCTTAAGTCGAGCTACTCTTAAGTTGGGGTACCACTGTATATAATCTTGGTTAAAATGCAAAAAATGTGTTTATCAGTTATTGTTATTGGACAACATATTTCCAGGATCTACTCCCCCACCCCCAGAATGCCAAAATCCACCAGTCAAAATTTGATCTGAAAGGTGAAAATAAAGAATTAAATAATTCTTCGTCCAGGAGATGGTTTTGATTAGTAGAGACAAATAGAGCGCACAGTCATTCCATGTAAAAAATAAATTCTGGTTACTCTGAACTTTCTTCATTGCATCAATATTATTAGCCTAGGAAAGATTAATTTTGTAGAATCCATATTTATTCTTTATTTTCATTTATATGAATGCTGCCTAAATGGGAGCAAAGGCGGTTCATAACATTTAAAACTAATATCAAGTTACAATGACATATAAAACTATACTCTATATTAAAAGCAATTAAACATTCCTTAGGATTACAATTTTAAAAAACTTTTTTCTTAAAATTAAATATATCTCTTAACAATAAACATAGCATTACCTAGACACTTATTGCTGAAGAGCCTGTCAGAAAAGCCAGCTCTTTGCTTGATGATTGTCAGGATCAGGGTCATTTGACTGATTATTCTAGTGGGGCTTGCTACTAGAAGCTGGCACTCCCTACTCTCTGTGTCACCAACGTGAGACCTCAGTCTCTGCAGGCTCTGGCCCCTGCTTTTCTGTAAGTCTGCCTGTTTGAATCTCTTCTTCCTTGAGGACTGTGTTTTTTGGTGTTTTGAAATTGGACTGGCTGACGACCTCTTGACCTCAGACTGTTTGACTACAGTATTTTTCCATGTATTTTTGAAAGTTTTTTAGTAAATTAAAAGTCCATGTAATATTATATGACATAGCATAACAATGCACTTCTATTTCCTATTTTCTAGCAAAAAAATTGCATCTCTTTAACTTCCTTTGTATTATCTTCATTTGCTGTTTTCTTTGCACATATAGTAGTGCTTTTGCTTAGTCTTTTTCCATTTACATTTCTTTTTTTATAAAAAGAATAAAACTTTATAAATTCTATCATATATTCATAGCTGAGAATACTTATTGTACTTATGATAATAACATTTTATTAAGCATTTTTCCATATATAAAACTCTGTTGGCGGTCGTTTTATACATGGAAGTGAGCCAAAGAGCAAACTGTGTGGTTCAGAAACTGCAATTTTGGATTGGAAAAGTGGGAGTTGTCTTACGCATGGAGGCGTCTTATAGATGGGGAAATATAGTGTGCTCCTCAATATGCCTGGGTCCTGGCTTTCTGCTATTAGCCTTGTTGCTGCCTACGTCCCAGCCATTACAATGACAGAAGGACAACAGTGAAGGGACCAATATGGGCAATGTATTCTGAAGCTTGGGGTGGCCACTGAGAAGCCCTCTCTCGTGTCCTCACCAAAAATATCCCTTTCAACATATCTTTGTAGATGGGCCAGAGACATATTTTTGAACAAAAGAGTGTTTTCTTTGTTGAGTCCCACAAACCCCATGTCTGGGAGATGTTCAAGAGATAAGATGCCATGATTCGTGTTTTTGAAACCACCGAAAGATTCAGAAGAGCAAAGTTGTACTCCTTTTTGATCTCTGAGAAACATGACCCAGTATATTAAGAACTCAAGTGATTCTGTGGTAAAACATATGACAAATGGGAGAGAAACTCACAGAAAGTGCCTGTTATATGGTTTACCCTGTAATTATTTAAGTGCACATCTGAATCCTTTCGTCAGTCTTTGCTAATGGTGTTTGGTCTTTTAACCATTTAAAGCATCTTGATAGATAGATAGATAGATAGATAGATAGATAGATAGATAGATAGATAGAGAGAGAGAGAGAGAGAGAGAGAGAGAGAGAGAGAGAGAGAGAGAGAGAGAGAGAGAGAGAGAGA
>JAHTLZ010000010.1:67184876-67205563 GCA_023846285.1 Phrynocephalus versicolor
ACACACACACACACACACACACACACACACACACACACACATCTGCTCTGAAGGTTTTTTAAAAAATTATGCATAATCAAGTGGGTCAACATGTCCTTGACCTCTCCAGACCTACAAATATAAATGCTTTGATCCTGGATGGGTGTAAAATCCAATTATTCATGCTTGCATTTGTAGTCTGGGTCTACTACTGTTTTGCTACAGATGTTCATGGAGAAATCCTCCATTTTTGTTTTGTTTCGGTTTCTTCAGGGCAAGGTGCCTTTTTGTTTTAATTTTGTGTGCACCAGTCCTTTTGTTTAACATGAAAAGGAGCACTACTTTCAGCTTATTTGATTTATTTCCCTTCCCCTCCATTCATGTTTTTTAGAACTAGTCCCAAAAAGATCCCATAAAAACTATTTCAAATAGAAGAGACAAGGCAACAAGCTACTCCAAAGCAGTCAGCAATCCAATCAACAGTAACTGCCACCAAATACCCCAAACCACCAGCAAAATGTATATCTTTATGAGAATAAATACATGCTGAATAAATACACATACAACCAAACAATATGTGTAATCCCTTGCTGGAGTGTGGAAAGAAAAGGGGACATTGTTCATAACCTCTTGGTGGCTTCACCAGGAATTCCAGAAAGACTGAAGTAAACAAATAAATAACAAAGCAATATATTTATACTTCATGCTTAATAAAAGTAACATTTCAGATGCACCCACTGCATAAAATCTGAAGAAGAAGAAAATTACATGAATGTGTGTATTTATTCTAGTATTTATTTTGTATGGGAAGAATGAGTTCACTGGAAATAAATATTATTTAGCCCTTTCATTTACTGTTCCCTCAGATGAGTTTTCACTGCCTCAAGTTTTCCTAAGTAATATAAATTTATATGGTTTGGTGGAAAGAGCTGCGTTATATAGTTACCATGGCTCCAATGTCACATAAATGTGTGTATCTTTACATTTATGAGATCTAATAGCTAGAAAAGCAGGGATCAGCTAGGACAGATTGCCATACTATGGCAATATTATATTTGGAGTTAGGAAACTGGACTTAAGAAAGAATGTAATTTGGTCATTCGTGCTGATAGTGAGCCTAGCCTCTGTCAGTGTTGTGAGTGTAGAACCTCTCAGTTTTAATCTCTCATTATCGGGGGGGGGGGAGAGAAATATGCTTAAAAAGGAAAAGAAGAGCTTTTGGATAAGTGACTAGATATTATGTATGTGTGTACTGTATGTATGTTACTATACTAGTTACTCACAGCATTGCGGCTGGGCAGAGCCATGGATCAGATCCACCAGCTGGGATGGTTTGAACTTCCCACACTGTCTGCTGGGACGTTCAGACCTTTCCTGACAGCTTGAACTTGGGAAGGGTTGGACTTCCCCAGCAGGAGATAGAGCAGGAAGTTCAGACCTTCCCAGGAGGTGATGTGGCTGGACAGACCGGCAGATCAGGCGCTGCAGTGCTCAAACCACCACCTAGGAAGTTTGAATGGCTGTATCCAACCGTTTGAACTTCCCGGACACTGCCACTTCCACCTGCCATCACTTGCTTTTATCCCCCCAGACTTGTAGCGAGCAGTGGCAGGTGGGTCTTACCCACTCCTAAAAAGAAGGCACTCCAGAAGCAGGTGCCTTCTTTTCAGGAGTGGTTAAGGACAAACGCAGTGGGGATGAAAGATGCACCGGAAAGCAGAAGGCACCCACATCTTTCATCCCCCGCCCCATCATTTTCCAGTGGGGTGGCACGAAAGTCATAAACCAAGGCACCCCATTGGAATTAAGGAAAACATCTCTATTCCTGGATATTTCAATTCACAAACCAAATTATTTGTTAACAGATGCATTTGGGTTTTGGAGGTATTACTGTACTAAGAAATAAGATTCTAATCACTGTGCCACAAAGGTGACTATCTCACCTGGGGGAAGATCCAGATATAGTGAAAGTCCAGCTTTTCTTCTTTCTTGGTCACATGACTGAAGATGTGAGATCTCCCTTCCCACATACTATTTTTTAAAAGCGCCATTCAGCCCCATGGCCAGCAGGTGGCACTAGGGAAAAAATAAAATAATAATAATAAAAAACAGTGCTGACAGCCTCAAGGCCAGCTGATCAGTGCTGGGGGGATGTGAAATCCAATTTGTTTTTTTTTAAAAAAAAAAAATAACGCTGACCAGCCCCAGGAGTTGGTGGGACTAGGAAAAAAATGAAAACAAACAAACAAGCAAAAAGAATTGACAGCCTCAAGGACAGCTGATCAGCGGGGGCGGGGGGGATTTAAAAAATTTTAAAAGCACCAACCAGCCCCAGGACGAGCTGGTTGGGGCTGGTGGGGGGAAGCAGAAAACTGGATCATATGCAAGCTCCCACAGACTTCTGGCTCACATTTTTTTTTACTGGAGCAAAAAAATTCGCAACTTTTCGCTAAAGTGGGCATAACCAGTTTTTTTTTTTTGTTTAAAAAAAGCCTGGTGGCTGTGGGGCAATATTTTTGGAAATGTTTTAACTTGAAATCTAATCAGCATTTTAAAGGATGTTTGATAGAGCCCAATGTGGGATAAATTTTGCTTTTTATTGGTAGTAATCATCAATATATATATATTTTAAATAAAAGCCATAATTTATGTAGAAATAGAATAATATAATAAGTTCCTGTGTTTATAATTTGTTGCACAGAGGCCAAAATAAGGACTAATATCTAAGATCTCCCCTCATTGCCATCTACAGGTGAAACTCGAAACATTAGAATTTTTATTTATTTATTTATTTATTTATTTGACTTTTATACCGCCCATCTAGACCGAGGGCTACTCTGGGCGGTTTACAACATGTAACAACAAACAAAGGAATACAATTTAAAAACCAAGATACAAGGTACAAAATAAAATAAAATATACATAAATCAACAACAAAAACTAAAATGAAGCTAAAATGAAGCTAAAAATGGCAAGAGATTTGATAAAATGGTTTAAAAATAGTGCCTAAGTGTTTAAAGAATCAGGGAATGCCATTCTATAGAACCAGGTCTTCAATAGCTTTTTAATTTTTTTTTACAAGAATAACTTGCAAATGTTCATTTATTTCAGTAAGTCAACTCAAATGTGAAACCAGTATATGAGATATGCTCATTACATGCTAAGCGAGATGTGTCAACCCTTACTTTGGAAATAATGTGATGATTATGGTGTACAGATTATGAAAACCCCAAATCCACAGTCTCAGAAAATTAGAATAATGTGAAAAGTTTCCCTATTCACAGTAGTGCATCAAGAGCCACCACACAGAGATGGATCCTGGACATGGGCTTCAAATGTTGTATTCCTCTTGGCAAGCCACTCCTGAACAACAAACATTGTCAGAAGCATCTTACCTGGGCTACAGAAAAAAGAACTGGTCAGTTGCTCAGCAGTCCAAAGTCCTCTTTTCTAATGACAGCAACTTTTGCATCTCATTTGGGAAGCAAGGACGCAGAGTCTGGAAGAAGAATGGAGAGGCACACAATGCACGATACTTGAAGTCCAGTGTGAAGCTTCCACAGTCTGTGTTGATTTGGGGAGTCATGGCATCGGCTGGTGCTGGTTCGCTGTGCTTCATTTAGTCCAGGGCCAACACAGCCATTTTCCAGGAGATTTTGGAGCACTTCATGCTTCCTTCTGCAGATGACCTTTGTGGGGATGCTGACTTCATTTACCAGTAGGACATGGCACCTGCCCGCACTGCCAAAACTACCAAAACATGGCTCAATGACCATGGGATTACTGTGCTTGATTGGCCAGCAAACTCACCTGACCTGAACCCCATGGAGAATCTATAGGGTATTGTCAAGAGGAAAAAATGAGAGACATGAGACCGGACAATGCAGTGGAGCTGAAGGCCACTATTGAAGCATATCTAGTCTTCCATAACACCTCAGCAGTGCCACAGTCTGATAGCATCCATGCATGCCACATTGATGCAGTAATTGATGCAAAAGGGGCCCAAACCAAGTACTGAGTACATATGAATGCTTATACTTTTCAGAGGTCCAATATTGTTCTACTTCCAATCTTTGTGTTATTGGTGTCATATAATATTCTAATCTTCGAGATTGTGAATTTGGGGTTTTCGTGAGCTGTACGCCAGAATCCTCACAATTATACCAAAGTAAGGCTTGAAATATCTCACTTAGCATGTTATGAGTCTATCTCATATGTTAGTTTCACCTTTTGAGTTGAATTACTGAAATAAATTAACATTTGCCCAATATTCTAATTTTTCAAGTTTCATCTGCATATGTAACATCTCTGTGTTATGTGTGTCTTTCCTGAGTGGGAGCAGCATTCAACACCGCTAACGTGAATGCCCTAGACGACTCTGAAGCATAATTTATCTGGTGTTACGGAGGATGGAAATAATGCAGAAATAATTTATTATGGATTTCCCAAGAAACTTGTTTTTTTTTTTCTGGTTTGTTAATCTCTTCAAATTGATTGTGTGTGTGTGTGTGTGTGTGTGTGTGTGTGTGTGTGTGTGTGTGTGTGTGTGTGTGTGTGTGTGTGAGAGAGAGAGAGAGAGAGAGAGAGAGAGAGAGAGAGAATTTCATAACCTTGCAGCTATATTTGTGTTGTCTAATTCCAGTTGTATCAGAATTCATGAATGGTTGAGTACAAAATGGTATCTCTGACGTTGATTCTTGAGCCATTATATTTTTGTATGCTACCCTACCTATTCTAACAGGTACCTTCCATTGGAGAAAACAAAAACAATATGTGATTCTGTTGTATGCTACCTGATTGAGACTTGGAAGAACCTTGCTATTCTTCATTATGATAAGAAGTAATGTTTTAATGTGTTTCTCTTTGCATTTTTTCCATTTTCAAGCAGCTTTTAGCATTAAAGCACTTATCTGTAATAAAACTACACCGGAGATTGAATTCTGTATAGCTGTGTATGTACTGGCAAGACAGGGGACAAACAAAGCTAACCAGATTGCTAAATGGAACTGGCTAAAATGATTGTATTTAATTTAATTAACTCATGATATCTGCTGTTGGAAATGAACCATTTTATAATGCCCTAAGAATAAAATGCTCCATAAAAGATGTGCAAATGGTAGATTTCTGACTGCCTTTGGAGTCTTGATAGGCTGGACAGGCAAAATGTAAACATTAGGAAAAGAAACCAATAAAAGTTGTTGCTGTGCATGGAGAAATGTTGCATAAGTGTTGTTTTAAATTACCGTAACTGCTTGTTAGCCACTGCAAATACTTTCTTGTAAGCTCTTTGGAGCATTTCTTAGAACTGAGCAGTGCAAAAAAATTGACATAATTTGTTTAAAAAGTTAGCTATGTTTTAGTTCATAATTAGTCTTAGATTTGCCTGTCAGTAGGTAATTCTTTTATCTAGCAAGCACAAGCATAATGGCCAGGGCGTGGGCAGCAACTAGGCAGGGGCAGGGGCAGGGTGTTTCCAGAAGCCAAGAGCATGGTCAGCCAGTCCAAGTTCAAGATTCACAGAGAAGATCCTCGGCCAATCCAAGTTTAAGATTCACACAAACACAGTGCAACAGGAAGGGGTATGCCAAACAGGAAGACTTACAAAGTAGCAGAGTTCCAGGAAGGATCAAACTAACAGGGCTGAAGCTTCATGAGTCCAAGGTCTCACATTGATGAGGCAAGGAACAGGGAGTGCCGGATGCTAACTTTATGCTGGTAGCAGGCTCATCAGCTGCACTCTCTGATTACCACAGCCTGAAAGGGGTCTGACTCTGCAAGGAGTCATGTGGCCCCAATCCAGACAATAATGTTAAAATGATACATATATTTCATAGATTGCCATAACTTTATACACTATAACGGCACTGTGTTCTGACTAGAGAAGAGAAAATAGTCTCACTACCCAAAAAAGAACAGGCGTTAAAAAAAGAAAGAAAAAAGTTTTGTAGTGTTAAAATGGGATTGCCATTGGCATATTAATTGAAAAATTAACTGGAAATCACATTTTACACTTCTGCTTTCTTTGCCTAAGGAATTAGTCCAGATTCATCAAATGTGTTGCTATAACTCCTACTAAAGAGAATGGAAAGGCTATCACTGACTCAAACAGAAGTTTAATTCAGCCGTAAGCTGACTGCTAGACCAAGGGGGGAAATGCCAATTGTTTTTTTTCATGAGAACAGATTCCGCCCCAGGAACCAGATGATGAGAATAGACTACAAATGAAAATGCTACTTATCCATATCTCTTTAGCCTTCGCCCTAAAGACTAGGGGAGAAAGTTCTGATTTTCTGTGTACTGGAGATGTGGAAGCTGACTAGGAATAACAAAGAGCTAATGAGTTCTGAATCAAGCCAGACCTATTCAGAGCTAAGCACCAACCTAATCAGTTCAGGTTTCAGTTTGTTTCATGAATGGTTCTGATATCACAGGGCCTAGGGCGAAGTCGTATTCCTTATTTATAGTATTTATATTCATAAACACTCAGCATTAGTCATATTCCTTATTTACTGCATCTGTACTCATATTTTTTTCTGGGGCAGATTTGTCTTCAATGTAACTTTAATAATTGCAGAGTGTGTGTGTTGTGTCATTACAGTCGTGACCGACTCCATGTCCATGGAGTTTTCTTGGCAGGAATACTGGAGTAGTTTGCCAGTTCCTACTTCAAGCACCTACAGCACCGAGTATTCCCTGGTGGTCTCTCATCCAAGTCTCCCATCCTAGCCAGGTCCAACCCTGATTAGCTTCCGAAATCAGGTGAGATCAGATGGATGTGCTTAGGGCATCTAGGCAGCTACAGAGTTTTAAATTTTGGCTAAATTCTCTCATCTACACAGCAGACATGCAGGGATTCACAGAACAGAATAGCTTCAAGTTCCCCAAGCTCTACCCTTTCCCATTTACCAACATTTACTGTCTGAAAACTCATTTTGAGGCACTGGTAAGAGAAAGAATAAAAACATTTCACATGCTTACAGTGAAGAGCAAACTGATAAACATGGCTGCTTTCAGCAACATACTTCGACAGATTCCACAGAGGAAAAAGACCCAAAAAAGTGGAGTGGGGCAAGAAAGAACAGGCAAGAAGGAACAATTGGCTAAAGGCAGGTAGATTGACAGTCACCCTAGCCCAGAAAGATCTCTCCCGGAAAACTCCAACATATTACTCATTTTCTCTCTATCTTCCTTTTGTTATCCTGAGATGATGATGATGATGCTGTGGTGGTAGTGATAGAGGTGGTGGATGTGCCATCAGGTTGATTCCACCTTGCAGTGACCATTTCCCCAGTTTTAAGGTATGGAGTACTCAGAGGCAGCTCACCGGCCCCTCAGTTGTCCAAGACTGCAGTGTGGCTCTGTTCCCAGTGGGGAAAGTGGGGAATCAAAGTCCCAACCTCTGGATCCACAGACATATACCTCCCTAAGCTGCAAATTTCTCTTGTCTTGTCTCTTGGATGTCTTTAAAAGAGAGAGAGAGAGAGAGAGAGAGAGAGAGAGAGAGAGAGAGAGAGAGAGAGAGATGAAGGGATGAATAAAACAAGAAATAATCATTCCTTCATGTTTTTGGGGTCTGCAGATCCAACAAATAACAAGGGAGGAATAGTTAATTAATCAGCAATATTTGTTCACTATCACGATTTTTAAAAAATTGTCCCCATATCTAGTTACAATTTATTGCTGCACCTACAGAGGTTATTCAGATGGAGTTTTCTGTCAAAATCTAAATACAGTGGTACCTCTACTTACAAGTAGAGATGGGCACGAAACGAACAATTTTTTGTTTCCGTTTCCATTTTTTATTTTGTTATGCAACGAAACGATAAATGAATTTTGTCTCTAAAATGAAACGAAACGAACAGAAACACCAGAAATTTTGTCGTACGTTTCGTTTCCGTTACTGCAATACAAGTGAATTGCTTAAAATCCTTAAAAAAATCACAAAAAATGAAATAAATGGCAACGAAATGGTAATGAAATGAACGAAAACGAAAACGAACTTTTTGCAAAAATTCGCGAAAAACAGAAACGAACCGAAACTGACCCGACAAACGACAAACGAAATGCCATTTTTTTAATTCGTGCCCATCTCTACTTACAAGTTTAATCCATTCCGATTGCATGCTCATAAGTCGAACAACTCATAAGTAGAGCAGCTGTATCTAAAAAATCAATCAATAAATTAAAAAAGTAAAAAAATGTAAGTAGAGCAGACCACATCTAAAATTTAGCAGTTTAACAGGTAGCAGTTAAAACGCCAACGGTTTTCCACTCTTTAGTCAAATTGCTCATAAGTAGAGCCACTCATAAGTAGAGGTACTACTGTACGTGAAAAGAGCCCTCCATTAATTTATTTCATTTTTTTCTGTTGATCTGGAAACAGGTGATTTGCTATGAATTCCAGTTCTGCTGGCATTATGTTTTAGTGTTACTTAGCTCAGTAACTACTACTACTTAGAAGGATGTTGGAATTGTAGATCAAATGCTGAGTATGAGCCAACAATATAATGTGGCTGCAAAGAAAGGAAAATGTAATTTTAGGAGGCATTAACAGAAGTATAGAATCATAGAATCATAGAGTTGGAAGAAACCTCAAGGGCCATTCAGTCCAACCCTCTGCCATGCAAGAACCCCATCACAGGACTCCTGACAGATGGCCATCCAGCCTCTGCTTAAAAACCTCCAAAGAAGTATTCTCCAAATCCTGTGAGGTACTCATCTCCCTCTATTCAGTACTGTTTTCGACCTTGTCTGGGAGTACTGCGTCTTGTCCTTCACTGAGTTACCCATGTGCTAATTCAGTATGGCTGTAACTTAACAAATAATCACTTAAAGATCCTTCACGGTAGTAGTTGTTACTGAGCCAAGTAACACTAAAACATAATGCCAGCAGTACTGGAATTCACAGCAAATAACCTGTTTCCAGATCAACAGACAAATGAAAGAAATCACTTAACTCTCTATTTGTTTTTGAAATGACACTGAAACATCTTGGTTGACTTGATAGTTACAGCAGAAGCGTGATCTCACTCGGCAGTGGAGAAAGACTGCCATATGGTTCAAGTACTGACTCAGGATCTGTGCTGTTGGCTTATGCCAGGGGTGCCCAAACTTTTTGTAAGGAGGGCCAGATTTGGTGGCTGAGAATGTGTCAGGGGCCGGTTGCTCCCCGACCCTGCCACCCCACTGCAAGCCCCACCCACTTTCTTTTTAATAAACATGGGGTGAAGGAGGGGTAGGGAGGGGTGGGCCAGCCAGCCGCGGGCCACTCAGAATGGCCTGGTGGGCCGGATTTGACCAACCCCCCCGGGGTGGACTTTGGGCAGGCCTGGCTTATGCTGTCTGGTGGATGTTGATACACATGGGGTCCACTGTGGTAGACAGGAGGAATATGTGTTCTATAGCCGAGATGTGGTTTTGTCTCAAAGTCGCAAATACAGTGTAAGACTGCAGACCTAGAAAAATTGCTGAGTCCTTAGAGACCTGTGATACTTGAACTTCAGTCATGATGTTGGGCTTTTCTAACTGTCTAGTCAGCAGCCATTCACCATCATTGTATGTATTATGGTTTTTTCCCCCTACTAGAAGCAATAAGATGCTGCTGAGGGTCATTGATTAAGGTTTTATATTTGCCACGGACATCATTTTCAATGGCAGAAGCAATGATCTTGAAATCTTCTAAGACTCCATGATTTTTTTCAAAGTGATTTAAGTTCTTTTGACACAGAGTGGTGCTGTGACCTGGATTTTAACAAGGTTTTAAAGCCATGTAATTTTGGAATTAACGGGGGATTATATGGCAGTGACCGATGACATCCAGTATGAGAAGGATAGCTTTTTCTTATCGCCTCCCAAAAAGAGTATTCCCCTGTTATACAAAGCTATCAGCTCTATTTGCACTGCACCTTTGGCTGCTCTTTCCTTTTAGGGAGGTCAGAGAAGAAATACTGAAGCCAGAGGTCAGGTTTATTCTCTCCAGTCTTCAGAACAGAGGCTTTTAGTTATTGCTGCTGGCTCCTTCTAGCATTACAGAATAACTGGCTAAAGTCTTTTTCATCTCTTAATGTTCAGTGGTGAAGCGGCAAGTTCCAGAAGCTGGCATAAAGAATTTGTGTGGTTGCCTTCTACGTACACCACTAGTCAGAGCAATAATTAAGATGACTGGAGCTTGGACAAAGGGCACCAGAATTTAAATGAGAGTGCATAAAGGTGCTGTCTCAATGGTCCACCTGCTGGTATTTGCTATTGGAAGTGTGTGCATATATCACTCTCTGGTTTTCTTGGCCTATATCCTTTATACAAGTACTGTATTGCAACCATAATGAACTTGAAAAAACTGGATGCTACAAATGGGGTGTCTCTTGGGTTCTTTTTCACCAGCATTCTGCCAGAGTACGAATTGCTTGTACGAAAAAAAAGGAGGTATGTCAGTGTCTCTATGAAGCGAAGTAGGCCAGGAACAAAGTCCCAAATATCTTTGTTGCCTAAGGTAGGAAATTTATAACATAAAGAGCTCCCAGTTTGGGTTTGCCATCTTTAAAGCCCTGAACCAAAGTGGTGAAAGAGAACAACTGCTGCTGCCCTGCAGCTCTCCCACGGTTATCTCAAGTGAAATCTTGACTCCCAGTCCTCTCTGAAGATCTCTCCATCCTCTGGGCTGAACCAAGCAGACCTTAAGGATTATGTGTGCACTGCTTCCAGCCATTCCTCTGCGGGAAGAACGAGAAACAAAACAGGCAGGTCTATTGCAGAGCCATTATGGCTGCTGTGCTGTGATACTCAGGCATTCTTCCATCTGCTCCTTGCATTGTATCAGTCTCACAGAACTTATATAAGAGAATGAAGCCTCAGAGAGCAAAATTGCTAGGTACGGGTTTTCTGTTTGTCCATCTAGCCCAGGGTTCTCTGGTCTAACAAGAGCTGACTTGTCAGTTGGCAGCCATTCTCAGATCCCCGTTTAGAAGTTCTAAACTACTGTTTGGCCCTCCTATTCAGGTCTTTCTTTCTTTCTTTCTTTCTTTCTTTCTTTCTTTCTTTCTTTCTTTCTTTCTTTCTTTCTTTCTTTCTTTCCTTCTGAGAAGTCATAGGAGTAATAGAATGAATCCTACATGTTTTATAGGTCATAGAAAATTGAAAACCCTTTAAACAAAATACAATTATGTGATTTAATAAAGGAGTAATCTGCATTTATCATATGCACCATTGATTTAAACAAGTGAGACAATATAGTGCTTGTTGGCTCTGTTGTTGTTGTTGCTGCTGCTGCTGCTGCTGTTATTATTATACAATAGGTTGAGGGGAGACCAGTAGAAGGGGGGGAGTGATAAAGTACTTCCAGGCAAGAAGTGGGGGAAGGCTGAAATATTGGATGAGGAGCAGAAAACTGTAATGGGAGATATTCAGTTGTTGGAGACTTGAGGAATTGGAATAAGGATACTTAACTCAAGTACGGAATGTGTCCATGTTGTTTTTCTCTAAGAGAGGATTAAGTCACTGGTAGAAAATAGGAGCTTTATGGAGCCAATCATTGAAACAGTAATGTTTATAACATATTAAGCAGTTATGGTGAGTACTTTCCACAGACATTTCATATGAATTATAATTGCTAGTGAGATGAGAAGAGTATCTTAGAGTGGAGGGAAACACAGTAAAGAAGTGTTCCAACTGCTTTTTGAGTCTTTGGAAATATGTAGATGTTGGAAATATATAGATGCCACTTACAAATGCTTGGTCTTAGGAGTGGTGATGAGAAGTTAAGAACGCTGAGAGAAGGCCCTCTCCCAGCATCCTGCCCACAACACCCAAGAACTGGGAGATGACATTAAATGTATCTCTTCAGCAAATCACATTGAGAGGGAACAGGTAGTAGTTGGCTTGACCTACAGCTTGAATAAATGAAAATATAACAAGACTGCAGTCTAAGGGGTCCTGAACCACATAACCTCTATGAAAAATTCAGGAAAATCTCAGGTAGTGTTTTGTTTTAAAGAGCATTAAGAGACGTGTTTTCCACACTGGGGTTATAGACAGCTGAAATAATTCCTGCTCACTGGAATAGCAAACGAGACCATCACAAGAATGTAATCTGCTTGGCGTTGCCCTAATCAGACTTCTTTTCCCTTTATGTTTCAACTACAGTTCAATGCTTCCTCTCCAGCTAGTATTTTTCAGCTGATAGCATAGCAACTTGTATTTTATTACCCCATCTGTTTTTCCTCTTTACTCCTTTAACGATCGATAAAAATTTACAGTATATATTTCTATTGGAGGGTTGTTTACCACTTCTGTTTTAAAATTGCATGGGAGCATTAGTTCTCACACACAGCAGACCAGAGCTAGCCTTTATTTCCACCACCACAGATTTCAGTTGTACCTATCCCCAACACTGGCTTTCTCTAGATCCCTGTGGCAACTAGATGAAGATAAAACAACAGCCAGCATTCTACAATATAGAAACCTTTGCGGGATAGCCAAGTCAGCACATCAAATGGAGAAACTGCAAGGTTGGCAGGGATATTTCATTAATTCATTCCAAAATTTAAAGTTTCTTCATATCTTTTCCTATTACCTCATACATTTCTTCTTCAGTCATAGTACTTTTTTAAAAATTCAAGACAAAGTCTGTTTGATTTGTATTTCATTGATCCGGTCCTTTTCATTGGACTCGGAAACTTTTTAGATTGCTTGTAACAATCCATTTAAATGTAGTTTTTGTTTTGTTTTGAAACCAGCCCTATTCTGGGAGTAACAAAAGAAAATGAGGATGCTAGGAAGTAGAACAACCTAACTGTATGCCTCCTTTCTACAGTTAGGAAGCAGCAGTCTGAATAAGAAAGCCTTGTTACACATGGTACCCCACGTAGGTACCCCAGAAATTCATTTGTAATTGGAAAAAGTGATTTTCCAATTACAAATGCATTCCTGGGGGGACCCATTTTGGAGTTGAATAACTCAGCCCCCTAAATCCCAAAGCTTTCCAAATTTGGGGGGCTAACAGGGAAGGTCTTGAGGAAGATCCGCTGTGATTTCCACGCTGCTAGATGCCTCGGATTACCATTTGCATGTACATAACTTTCCATTTTGTTTCATAACAAATCAGTTTGTTACATAATGAAACAATGAAACAACATTTCATTTTTTGTTTGGTGCCCATCTTTAAATGACCTAAATAACCTACAGAGGAACTGACTTGCTGAATCCCCATTGGAGTCAATGGGCCAAATCCCATTGTGTCTTATTACTGGATTTTAGCCAAATATTTAGCGTATTTTTCAACACTGTACAGATGATTGTGCAATCAAACTACAATTCACTTATTAATGGGTAGTAAATTTACATTATTCATTCCCAAGCAGCATTTTGTGCATTATAGCATGAACACTGCAGTAAAATTATCATTGTGGAGGGCCCCAAACTTCTTCCCCTCTGTTGTTACTCATCCTCACATGAAACAAAACAAGGAAAAGTGAATGCATTTCTTCCCACCCTATTTCTAACTATGGTAAAGAGAATGAGACAAATATGTCTTTGTTGCTTCCCACCTCCCACAAAACAAAGCAAAGGTGATCAATTTGTAGAAAACAATGAGAAGGATGCCAGTCTTTCCTTGCCCTGTCACCCTTATTTTAAAATCTTACAATTTGTGGGAACAGGTATAAGAACAGAAAAAGAGATTTCTTAAGAATTTTAGAAGATCCACGGTGAATTAGAGCAAAGGCTTCTGTGGTCCAGCGTTCTATTACAGCTGTTGGGCAGCTGGAGGCTTATAGGAAGTCTAAAAGCAAAGCATGCATACAATAATACTTTCCCACTCATTGTCTTGTGCTTGTGTACTGGTTGGGTTACCTTGTATTGTGTGCCATGCTGTTTCTGATACTAGAGGTTATTTATAGCTGATTGGATATAACCCTTGGGGAATCAACACCTTGTTTATCCATGATAAGCAAAGACCCACTGTGCAATAGTACAGTGGGAGAGTATAACACCTGTCTTTGTAAGAGAGACAGCAGATATCTTTGTCTCTGTTTTCTTCTCTTCTCTTCTCTTTCTTTGTTTCTTTCTTTCATTCTTTCTTTCTTTGGCAGTGTTTCATCATTTGAAGAACAAAAATCATTCTTATTTGGTGTGGAATTCTTTGTTTTTGTTTTGTGCTGTCAAGTCAGAATTGACTTAGAGTGAGCCTAATTGGGCTTTCAAAATAAGTGAGAAATAAAAGTTGTGGTTTTACACAGTTCCACTGCCCCAATGAGTTTCCATGTCCACACAAGGATTCAAACTCTATTTTCCGGAGTCCAATTCCCTCACTCTGTCCATACTGGGTATGGTGAATATGTAGAGTTCTAGGAACCCATTTTAAAAACAGATCATTTCTTAAAGGTTGTTTGTTCTTCTAAATACTGATCCTATTTAAAATAAAAGTGTTTAATTGTAGCATGAGACAAGATAATTCAGAATTCCAATGTTCTTAAGCTTCTTTATAGGTACAAAACAAACATGATGCTTTTCGGAAGTACATTTTTGTGAGGTGAATTCCTTTTTGTGTGTGTTCTGAATGGAGACTTGTCTTACCTGAAGGAAAACTATCAATATAAATGTGGAAAGCTGGGCATGTCACAATGAATGGCTTTGTGTTAACACTAAATGCCATCCTATTATCTTTCTTTTCTCACCTCGCTTTCTCTCAGATGACAAGCTAAAGGGCATCTTTCACCTGAATAAATAGCTTACTGGGGGGCATTTCAGATTGCTTGAAACACAATTTTGTCACAAAGACTAAGCCACAATGATGCTTGCATTGTGCCATGCCTCCCAGTGTTTTACATGATATTCTTTCCAAAGAAATAAAATTTTGACAGCCTGGTATTTATGAAATCATAGCTAATGGGAGTCTTTTGTATATTTCAGGATGGAATGGGGAACCTAAGGATCACAGAAAAAGGTTTGAAACTAGAAGGAGATTCAGAATTCTTGAAGCCTCTATACGCCAAAGAAATCCGGTCCACAGCAGTAAGTTTGCCTTGAAACTTGTTTGTTTGTTAGCTAGTTAGTTAGTTAGCTAGCTAGTTATTGGGAACATATTCCGACCAACACACATTTAGTCTCCACTATAATTATTCTGTGGGAAGATGGTATAGAATAGAATAGAATAGAATAGAATAGAATAGAATAGAAATTTATCATCATTGTACATATACACAACATGTACAACGAAATTAGGTGCTGCTCACAGTACTATACAATTTTAAAACAAACAAACAAACAAAAACTCACCACATACAATCCCACTGTACTTAATATAACACTAGACTAGACCATAGCATTTAACTTAGATAGTGCTCTAGGGTAGAAACTGTAGTTTAATTTGTTTGTTTTTGTCCTAGTCATCCTGTATCTCCTGCCTGATGGCAATAGTTCAAATAACATATCCAGGGTGTGATGGGTAGAGTCTGATTATATTTGTATGTGGAGAAGGAGGAATTAGAAGTCTTGTTTATGAAAACATATTGATCATAAAAAAAAGCTGCTTGTTGGGATTACACCAAGGTCCAATTTGTCCAGCAGTGCTTGCATTCCAGCACTGACAAGCTGTATGGCCTGGAATAACTCATAAACAGGTTATATTTCAATCATACCCACTTGCCTCCCACCTTGGTATCTGAACCCTTTGTGATAACTCATTATAGACTGACTAGAGAGATTAAAATTGCTTGCTAATTGTTTTGTACTGATGTGATTAGAGCAGGGACTTTTTTTTTTTTTGGACAGGTTTGTGTAAAAGGCAGGGTACCGTTTTCTATAAGCTGACAGAATAAATAGTAATTGTGACCCTCCTGTATCACTGATGAAAACTAATGTCCTATTTGTTCCTCATTACCTACCTGGCTGTTATCAAGGTTTAATCTCTCCCCTTCGTGTGGAGATGGAAGTGTCCATAGAGAAGCCCTTGCTCTCATGAAACACTTCAAGTGAGGGAGTCTGCATGTGAGCTAAACCCATACAAAAGTCCAGCCTACACTTGAGTAAGAATGCCTCTGCTCTCTCACCTCCCAGAGAAAGAGATGACAGTGAGAGGAGGAACTTATTCACTCCTCTCAAAATGTGTTGATAAGTACCAGGTGGTTGTCAACAGAAGAGCCATAAATAATGGTTGAAAAACATTCACAGTTGGCTTATATTTGGGACTGTACGTATGACTGTCTGTTCTCAAAACATGTTGAGCTCTCTCTCTCTCTCTCTCTCTCCCCCTCTCTCTCTGTGTGTGGTATATGTACATTTATGCGTTTGTGAGATTCATCATTTTTGTGGTATAGTATCTGGTTGTTGGCCCTGGTGCGTATTACCTCAGAGTCCCAAACAAACAAGTGTTTGTCCTTTGGTCTCTGTTCCAGAGCAGGAAGGAAAAGAGATGGCTGATTTCATATAACAGGCAAAGTAGAACAGTGGTCTGCAAAGCATATGTATTAGATACACAAAGAGACTTATCCATATCTAAAAAATGAATGAAACATATAATGAGAAATATTTGTGCTACAAATTTGTCCAATTCTGTGGCTGCATGATAAATCTTCAAACAGGAGAACAAGCAAAATATATATATACTTGGCTTTACACTGGCATTTAGTTATCTGCTGAAAAATCTAGGGAGACTATTCAACTGTATAGTATACTGTTGTGTAGCAGTATGCTACAAATCCCATTTGCAATCCCATGTAAACAAGGTTGCACCAGTATAGATAATAATTTTTGTAGTTCTGCTGGGTGTCTTTTTATTTATTTTTTTATTTTTCTTATGTCTACACTTTGTTGTTCTTGATGCTAATTCTTGGTTGCTGTGGTTGTTGTTGTGTTGTGTTTATTCTTATGTACACCTCCTTGAGTTCCCTTTAGGAAGCAGGCAGTATATAAATCCTAAAATAAAATAAAATAAAATAATGAAGAAATGCATATATTGGAGACCTGGGATTATTCAACATCATCTATTAGTCTACTTTTCTCCACTCATCTTTCTACTTCTTTCTATGCTTTGCAATATTTTAGCATCTGGTTTAGTACAGGAGAGGCATGGTGGCCCAGTGGGCTAGAGAGATGAAATGTCAGCTACTATCTCGGCAGCTCGGAGGTTCAAATCCTGGGTGCCATGCAGCGGATTGAGCTCTCGCTGATAACCCCAGCTCATGGCAACCTAGCAGTTCGAAAGCATGTCAATGCAAATACAGTAGATAAATAGGTACCACCGTAAAAAGTAGGAAGGTAAACAGGCTTCCATGCAGCCATGCTGGCCACATGGCCATGGACTTGAACAACACTGGCTCTTCAGCTTGGAAATGGAGATGGGCAAGGCCTCTAGAATCAGATCTTTACTACAGGAAGCTGGCTGAACAGCGCAGGGAGGTAGAACACCTGACTTCAGAGCTAGAGTTTGATAGATCAATTCCTCATTGAGTCTCCTGGCAAAAAGACAACCTGTGTGACCTTGGTCAAGTCGAAGAGAACCCCCAGGAAAAGGGGGTCTAAGTACTTCTTAGAACTTGATACTAGAGGAGTCTGAGAAAGGTTGTTGTAAGTGGGAAATGACTTGATGGCATAAAAGGATTAATGCTACACTAAATGGCTAATATCCTGCTTAGCTGGCGTAAAAGAAAGAAAGTTTATCTACAATATAAAGGCTTTTTTCTCCTCTGAAAGCATTAGACAATAGAGATGGGCACGAAACGAAAAAAATTCATTCTGTTATTCGTTATTCGTTTTGTTACGTAATGAAACAAATAATGAAAATTGTGATGAAATTGGAACGAACCGAACACAACCATGAAAATTAGGTTTGTTACATTTCAATTTCGTTAATGGTGACACACAATGAAATGAGCTGTTTTGAAAATGTTTTAAAAGTCTTGAATATTCGTAAAAACCCAGTGATAATTATTTATTCTGCCTGATAGGGGTTGGGGTACTTAAAACGTGCATTTATGTCTTTTTGCAGATCGCTGTATTTTTTTTTCCTTTAAGGGGAGTTAGGGGACATCGACCCAAAATGGCTCCCAGATGCCTAATATTGATTTCTTGGGTATTAAAATGCCCTGGACATCCGTAAAAATGCAGCAATAATTATTTGAAATTATTGCGGTCCTTAAAATGTTTCTTTTTGTCTTTCTCCCATTGCGATGTATTTTTTATTTTTCCCTTTAAGGATGACACAAAATAGATTCCAGCCACAAGATGGATGCAAGCCATGTGATGGCATCATGTAAATTCTTGGGCAGTTTCAACCAATAGCATGCCCAGGTTGCAGACTGGGTGGGTGTGGCAGCCATAGAGGGCATAAAAAGCTTTGGCAGCCCCCGTCCTCCTTGCAGTCTGCGGTGGGAGTTAGGGTAGGATTGCTGTCTCTACGACTTGTTACTTTAGGCCAGCCAGGCAGGTGTGTGTCTCTGTGTTCCTGCTGGCTGCAGCCTGGCTCTTAGGGGAGAGAAAGAAGAGATTTCTCTTGCAGCCTCCGTGTGTGCGTGCGTATCTCTCGGTGAGTACCTCCCCTACCCCACAGTGCAGTCACTCTGCGGCTGCCTTACACCCTGGGCAACGCCCGCCGCTGCCTTTGCAGCCTCCCTGCGTACCTAGTCTCTGCCAGCATCATTTTTTTTAGCGTTTTCCCTCTGCTCTGGGGCATTGGGGGACGTCCGTGCACGGAAATGCTTTAAGTTGCGCAAAAAGCGGGTAAAAATGAAAAATGAAAAAACGAAATGAAAATTTTTCAAAAAATTCACAAAAAATGAAAATGAACCAAAATGGACCCGCAACGAAAAATGAAAAACCAAAACGTCATTTTTCAATTAGTGCCCATCTCTATTAGACAGTGAAATAATGGCAAAGATGATAATTCAAAAACAAGTAAGCAGTTTAGAGAGATAAAAGCGGAAATATAATATTTTGGAAAGGTAATTAATTTCCTGAAAATGTTTATGGGATTCATAAGTGGGAGGGTTATATTTCATTTGGCAAATATGATAATACGTAACATGACAATAGCAACATTTTAATGGTGTTTGTTTAACATAGGATTTTTTTTTCGTTTTGAACATTTTATACATTTCTATTTAATATCAAGTTATCATTGGTTGGCATTGAATGACCTGGAACATAATTCCCATTTCCTCATCATAAAATATCAGTTTGACTCCTATATTAACATCCAACTTTAATTTGATGGCAGATGCTTAATTGAATAACCTTAATATCCTTTAACTTCTGATTTCATTTGTCTCATAACAATTAGGCCTGCAGACACTTTAGGGCAACCTCCAGCAGAAAGCTGCATTTCATTACAAGAGGTTATGACCTTTGAGAATTGGTTGCAGATTAAGCCAAGCAGAAGGAAACAATTTTGACAAAGAGTTCATGAGGAAATATTCACATGTATGCAGCGTGTCAAAGTAATACCCCCAAGGGACAGTGGAGATACAACACAACATCCTTGGAGGTTTTAGCAAGAATTGCCTACTGTGATTCACCTTAAAAATGGAGAATCATTAATTCTTGGATTAAATGTGACTAGGTTTTCCTTAATACCTCACTCTTTTTACTTCCTAATTAATGCTTTATATTGCTGTTTTTTTCATGTTGTAATGCCAGAGGAGTTATCCTAACATTGGTAACTCGATACTCTCCCACTTATGAATACCCTTCCCCCTCCTCTCTGGCCAAACAAGGACTTGTAGGGTGGGTGTGCGTGGCCCATGGCCCTTTGTTTGAAGGGCTGGGGTGTGAAGCCCAATCCTTGACTTCTGATGCAGCATTAACAACAGCCCTGCTGCTTCCTGGCGAAAAGCATCTTGCCAAGAACTTCACATCTAAAAATAATTTCCTGGCAAACCACAGATTTTGCCATGTTTGGACTTCTGGTACATGCTTTGAAAAAGAGGGTATTGCCCTCGAAAGCGTGCAGTGATTTTTTATTTGTTTTTATTAGTAGTCTATAAAAGTATTACAATAACTTAGTTTTGCATTTATATTTTGCACTGGCCACATGGCTCCCTCCTTTTTTAAAAAAATTCAATCAATACTGTTTAAATCTGGTTGACTGCTGGATAGCTCAGTCGTTTAAATCTCTGGCTGCAACAGCCAGAGTTTGGGCATTTGATTCTCCACTGTGCTTTCTTAGCAGAGGCTGGACATGACGATCTACAGTGGTACCTTGTATAAAGGAATTAATTCGTTCCAAATGAAATTATGTTAAGCAAATTTTCCTTTATACAAATTCCCATAGGAATGCATTGAAAACAGAGTGATCCCATTTTTATGTTGTACGGACTCTCCCCATAGGCAATTATGTTAAGCAAATGGTCCGAGTTTTAATTGTCCTGTATCTTCTGCCAGAAGGCAACAGTTCGAAGAAATTATAAGCAGGATGAGAAGAGTTTCTCAGAATGTTGTGTGACTTCCTCAAACAGCGAAATGTGAAGATGTCATCCAGGGTTGGTAGCTGGAGACCGGTGACATTCTGGGCAATTTTAATTATTCTCTGTAGAGCTTTTTTGTCCACTACAGAGCTGCTCCCCTACCATGAAAGCATGCCATAGGTTAGGACACTCTCAATGGTGCTGTGATAGTAGGACAGAAGTAGATGCTGAGATAAATTCATCTTGGTCACTTCCAGCTCTACAGCTCGATGATGATGATGATGATGATGATGATGATGATGATGATGATGATGA
>JAHTLZ010000010.1:67205573-67244558 GCA_023846285.1 Phrynocephalus versicolor
TGATGATGATGATGATGATGATGATGATGATGATGATGATGATGATGTATTGCACAGTCAGGCATATTTACAGTGGGTCAAGTGTAGAAATTTATGAAAACTATTTGCTGCTATGGGAGAGAACACAGACTAAGAGAATTTGCTGAAACTTTTCCCCCAAGGAATCCAATGGTGGCCTGATAATCGGTAGCAGTCAAGTAAGCATTGGACTGCACAGCTGGAAGGGACCCTACGGATCATAAAGTCCATCCCGTGTCAAGGAACCCCCATAGGGGAATTGAACTCCCAGCCTCTGGCTCTGCAGCCAGAGACCTAAACCACTGAGCTACGTGACCCTTTCAGAGTCTGAAGTTTTAAAGGTGGCACGAGAATGAGCCAGAACATTCAAGGAGGTGCAATTCTCGGTCAAGTCTGGAAAGTAGTGTTACTGTCATGAGCTAGTGTGGGCATTTGACTTCTTTACAGCATAATCTGGGGGGGGGGAGGCAGTTTCTGTTCTTGAATCAGTATTGGTTCAGCTACGCTTTGCTCTGAAGGGAAGGGATGAAGAATCCTAGCCACGGAACATATATTTTTCATAGAATTCTGGCAGCTTTCCATGATACCTTCTAAAAGACTAACAAGATGATTTAAGTCTGATACTGCCAGGGCTTTAACTGAGGCAGGCTTGCTGGTACGCTGTGCAACTTGTTTATCAGCACCATCTGGCCGAGTAATTGTTTGGAGGTTGTTAAAAGTAGAGGCAGGAGGCTCAAGGTCAGAAAGTGGAGGAGTGAACTTTATTCTTCCTTGCAAGGAGTGGGCTAGCAGTCTCCTCAGAGAACACTCAAGTTGTAGATATTCAAAGGAGGAGAGGAATGTTTGCCTTTTTCAGCAACTTCAAGGGGATGGTTGGGTGGCCAAAAGACAGAAGAATTATCATGGAGTTTCACAGCCTTGTCAGGGTAAACAGTATTTATACTAGGCCATAAGAGTTGACTCAATGCATAGTGAATGTTTTTCTTATTTCTCCAGCATCCCAAGTTGATGCAATGTTGAGCTATATATGGTTCAATTAGTTCTTTGTCTGCCTGCAGAGTCCCCTAGATTTCCCTTCCCCTTCCAGTTACTTCTTTTCCCTGGTTGAGAGTCTTATGGCATATCATGAACTCTTTGGTTAGCCAGAAAGAGTGGAGGATTTGAGAACTTTCCGTTTAAAACATCAAATGCTTGTCTGAGTGCCTCTCTTTCGCTGGTGATATGCGGAACTGTTTGTAGCCATTTTAAGAAGTAAGAAAAGAGTGCTTTGATATGAGGTCCAAGACAGGATCTGTTATCAAACTGGCCATGTTGGCACAACACTCCTGCAGAGTGGCATGTATGTGAACATCATGGACTGCATGAACTGGAAGAACTGTCTGGGCAAAAAGTCTACCTTAAATGCCGTGGTGGAAAAAGAAGTAGCCTCCAGAGTCAGCTATCTAGATCTAAGCTATCTCCATAGTGTAGATCTTTAGGAGACAGGAATATTCTTCCCAAAGAGCCATCTCACAGAATAGCTCTTATTTATGGAGGTTTCCAGTAAATTTAAAATCACCTTCTTTTCTTTTTATGCTAAAAAGATTGTCTGGAGATCTGGGGAAGTAAACATCCTAGAATGTTCTTCCTATCTTCCTCCTATTTAATAAATGGCCTATTTTGTGTCCCTTGTCCCTTTAGCTAGGTGGGAAGATTATATCAAGGCAGGAGGAGACGCATGACTAACAAAGGGCTAGAATATTAGTTAGCCTGCTGAGATTCATCATTCCAAAAGGGGGTTTCTATGTACCATCTATAAAGTCTTCTAAGGCAAAATACTGGCCCAGATTCCAATTTCAGTCCTATGCATACATAAAGACGTTTGCCAACTTGAGGCAGTACAGTCTAAATTCCAAAGAAGTGTATTTTGTGTACCACACTTTATCTGTAATACGCTACTCAGAATAGAAGTTGCAGTGGCTCTGCTTAAAACATGTGTGTGGCTTCAAATGATCAATCTTGGGCTGAAGTTAGAAATCGGTCCTTTTGGTCTAGTGCCTCTGACTCTTAAGAGACAGCCACATTACAGGCAGCAGAGGGCTTTGTTGCCCTACGGGTTATTCCCTCCACCTAAATTACATATGTGGTTTATGAAAGCCAAGGATAATATTAAGAATTCGATCTGGGATACAGCTCTCCAACTGAACCGAGCACAAGTCAGACAAGACAGAGATGTTGCTGGTCAGTCAAAAAGGAGAACAAGGGATAGGGAGGCAACCTGTACTGGTTGGGATCACCCTCCAATTGAAAAAAGAGGTGCACAGCTTCGGGATGCTCCTGGACTCATCCTTGAGCCTAGATGCCCAGGTCACAGTGGTGGCCAGGAGCGCATTTGCACAGTTAAAGGTAGTACAGTACGCCAATCATGCCCATTCCTGCTCTTGCCATGGTGACACATGCCCTAGTGACATCCTGGCTAGACTACTGTAATGCAGTCTATGTGGGACTTTTGATGAAAAGTCTCAGGAAACTTCAATGGGTCCAAACTACAGCAGCCAGATTGCTGACTGGAGCAGGTTTCAGAGACCACATTACACCCCATTAAAGCAACTTCACTGGCTGTCAGTCAGCTATTGAGCTCAATTCAAAGTGCTCACCTCAATCTACAAAGCACTGTTTGACTTGGGTCCTAGCTACCTAACATAAGAACATAAGAAGAGCCATGCTGGGTCAGGCCAAAGGCCCATCTAGTCCAACTTCCTGTATCTCGGGGCGCTTTTACATGACCCCTAAAATCCGAGGCAAAGGGCTCCCAGGTCCGGAGCTTAAAAATGTTTTCCCACCAGCTCCGGACTTTAAAAAAAAAAAAGTACGACCACGCCCACCTAAGTGCGTCCCAGCGTACTTTTCAAGTACCTGGCCTCCAGGAGGAAAAAACATCTTCTGATGCACATTGTAAAGCTATGAATGCCGGGCTCCCTCGCCTTCTGTTTGTTTTTTTGTCCCCACCGCCCCTTTAAGAGACAGGAATCACGATGACGGGGCTGCTTCCTCCGGCAAACGGAGGTGAGCCTGCATTTTTTCTCCCTTTTTTTCTCCCTCCCCTCTTGCAGACAGGAACAATGGAGTGCGGAGGGGTGGGAACACAGGAAGAGCGACAAACCCCCACGATCTCTGGTCCGAATTTAAGTTGACACTGGATTTTAGAGGTCGTGTAAAAGCGCCCTCACAGTGGCCCCACCAAATGTGTCTGGGAGTACATGAGACTAGATCTCTGTCTTCTGATACCACTCCCCTGCATCTTGTCCTTGAAGTACCCTGGTTTTAAGGCTGGAGATTACACATCTCCATCACTTCAAAGATTGAATCTCACAGTATGAACCAGCTTGGATGCAAAGGTCCTCAGTAGGGGCCTTTCTCTCCATCCCACCACCCTCACAGGTACATCTTGTGGGAACCCATGAAAGGGCCTTCCTGGCTGCTGCCCCCGGACTCTAGAACTCCCTCTCACTAGAGGCCAGGACTGTCCCATCCCTGCTGTCTTTCCGGAAACAGGCAAAAACATTTCTCTTCAGGCAAGCTTTCCCTGAATACATGGTTACACAGATTTGTGTTTATAACCACTTATTACTTTGTGCATGTATCGCGCCTTGTGTGATTACATTGACACTATGTTATCAATTAAAAAATAAGTCCCATATTACTCAGTGTCTGGGAATCACAGTAAGATACTCATCCTAGCAGATTTCCTTTACAACTTTGAACTTTCTTGATATCGGAAAGCTTTCACATTGGCCTGCTTCAATGTTCTGCGTTCAGCTATTTTGAAGGGGAGATATTCCCTTACCTGTTAAGAGCAACACCTATGCCCTTGTATGGTGGAAACTGTGGAACATGTCCTGCTGTATTACACACTTTAGAAAGACTTGCGCAATCTACTTATTCTACCAATTTTAAAACAATATCCAGGTGGATTCAGTCAGTTTTACATCTCTTATTTCCTCTGATTCCTCAAGTGAAATTACAGCTAAAGTTACAAAATTCTGTGCACCAGAATTTAATAAGAAAACAGGTGATTAAATCACTGTAGTAATCAGATTAGGGACTTACACTTAATTGCAATTTGAATTTTAGTCACCTTTGCTTGCTTGTAAATATTATATGATTGCTTGTTGTATTTTAGTTTAGTATTTCTTATGTGGCTGACCTATGGTCACAATAACATTAAAGTTATCGACCCACATATATACAGTGCATGCTTTCTTATTAGTGGAAGGGAAGGGAATCCTTTGACCCATATAACTTAATTCAGTAGGAGTGAAAATAAGGTCTGATCATATACTGATCAGGTTGTTAAATATAGTACACAGTAATCCCCTGCCTACTGCGGGGGTTAGGGACCCAAACCGATGTGTGATAATAGAAAATCCGCGATATGTGGATGCTGGGTTGGGTACTTTAAATTGCCTTTGGAGAAGAACTGTTGGCTTTTATTCCTGACTTTAAAAGCAACAACCCTATGTGCAAGGCCAAATTATGTAATGTTTAAGAGACCCTTCCATAGCATCACATTAGTTTAAAAGCTGTATCAGAATGATAATGATTTTTATATTGCTCCCACTTTGTTTCTTTAAACCAATTATACCAAACTAAAAATGTATTTGTTATGTTTTTCAAATCTCTCTCTGTGTGTGTTCATTTAGAGGCCCCTCATTCATGCTTTGAGACTGTAAGCTATAGGTTACTTGGTTTATATGTAAATTGGGAACTGCTCATGTGTCAATTCATCACAAACAACATCCACAAAGACCTCTAGAATTCTTACTGAGTTAGATCCCAGGCTAAAAAGAAAAAATATGCTTGACTTTAAACACGACCAGGAGCTTAGCAAAAGTTTGGTTTTGCATAGAACAGGGTTAAATACTTAGCTAAGGGTGCAAAAGATGAATCTCTTAAATAGGATTTTCACATGTATTTTTAAACTTCCCATTCAAGCATTTCCCAGCTATGGAACTGACAAATAAGGGAAGGCATTTTTGTCACAGTTCTTTGTAGACAAGCAATCGTGTTTAACCAGAAATTGGAGTATTACAAACATTTTAGTGACAACGAATTAGCTGGGAGGTGATAGGCGTTCTTGGGATTCACAGTGATTGAATGTGTTTTATCTGGGTTTTAAGAGTGTGAGATATGTCAGGTTCCCCGCAAGCAAGCATTCACACTCCCAGATGAACATATTGCACACTAAACATTCTTTTCCATGCCACTTGTATGGAACATGAGCATCTTGCTGTCTTTAATTAAGAAGTTAACTGGACCATGAAGCATTGCCTGAGTACATAGAAGTGATTTGTGCTTTGTCAAGAAGGTGCATTAGGCATCTTTGCATTTCTTGCCTGTACATAAATTATGGAGATTATTAAAATTTGGAAGGGTCATCTATAAGCCCATCTGTAGCTCAGATTCTTTGCTGTTCTTTGTACATAACTGTCTTTCTAACTGTTGTAATTTATGGTGCACTGTTGCACAAACCATCTGCTTGCTTTTGTAAATTGCATGAACAAAGTTTAACTGAAAACTGCATGTAACAGCACAACTTGTAATTTTATGTAATGGGAAATAGGCATAATAGTCCAGTAATTCCCAGTGTACAGTATATGCACTGCCACAGTTGAGTAGAATTTAATAGAGTAATTTTATGGCATGCCTCTTTGTAAAATAGCAATTAAGTAGCTAGTTTTCAGATGTATTTTTTTCTTTTTGTTTTGAAAAGTGCTACTTTCAGGAATGTTGCCAATCACAATTTCCTAGGGAAATGTGGACTTCTCTGTCTTTTTAACAGTGCAGTTTAGCCTTACTTTAAATATAAGTAGATACAGACATTCAGTGAGGTCCCCTGAAATTCCATAGAGAGTTTTTAGTCCTTATTCTATTTCAGCATTTTATTTCATCCTGATGGTTACTGGTAAATTGGTTAGATGCATTGGTTTCAATATCTAGGTCCCATTGAGACTTAATCATAGAGGACTAAATGGTGTCAGAGACATGGGTATACACTTAAGTCACATCCATAATGGCCCTACATTCCTGGAGGTGACTTAGATCTTTGTGTTTTGTTCACCAAATCTCTGTTGTTATTTTAAACAGTATAGCCTAATAGTACAATTCTCAAATTTTAAAACAGATTTTCATTTGTTAAAGTCTTCATGGTATCTGAATTAAATGTTTAATTTACTAAAATAAATATTCAGAAGGTGCTTGAAAGCATTTCAGCTTGGGTCTTTTCATTGTGGTGATAAATCTAGGACATGCACTATGTAACTTCAGACTGCAAGTACTGCAAGACTACATCTAGATTAGTGATAAGTTATGCTGGGTCAAATCCTAGAGCAAATATTTTATGAAGTCTGTTCAGTGTTCCTTCTAATGTTTAGCTCTGCTGTGCATACCTCTGCTCCTTATATACATGACTCCCCCCTCCCCCCATGGGTTGTCGCATCCAGAACCAAAGTGGCTGAAAATGGGCATGGGGGGAGGAGCCATGTGTGGAGGGAAGCACAGTTTTGTGCATGCATGCACCTTTGAAGGAACCCTGGAACTTGTTAGATATCCCTTGATGAGCCAAACATGGTCACATTTAGACCAGAACTGGCTATCTCTCAAATTAAACAAACCACTTAAATTGTGTTGGACTGTCCCTTTGGGGAGAAAGGCGGCATAGAAATAAAGTTTATTAATTATTATTATGTGGCAAGATCAGACAGTATAGGGTTAATGTCAGGTGAACCTCATCTGGAACTGTGAACCAGTGAGTCTGATCTCTTTAATTAATATGGCCCTATACAAGGAATCGTTCATGCCTCCTCAACTATCCCTCTCAACCTTTCACCTCATTGCTGACTTGCACTCATGCCGATTGTCTGTTTGCCTGACCTTTCATGGGTGTCGCCTTACTTGTTTTTACTTCATTTGGTATGTCTGTCATGTATTGTTAGTGCTTTGTTGTTTTATTAGGAATATCCAGTTTACCTTTGACCTAAGAGATTTAGATAAAGTTTATGTTTTATACTTCACTTTCATCTCAGAGTCTTCAGTCTCCTGTTTTTATCCCAACAGATTGATGGTGCATTTTGGGTTGTAATTTTTTTTTCAAAATTAAAACTCTTTGAGATGATAGCTCTTAGCATCAGAAATGGAACAGACTAATTTCAAAGCTGGGTTTTTAAGCTTCTTATGTATCTGTTCTGGGAACAACAACAAAAACCAAAAAGAGAAGCTGCAGCGGTTCAAAAATGCTTCATCCTTAATTAATATTGCTGATATTATCTTATGTGAATCAGAGCTTATATATGCCAACTGAATGGTAGTACCAACTCGGGTCCCATTATATTTGAATATCAGGTACAAAGACATCTAAAGTTTGCTTTTTCACAAGACTGACTCTTGTGAACACTTGTTGTTGGGCTACTTGTACATTTATGAAGAAATGCAGGTATTGATTTGTATAATATAATGAGGGTGGAACACCCAAATCACTGTTTAATTCAGAGCTATGTAATTAAAAGTACTTTATTTTATTATACTGTGTTTATATCCTACCTTTCCTCCAGTGACCCCCATGCATAGTTCTCCTCCCTGCTCTCTCTTAGTTGTAACCTGCTGTGAAGTTGCTTTTGACTTATGGCAACCCTATGAATGAGTGACAACCCCCTACTTCTTCCAGTGCCCTGTAACCATTAGCCCTGCTCAGCTCCTGCAGATTCAAGGCTGAGACCTCATATCTTTACGCTTCAAAATACCTGTGATGCAAATCTGTCTTAGACTGGCTTCCAGTTACATTGGGAGTTTCAAGGCTAAGGACAACATCCTAAAAACAGTGCATCACTACTGCCACTTCTGGGGCGTGGTGGCTCAGCGGAGTAAGGCTCCTGCCAACCTAGCAGTTCGAAACTATTTACAAATGCAAGCAGATCAATAGGTACCACTGTAAAAAGTGGGAAGGTAAAACAGTGTTTCCTTGCAGCCATGCCGGCCATGTGGCCACAGACTTGCACAACACTGGCTCTTTCGGCTTGAATACAACGATGAGCACCGCCCTTAGAGTCAGACACGATTAGCTCGCATATGCAGGGAGAACCTTTGCCCTTTACCTTTTTACTGCCACTTCTGATGAGACTGAATGGGGTGCCTCTTCAGAATAAACTGTTGTACTTATTTATTTATCAGAACAATATGTTGTCTTCAGAATAGCCAGGTTCCCTTCCCCTCCCTCCCTCCCTCCCTCCGTCTCTCTCTCTCTCTCTCTTCTTTTTCCTGCCGAAGCCGTTCTGAACTCTAGGACACTCTGGGTGTGCTGGATGTGAAAAACTGGTCTCCAGCTCCACCAGAATTCCCCACCTCAGCATAGTCAAACATTTCAATTATCTTTGGAGGGTACAGAAAAGCATCCACTTACATAAGCCAGTATTTGCAGTGCGAAAAGATAAAGAGCAGGCACAGTCGTCAACATCTCAGTCATAAATAGGCCTTCTTCTGGATTGAAGACAGAATGACACATCACCAGCTGTTTCTTTGGCTGTCATTGTAGAAAAACCTCAACTATCCCTAAGGGTGCAGTCCTAGTCCAGATGTCTGAGAGCTGGTTAAACTGACATTGAGCCATCTGAGGTTGTGCTGAATCCAAACTTCCCTCCCACAAGGCAAGGAATGTTGGAAAAATTACTTAGGACAGAACTGTGGTCCTAATGAATCTTTGTGCCAGCCTAGCAATGGTAAGTCTAGCCTGAGAGGAGTTTGGACCTGGCATCAGCTCCTCCTCTCCAGAGGGTCCCTTTCTTGGTTCTTCTGCCAGATGACTTCCACCAGCACAGAATTTGTGGCACCAGATGAGTAATTCCTCTACTGCAAAAACAAAACAAATAAAACAAACAAAAACCTTTGCCCATTCCAGACCCACCAGAGCTGATACATACTTGATTCTAAATTGCAGTATAAAATGATAGATCCCTTCCCATTTTGTCATCTCTGCTGACTTTCCCAAAGCAGGCAAAGACCTTCCTCTTCAGGCAAGCTTTCCCTGAATGAGGGACTACCTACTATGTGACTTTATATGGATTACCATACATGATTGCATTGATTGATTTCATAAGAACACTAGTGTTTCCCATGTTGCTTTTCACCCCTCAAAATGGATTTTCCTTTTCTTCTTGAGTGCTCTTTGTAGCTCTAATGTTACCTTTAATGTTATAAGATACCACTTCTAATTCAGCTGTTCTTAATTTGAATATGTCTTAAATGTTCTGGACTGTATATTGTCACTCATTATTGTTAGCCACATGTCAAAGCCCTACACAAGGACCACAGGCAAACAGAGTTTGGTACAAAGGTCAGAAGCCAGGGAAACAAACAGAATTCAGTCCTTTGTCAAGAGCCAGAAGTCAGAGAGATAATCAAAGTCCTTATTACCAGTCTGAGATCACAAAAGGAACACACATGGGAACCAGACGCCAAGCCAAGGAGCAGAGAGCAAGCCGTTGTCGAGGGAACAGTCGGAAGTCAAGGACCCAAGCAAGCAGGGTTCAAGGACACGAGCAAGCAGGAGCATGGACAGGCCGAGGTGACTCTTTGCTTCCAGGAAGCCTTCTCCCTGCTGTCGCCAGCCTTATCCTAGAACAGGGGTCCACCCTTGCATCTGGGAACCTACTTTGTTAATACTCAGGACGGATTGCCCGAAGATTCCTAAGGGCTTTGTGAAACCTATCCCTGCTCCTCCTGGTTGCACATAGATGCAGGATTCTTTCTACAACCCTCCTGGGGAAGCCTCGTTATTTACAGCTGATGCCTGATAAGAAGGGTCTGGAGGCTTTCCCCCCCCCCCCGTCCATTAACCCCTCAGGGTCAGGTTCTGCAGCAGGCAGGGACCTGACACCACCTCGGGTCCTTTTCCAAGGAGAAAGGTGGGGTAAAAATATTCAAAAATAAAGATCTAAAATAAAATAAAATAAAATAAAATAAAATAAATAATTAACAAAGCCACTGCAAAATCAAAGTATCTTCAAAACAAGTTCCTTGATTTACATGTTGATCTTCACTAATTTGGTCCAGTTTTACAACAGAGACCTTTTCTTTGGGGATGGTTTTTTTATGGAGGTGGGGGTCTGAATAACGATCCTGTTAAGTGGCATTATCAAAGTGATATATATGGCACCAATCTATAGTAACATGGGGCAAAATGACATAAGAAGTTGTTCAATATGCATCCTCTTATTGACGCAATGGAAATATGAATGTTCCTTGAGTTTAATTGAATGCATGAGAAATGCATGCAAGAAAAAAGTATCATGCATAGTAACAGCATATTCTTGCTGAGGTACTGTTCTTTCCCTCACACATCCTCTTTGTTTTCTGAAAAATGATCTTGACCGCTAAATAAATGTTCCACAAATTATTCTGTCCTATATTTTCCATTTTAATGAAAGTGCCTGTTTTTATTAGTGCACGTTTTCTCCTTTAGGCTACTATTAGCATGGTAAAAGAAGTAACAGAAGCTTTTAATGTTGAAAAATAATTATTTTGCAAAAGCACTTGTCTCATAGTATTTTGCCAGGAAATGGTTTTTAATGTTGAAATTTCATAGCGTAATATGAGTTATTGCATTTTTAAAATTAGATCTGTGGGGCATACCTGTCCTGAAGCAGCAAGAAGCTTATGTTTAGAATAATACCAAATACTGGCATACTAAACTGGATTGTGACACAATACACAAACCTGCCTTGTATAGTTATAGATGCCTTCACTGGTTACATGTTCTGTTCCAAGCATACAGTAGACCCTTAGTTTATGAGCATATCTGTTCAGGAAACATGTTTGCAAACCAAAATACTCATATATCAAAGCAAATTCTCCCCTAGGAAATAATGAAAAATTAGATGATTCATTTCCTATGGAGAAATATGCTTTGATTTATGAACCGGTGGCCGCAGCGGCCAGAAGCCAGTGGTTGGAACCTGATAGATGCAGGCCAAGCACATGCCTGCCATGAGGGACGGAGGCCACTGCTTGGTTGGGCCCACAGTGAGGGCTGGAGGCTGAGTGCAGGCCCAAAACATGGGCTGGAGGCTGGGCAAAGTCCTGCGATGAGGGCTGGAGGCTGCCACCGGTCACCGCTGGGCCCACCACACAGGTTGGAGGCTGCTGCTAGGCACTGGCAGAACCTATGGTGAAGGCTGGAGGCCTGTCACAGGTCTGCCACGAGGGCTGGAGGTCATCGCCAAGCACCGCTAGGGCTGCCGCAAGGGTCGGCAGCCACAGTAGCGAGGCACTGGTGGCCATTGGCTCCTCACCACCGCTCGGTGAATTTGTGCTTGTTTTACAAGACTGAGCTAGTTAACTGGAACAAAATTGTTCTGAAATTTTTGCTCATCTTGTAAAACGCTCGTAGACCAGGGCACTCGTACACCAAGGTATTATTCTAGTTTCCAAGCTCTGAATGTAACTTTGAAACCATAAATGACTTGAGTTCAAGTGATCTGAAAGACCATAATCTTGCATAAAAGCATCTCCAGAAATCTGCTTTTAAGGGTGTGTTGAATTTCTGTTGTTAGGTATTTTAAGAGAGAGGCTCTTTTTCAAAAAATGTCATTCTGCATCAAGATGACAACTTATTTAATTATAACAACATTAACACGAACACTTAACAATGAATTAATACCCAGTCTGGTACAGCAGGTAGAGAAATGAACTAGGGCTCAGGAGACCTGGGTTTGATTCCTCTGTCTGTGCTATGGAAATGCATTGGGGAATTGAAATTGGTAAGACCATTCCTTAACTATCTAATATACCTTGAAAGCCCAATTAGGGTCTCCGTTTGTCAATTCTGACTTGATAGCACAATAATGCAGTGGACAAAATCCTGTTGAGTAATTATGTCTGTGGAAGGCGAATGGCACAATTGGCAGCATTTTCCTATTGCATGCTCACCTACTGGATTGTCACAATAAGACCGATGAAGCTGTTTGGATGAACAGCGAAACGTTTCTGTCTCTCAAAAAAGAAGTCCAGTAGCCATGACTCAACTCCCAGATAAACGCACCTGGATGACTGAGAATCTTCACAGACGTATTGTCACAATAGGAGTTTTGAGAGTGCTTTCTAATTGTAGTGCTTTTTAATTATCTTGTAAGCCATCTTGGGTTCTTCTTTCTTGGAGAAATGAGATACCTCCACAAATTTTTAATTTAAAGCCGTGGGAGACCCCTCGCTTCTAGCTGAGAGGGAGGCAGCTCTCTTTTTCTCTACAATCAGTAGTTTATCTTCTTTCTCTCTACTGCCCCTTTCCTTTGAGACTCAAAGAACACACAAAGAACACACACAAAAAAGCATAGACTGATCCTTAAGCAAGACAGCAACAATCTGTCTGGGGCTTTAAATTCTTCTGTTCAACACTAATTATCCTAATTTGAGGTAAATTATCCTAATTTGAAAAAAGAAAAAAGACAGTTCTGTGGAAATCTAGGACATTTCACCTAAGAGTGGTGATCTTTTTTTTTTTTTTTTGCCAAAAATGTTGTCTAGAAAATTTCTCCCCCTCATTGCTAGAGAGAAGATTGCAATTCCTTATCTTTGCCTATGAGGACAAGACAAGTGAGGATTTATAGCCGTAGCTATGAAAGGTGCACACAGGCTAAAGACAAGTGTACTTTGTTGTTAGATACTTAAGAGTCATTTGTCTAGAAAATGTTATCATAGCCATGCACAAGAAATGTGTATAAGAGAGGAACAGAGAGAGAACTTTCCTCCTATATGCAAAGCAAGGGGAAGAGAGATATTGCATAGATTTTATGATAAAAATCCAGATAAATACAGTGTGGCTGATTTAATTGAGCATTGAAGTAAAATTGAATGTTGGTTGCTTACAAACTCTCTTGGCCTCCTTTCTGAAAAAACAATCATTCCCAAAGGGTTGTTAGAAACAAGAAGGCACCTCTTACTATATTTGTTTTATTTTCATCACCATAGTAGTGGCATTCTGAATGCAGTTGTCTTAGTTCCCAGTGCAGTGAGCACTGAAATGAGACTCACAGGACTTGATCAGCAAGCACTTCTCATGCACATTGAGCTAATTCTGCCTCTGCTGTAACTTAAAAGGGGGAGGAAGGTAAATTTTATCATGCTAATTGGCAATATGGCGTGCTTTCCAATAAGGCATCCTTCAGATGTTTTGGACTACAAGTTCAATCAACCCCAACTGCCTGGCTTTCTAGATCTGATGGCTATCGAAGTCTAAGATTTACTTTATAAAATGATGTCTATGAAATGGTCTGAACTTTAGGTAATAAAATTTCTGCATTCAGGCATGAAAGTATTCAGCTGAACAACAAGGAAGTCATGCTTATGCATAGGGGTACGCTTGACCTATATCTAAATATTTCTCATGCATATTGAGCCTGATCCACCTCAAACTAGAAGAAGCCTGAACTGACTTGTTCTCAAGTTTGCACCAGTATTTGCAACTTTCCAGGCCAGTGTTTTAAAAAAGATCAGTAAATGAGAAAAACAAAGGCACGGAATTGGGTTGGGTGGATGAAGTTTAAATGGATGGTTGAGTATGGTTACATTTCAAGCCCCTTCTGGCCTCTTTCGCATGTGGCAAGAATAGCTTCCAAAGGAGCATTTTGGCAGTGCTTGGCAGAGAACCCAGAGATGGGCATCCTGCATAGATGATTTACCCAATGTCCAGAACATGAAAACCAGAAGGGCTTTCTTCCCAATGATGACAAATGGACTGAAGGTCTAACGGCAAACAGAAAGGCTGACCTGAAGAGGGAAAACAGGCAGGCAGGCAGGCAGATTAAAGAAGAAACTTCCATAATGCAGCAGGTAGCCGAAAAGTAGCACAAAACCCCTTGCCTGCTTTGTTGAAATGTCTGCCCAGGCTACATAAACATTGGTAGGTTCTCTCTGACTGGCTGGACTGCACAGGAGTGTTCAGAGGCTACTTTGGTGGTTCAGTTGTCAATCATTTCCTCCTCCTCCTCCTCCTCCTCCTATCTGTCTTCTTGTGTTTCAGTTTGAACCCAGTACTGAGAAGAGGGCTTGCATAATCAGTTGAAGTGACTGGCCTGCCTCAAGAGTAATGGGGTGTATCTTGTTCCAATATACCATCATCCAAAAGAAAAGGGTTACAAAACAAACCAACCCTTGATTCAATCAATTTTGCAATCAGTTTTTCAGACCTCTGTCACCCAGACATTGGAATCTGGGGATAGTCTTTTATATCTTTTGGTATCTTTTATTGAAAAGATATCAATAACAAAGAGACATCAGAAAGACACCAAAAGACCTCAAAAAGACGTGTTTTAGATATCAAAAACATGGGTCTATCTATTAATAATAAATGGAGGAAGACAATTAACATATCAGAGCTTAATAAAAGATTTTACATCAGGCCAGGGAAGATTGCCCAATTATAATTCTGATTCCTACCATTCACACAACAATGTTCCTAAGATATGGCCCTGTAACTATTTCCAGTGCATCCAAGGCTCAGATGCTGCTAAATATTACTTTAAGAAGCCATTTAATTAGCAGCTGCTCACTAATAAGTAAATATTTCACACCACCACATCTAGCTGCCCACTCACCCACACTATAGGACAGGGGTCTGCAACCTTTAAGACATAAAGAGCCACTTGGACCCGTTTCTGACGGGAAAAAAAAACCTGGGAGCCGCAAAACCACTGCGACATTTAAAACAAATATAGCACTGCAAATATATTTTCCCCTCCCCTCGCTCCTGGCTTTTTGGGCGCTCGCAAGCAACACACTCCCTCGTGCGCTCCTTGGACACGCTGCGTCCCAGCGCCCGGCTCGGGTGGGGTGGGAAGGAGCGCCGGCGGCTGCGGCTCCTCCGGGCACCCCCGAAGGGCTTCTGAGAAGGAAGCCAATGAAAGTTGCTTCTTCGGCACTTCAGGCGCCGGGAGAGCGAGCGAGCGGGCGAGCCCGAGCCGCCGCCACCTCCCCCCACCCCGCCACTCTGTCCCCGAGGGTTTCCATCGAGGCGCGCACCTGCCTCAAGTTCTCCCGCACGCGCAACTTGGGTGGCTGTGTGTCCGCCAGTCTCGAGGAGGGCCGGGCTGGGGGGTGGGCGGGCACGCAGGAGGCACGTTCTGTGTGTTGGAGTGGAGCAGAAGGCAGCTGCTGGCGGGCTTTCGGAGAGAGCGAGAGCGAGAGCAAGCAAGACAAGCAGGCAGGCGCACAGGCGCTCCACTCGGCTCGGCTCAGCGTTGGCCTCCCCAGGCTGCCAGGGGCCCCTGAACAACTTGAGCCCGGCGCCCCCACCCCGCCACCGAAACCAGCTGACTCCAGGAGGGAGCCGCTGGAAGTCTAATAAGAGAGACCCCTCCTCGGGCCGGGGGGGGCGGTCTCAAACTAGCTGTCACGCCACGTCCCTCGTCCCTTGACTGCCAAGTTGATCTCGCGCAGGAAAAAGAAAAGCCGACTTCCTCCGTTGCTTCTCGCCTCTCTGCCGCCGCCGCCGCTCCCCCCTCCCCGCTGCCGCCACCACCAACCCCTTGCTTGTTGGGCCAGAACTGACAGTACCGGGCAAGGAAGCAGGGCGGCGGCGGTGGCGGCGGGGGGTGGGGTGGGGAGAGAGAAGACTAGCCGTGGCCCCCTCCCCACGCCGCCTTTCTTGAGGTTCCCATTCCACCCTCGCTGCCTTCTGCCCGGATCCTGCAGCCATGGTCTGACTCTCTCCCCCCCACACACACACTCCATCTCTCCCTCCTCCTCCTCCTCCTCTCGCCCCCACCCTCCATGGAGGAGGGAAGCACAGCCCGAGTGCGTTGTGCCCACACCGCTTCCACTTTTTTGGGGGGGGGGCAGTTTTTAAAAATCTTCCAAAAAATAGTACAGGAGGGAGAGGAGGGGAATTTCTAATCTCTCTCTCTCTCTCTCTCTTTCGCGGAGACACGCCGCGTGCGCGCCCGCTCCCCAGCGTTTTTGGAGCTTCATCCCGGCAAGTTAGTGCAAAGCCGTAATTTTTTTTGGGGGGGGCTGTAGCGAAGCAAAAGGAGAGAGAGAGAGAGAGAGATGCCAACTGCACATGTGCAATGCTTGGAAGGGGAAGGGGGGAAGGAAGGAGGGTTTTCTCTTCCTCCATGTTGAACCATCCCGTATAAACACTGCCCCCCACCACACACACACAACACACACACACACTTCGCTTCTTCCCCCTCCCTCCAAACACCCAAACAAGAAAGGAAGGGGAAGGGGGAAGGAAGGAAGGAGGGTTTTCTTTTCCTCCACGTTGCACACACACACAACACACACACACACAACACACACAACACACACACACACACACACACACACACACACACACACGTCGCTTCTTCCCCCTCCCAGCAAACACCCAAGCAAGAAAGGAAGGGGAAGGGGGGAAGGAAGGAAGGAGGGTTTTCTCCTCCCGTCTTTTTTTTCTCGGGGGGGGGGGAGGCAACAATCCAGATCGGGGAGGTTTTCTTGAAGTTAAAAAAAAAAAAGGCTGCCGTTCGGGGGGCACTTTCCACCACGCCTCCCTCTCTCTCTTGCTCTGAAGAAGAGGGAGCCTGCAGGAAGGTAGAGCGCGAGAGTGTGGCCGCGCTTGGCTTCGCGCCGCCTTGTGGGACGGGCTGTCCTCGCGAGATTTGGCACCTTTGTATTGAAATTTCTGAACCCTCCCGGAGCCGCAGCAAATGTTCCAAAGAGCCGCATGCGGCTCCGGAGCCTCAGGTTGCAGACCCCCGCTATAGGATATCTGCCCCATCTCTGTTCCAAGCATGCTTTGTTTTGTTAGTTACTTTGCTCCCTGGAATTTGCTTCATAAGAAATGCTCCAAGTGTCTCTTTTGGTTTCATCTTGGGATCTAGTTTTGCCTCTAGCTAAGTATAAACAGCCAGTTTAGGAGCAGGGAACCAGAAGAATAAACAAGACAGACTGAGACCATTAATGTGGCAACAGGTCTATATATATACACATGCCAGATAAATGCAAGCATCACATGCTGATGTGAAATCTTGGCTGGCATTTTGGATGATGGAGGTGGACATCTTCAAGCTAAAACCAGTGGAACGTGGAGCACATATACATTCTTTCTAACAACCAACCAACCTTTCTTCCTTCCCCTCCTTTCCTTTTGGCAGTCTGTTTCACGAAAGCCTCACGAAACACACTGAATGCCGGGGGAGCAGGGGGGAGAGACCCAGAATAAATCCAATGAAATAACTTCTCTCTTTGGATCTCTCTTTTATTGGATGCCTAATCATATAGTCATCTCCTATATTCCTGGATTAAAGATGACCTCTACCTTCCTCCCTCTGCAATAAAAATCAGATTGATAATTTTTTTAAAAACAAATCTCTACTTCACAGATGTATAAAAGGATATTAAAGATAAAACGCATCCAGACTTTCCGTTTGAACAGTAATAAATGTTCATTCTGCATTGTGCTCAGAAAAGATAGTAAAAAGAAGCCTTGCATAAATATATTTTATTTTGTGTTACACGTAGCCACTGTCATAACACAGGCCTCTCTGGGGAAAGGACAGCGACAATAATAACAAAAATCAGGTGGTAAACGTGCTGCTTGAAGTATATCTGGGCCTGATTGAGGAGAAGGGATATGTTCTTGCAGTAAGCAAACTTTCTAGAAAATAATTCCACCACTAACATTCCAAAGTGCAATTTCATTGAGGCTGCCTATAGCATATTGAAAAGAATTTCATTAAATGTTGCTAACATGTCATAAGCTCCCTTAAATGGAAGGGTAATGGCTCAGAACATTTGTAAGCTTTTTAATTTCATGCAATATGAGCAGCATAATCAGCACCTATTAAAATCAATCAACTGTGCCAAGAGGGGGCCTACCTGCCTTGGATTTTGTCTATATTTTCATAGTGGGTTCACCTGTAAACTGAAAATAACATGTTTGCACCTTTATATGTGATATCTAGGACAACATACGAGATAAGACAGTTGCCCACACAAACCTAAATACTTCTCAAGGGTTAGATGGTAGAGAGCCTTTGGTTTAATGAGTGGCTTGTCCTTTGAACCGATAGATCAAATCCACAGTCCACTGGCCTCCTCCAAAATAAAATATGAGAGGAAAATGAATTAAAAAGATGAACTGACAAGTGCTCTATCACTAGGTTGTGGCAGCCTCAGGCTTTAGCACTGGTGGAGGGATATGATGACAGCTAAATGCATGGAGGAAAACTTTTGTAGTGTCGCCGGATCATGCATCCAACATGCTGTTCATTATGCCCACATGCAAAACCTTTAGAGGCCAATTACTTCGACTTAAAAAGGCATCCGTTGTGTGCTGAGTTTGATAACTTGATGTGTGACATATAATGTATACTGTAATTTCTTAACTTGAGACAATTTGCCTCCAAAGGTTACCCCATTTCCCGTAAAATTCCAACAAGACTTTGGCCAATATTTCTGTATTATTTGAGTCCCTCCTGGTGGTAGCAGAACACAAAATTCTGGACAGCCTCTTGCAGGTTTTTCATGTATTTGTGAAATAGTATGGGGAATTATGGAACCCTGAGACACTCCACAGGCTACTGGTCAAGGTGTTGAACAGGAGGTCCCCCAACGCTACTACCATTCAAAAAGTGACACAACACAAGGGAAAATCCTAGAAGCTGACTCCTTTTTCCATCAGTTCACTACTTCTCAGCCAAAGCAATTGTCAGGGCTAGGGATGGGAAACTTGTTTAGGAACCTACTGGTTGTGAAATGATCCGTGTGAGCTCAGGTGGTGTTCAGAAGCCTCCAACACACAAGCAGCCAATCACTTACCTTGTTCTGCACCCGCAACGGAGCTGAGCTCCAACAATAAAGAAGGTGGTAATGTCATATTTGCTTCTCCGTGGTGCTGGCCAATTAGACAGGGAGGCGGGATGATGCCTGCCCCTGCACAGCTCCTGATTGGCTAGCACTACACAGAAACAAAGATGACATCGGACCCTGCTTCCTTGTTGGAGCTCAGCTCTGTGTGTGTGCAGAACAAGGTATGTGATCGGCTGCTTGTGTGTCAGAGGCTTCTAAACACCACCTGGGCTCGCGCAGGTCATTTCTGAACCAGTAGGTTCCGAAACTAATTGCTCATCAGAAATCGCCTGATTTTGGAAGCTAGGCTAGGTTGGCCCTGGTTAGTACTTCGATGGGCGACCACCAGGGAATACCAGGTGCTGTAGGCACCTAGAGTAGGAACTGGCAAAACCACTCCAGTATTCCTGCCAAGAAAACTCCATGGACATGGAGTCATGAAGAGTCGATCATGACTGTAACAATACAACGCACACACAGTCAGGGCTGTTTTTCAAGAAGTATGAATGGTAGTGTCATGTCCAAACTTCAGTCCTCCTGATGTTTTGGACCACAACCCACAGAAATGTCCAAACTTCAGTCCTCCTGATGTTTTGGACCACAACCCACAGAAATCTAAGCTAAGATTGCCATTGACAAAGGACTGTGGGAGTTGTGGTCCAAAACATCTCGAGGGCCAAAGTTTGGACATGCCTGCTGTAGACCATCTGACTGCTGCCATTGGTGTTGTCAACATTCAGACTGCCCTTTGCTAGGGAGAGCTTGGCATCCTTTTTCCTGCTGGCAATGTGGACACGATATTTTGCAGCAACATTGGGTCATTTCTTGGCTTTCAGAATTGTGGGATTAGAAGCACAATATCCCACATTCATAAACTTGAGGTTATTTAACCATTGAATTTCCTATATACGTGTACTGCTCAGAAATCCAACTATACATGTAGTACCCAGAAATCCAGTCCAAATTTCTATCCAGTGGCAGAGGATTCCAGAAAATGAGTATAGGATCTGTAGTATGATTACCAGGAGAAGAAAGAAGGGAAAACTTCTTGAATGTGGCTCTAGTCCCTCTGTGCCAAAATATTTTGAAGTGCTGTTTTGGACTTAATGACATTGTGAAGCAAATGTGTGAATAAGTGTAACACATACAGTGGAGAAACATAAATAACATACACAGCTAGAGATGGCCGTATGACCTTATTTCGAAGGTTTGTGCTGATTGGGCAGCACAGCACCACAGATGCTCCCACCCTCACCAGCTAGTGTGAGCTGCTTGCTGTTCATGTGATGGCCCAGTGGCAGCAGGAGTGGGTACTTCTCCTCTCAGTCTCCTTGACCAGCCACTAACGTAAAGGTGGCACTGCAGGAATCCCTGCCCTGCCTCCTCATCTGAGAGGGCAGCTGCAGGGGGACACAGAGTAAAGAGGTCCATTGTAAAGCCACACACTGGAGGGTCCACAGTTTCTGTGGTGTAACCTAAGGGCCCAATTGGGGCCTATGTTTTGAAAGTGGTTTGGGGACATGGACTGGGGGAAGCCATGCTTTCTGTGGTATATAGTCTATATAGTCTATGGTCACATATGGGGCCTTTTTGGGGGAGAGGAATTTGAGGGTGATCCTTCAGAAAAACTGCATAGATCTATGACGATCCATGCTTCAGATGTAAAGTTTGCTCCTGTGCAAAATGATGTGCTTTTGTACCTATGATTTCTGTGATGTACTCAATGGGTTGAAAGCGGATCTATAATCTGACATTGGTGTAGGGAGGTTAGCATCTAAAAATCATACAAAGTCATGCGGATCTGTATACTAATGGGTAAACTGGGCAAAATAAACCAGCTAAAACATACTTTGAGAGCATTGAAACATCCCCAGTTTGACACAGGGCAAGAGCAAACTTTCTGCTACATCTCTACCAAATTTGGTGGTGATCTATAGTTACATTTTTGACTGTTCTCCCCCCCTCTGCAAAAATTTTACTAATTTTTGCTCATTTCAACATTTTACTGTGTCTGCACAAAAAGCCAAACCTAAGTATAGCAGGTCTTTTTTCAACATGATTTGTTGTATTTTACCTGCCCAGCAGATTCTACTTTCCCTCACCCGAACTGTTTTGCTTAGTTATTTGGCAGGTGTGATTGCCTCTATTAGTCTGAAGAAATTGGGGGTGGGGGATTTTTAGAGCATTGTTGGTGCCAGTATCTTCATTGGGGTGTGGGTGGCAGGTAAGATGGGATATCACCCTCCAGCAGCATATTGCTTTCCATGGAAGAAAAAAAATCTGATTCTGTCAAATATAGTATTCATTCAGTTCAGTGCTGTATCACCTGCCAAAAGGGGGAAACTAGAGGGATGGGGAAAATAAAGAAGGGGGGACCCAGCTGATGAGGACATCTGCCTGCATATGGAGTGGGGACAGGGTTGCATTTGGAGAAAATCTTGTCCCACAGGGGCAGAGAGAACCTAACTGTGCATGTGTGCTGAATTTTTCTTTTTAATTGCTCTATTTAAAGAGCTTTCCCTACCTACTTAATAGTTCCATTACTCTATTTGTAATCACATTCCTGTAAAGTGTAAAGAGGATAAAGTAGAAGGATTAGTCAGCCAGCTCAAGGTTGACTCAACCTTCCATCCTTCTGTGGGTGGTAAATTGATTACCCGGCATACTAATGGGACAATGTGTAGCCTCTAAACTTCCGAAAAAGTGTTTTAAGAATTATGGGGTGGTATATAAGCAGCACACTTTGCTTTGCTTTATTAGGCTTATTTTTGACATACACAACAGACTTTAACCAGTAGTTTTATCATGTATTGTAGAGATTGCTCGGATAGGAACTGGTTAGTCCAGGGAAATTTGGAGCCCCTACTACTGACCTTACTTCCACATAGAGACATACAGTTTCACAGTTATGCTTTTAATTTGAGCAACTTTGAAACCGGTTTCAAATGACTGTAGATTCATTTAAGCAAAATTCCTTATATTCATTGAATGACTGGGTGAAGATGCAGCAAATTTTGTAAAGATGCAGGCAGATGTCCAGCATCCATTCCTAGTGTCATTGTTAAGTTTTGAAATGCAAACCCACATATGGGTTTTAGCACCTGTGCAGAAACCAGTCTCAGAAAATTCCAGAGGTTTAACCTATTTGAGTTTTATTCCCCCCCCCCAAGGTACCACATATGTCCATGCACTCTTTGATTGCTCCTCTGTTATGAAAGAGGGCATTAATTTGGTTTCTACTTTCCCCTATATTCACAATGACGGATGTACTGTATGTACTATGTTAGATGTATGCGGAATTTAAAGCCTAGGATTGGGAGGAACCTGTGAAAATGAGTTTCAGTATTTTAATAAGATTGGAGAGTGTGCTAAAATGAAAACTATCTGTTTTAAAAAATTTACCTCAATCCTGCCATATCTGTATAATGCATCCAATACCGATTTTATTCTGTCCTTGTGCTGCGGACATGTTCTTAGACATAAAAATGTGTTTTTTAAAATAAAAATTCATACACTAATTTTTGAATATATCCAACTTAATATGAAGTCATTAAAGGCAATGTCTCACTCTTGAGATTAAATGAAGCATTTTGTTTCCTTTCTTTTGATAAAACTAGCAAAGCAGTATGTGGTGCAAGAACTTCTTTTACAGCACTGTACTTCACTTTGGGTAATCATCATCTTTATATAGAAACCATGGAACAGCCGTACCAAGAAAAACAGCCTCTTATTCTCTTCCCCCCACTCTTTTTTCTCTTTCTTCCTACTTACCGGTATTTATACTATTTCTGAGATGATGTCGCCTTTATTTCTGCCTAACCTAAGAGTATAAATACTGAAAACTTGCATATTACTACATCAATGTAATACATTATTATTTTTCTTTGTGTCTTTTGGACTTTCATATAGGGTTGTTGTTCAATGAAGAAGAATGTAGAACATCACATGGAGAAGAATGTGAATAAATTATCACATATCTCCTTAGAATCCAATCCAATGCACACTTATCTGGCAGCAAAACCTCCGAGTGAATATGCATGAGATCAGAATGTAAAATATTTGACTCTAAGAGGTATCAGACTCTCACTCGCACAGTCTGATACCACATTAACTGTTGTGATTCTGTTCAGCCTAAAGTGTAGCTTGTGAGGCACTCTGCATTCTTTCCTGTAGCTCTGGTAGAGCGCTGGAGATAATTAAAAGAGAATCCTTAGCAACTCAACAAACTACAACTGCCTGCATTTTTAGAGCAATGACAGTTTAATGGAAATAAGACTCTGTAGTATGTAGATGCACCCTAATTGATGCCAGTAAATCAACCTAGAAAGGTTTTTAATATATATTTCCAATTAATATTTAAACCTTTATGTATTAAATTGTTCTTCAGATGTTAGCTGTATAATTATTGCAGTGGTGTTGCTTCTGTATGATATGATTTGCTTCTCATCAGAGATTTTCCAGGTTGTAACAGAAAAGTGGTATTGTCTGAAATCCCAAAAGATCTTTTGCAGACTGAAGCAGTCTATGTGATCCCACACATACAATATATGCTTCTTAATAGATCATTTTGGTACATGTATAAAGCAGCTTTCCCTAAAGCGGTGCCCTCCACTTGTGCTTGGGTGCAACGTCCATCATTAAAACTTCACATTTATGACTCCATACTATTAAAATACTATCACACAAATCACAAGAACATGGGATGATCCTTGACCATTTTCTTCTTGTGGCGACAAACAACTATATAAATAAAAGCATGATATAGGTACACTATTTTTGAAAAAAAAATGGGTTGGTGCCTTTTTTTAACATTAAAAAAATTCTTCCGCACTGAGTTATTTAAAATGAGGAAAACATTTCATGATATCTTACAGGTGATGATAGAAATACTGTGGCCATGTGTACAGTTCCTGCTTCTATGGCCAAACTCAATTGCAGTTTGTAGATATTTTCCAGGAAACAGTAAAACCTATATATTGGAACATAATCCGTGGGCAGAACTGTACCCTAGTATCTTTATTGTGAAAAAAGGGAAAGATGAAAACTTTCAAAGCAAAATATAAGTGAACTAGTGAAGAGACAAGGTACTAGGAGAAATCTCTCATTTAAAACTGTAGGGGCAAAGTTATCAGTACTCTTCAAAGGAGATATCACCAATTCACAACTTTGGGAACAGAGTCAGAAAGTGGTTTTCATAAGACCAGAAAGAGAAACACTACAAACAATCAGTGTGATGCCACCTCGGCTGAAAAATAGCATTCATTTCTTCCTTGACCCTTGCTGCATGTTTCAAAATACAGATGCAGACTCCAGTTCTATTTAATACTCCTCATTCAGTCCATAGATGGTACCAAGAGAAATAAGATAAAAGAAAAGAAGCATGAGATGAAATGACATTTACCTTTTTGGTTCATTTCATATTCCACTTTTCCTCAACGTGGCTAAAACCAGCACCCAAGGTCCCCATAATAGCCCTGTGAGGTAGTCTATGCAGGGAGATCTCCCATTTACAATTTTTGGGGCAAAATCATCTAGTGCTCCTGCTGGGACAGAGAAGACAAATTCTAAGCCAAATACGGTTTCAAGCTGTTCTGTTATGATTTATTTCTTTAGAAGACATGTATGGCTTTCCATTGCCAGGGTTCATTCAATTCATAGTTTGGGCTACAAGTCTTACGTTAAGCCTACCTTTCCTCATGTGCTATATTCTTTGACGTATTACACAGCGGAGGCATCCTGCTTGGAAATATGAAATGATTAATTCTATCTAACATGTCAAAATGCCATTAATACTCACATAGTCCAGAGTTATGTGTTCATAAGCGAAAGGAAAAGAAGGGGAAAAGGAACAACTTCAAAAGAAATTATGGGTTGTTTTTGTTTTAATGAAAAGCCAGCCAGAGAAGACGGGAGGAAAAGCCAAACCACTCTGCTAAGTAAAGCAAGATGTGCCCTGGTTGAATTTCTGCCTGTTCAAACTGAGACTTTGGTGACTGTAAAACAGTGCCTGATCCTTTAAGAGAAAAAAGACCCCCAAACCCAGGTCTCTGTTTCTCTCTTCACTCAATTAGTGAAGAATTATACAGAACGTAAATGCAACCACATGCTTATGAACTATTGAGTACGTTCGAAACATATGAAATGGTTGCTTTTCCTGTTTGAAGGAGCCATTTTAAGCTACTACAGTTCTGAGGTGGATCTGTAGAGATATAAAATTTTGGGAAATTTTGAAGCTCAGAAAAAAACTATTTTTTCTGGGTTTCCCCCCCTCCCCTCAGGAATAATTAAAGTTTGTAAAAATTAAAAAAAATGCTACATTAGCACACGCACACCCTTTACAGCTTGAAAGTCATTCTGTTACTTTATGAACATAAAATATGACTGTGGGCAGTTTGAATTGGCATAAAATTATCCCAACTACCATATTAAAATATAGTGTATCCAAATAATTATTACAAACAGAATTTACTTTTTAATATTTTATTTGTAATTGTATGTAACAAATTGAGTAACAATTTTATATGGAACAAAAAGCTCTACAAAATAATGTATAAAATCCAGAATTAACAATTATTCACATTTCTTCTCCACAGTATTAAATAAAATAAAAAACCCATTATCATAAAAAAGAGTTAAAGAGGAGGGGAAATGATATTTTTAGAAATGAATTGGGAAATATTTGAATACCCTGTCTTAAAATATTTTATTCATCGTGTTAAAATAAAACATTCCATAATAATTTTTTCTTTTTCTTTTTTTCCCAATGTTTCCAATTATTTGGAAAAAAGCTAAAAGGCATCAAGAAAAAAACTGGGGAAAAGCTGTTGTTTTTTTATTTTATTTTATTTTATTTGGGGGGGGGGGTCCCCAGGCCTTCACATCTCTATGGATTTGCTTCAAATAAAAAGAAGGGGCCTGCAATATTTACTGTCCTTTTAAAATAAAAACATTAGTTGTTTGTAATACATTTCAGCTATTTCTTATCTGCTGGAGGAAAAATATGTCTGGTGTCTGCAGGGTGCTGCTCTTAAATCAGATCTATTATACCTTTAAATTTATCTGACTAAAGGTCACCAAAATTGGCATAGAACAGCAGCAGACAGTCTGCTCCGATGATGCCCAATGTGGTACTGATATGAAGCCTGATCTTAAAGTTAGAGCTTTTTGTTTGTACTGCCAGTCTTTTTAGAATTAAGTAGCCGAAATCATGGCTGGGACTCTACCCAGCCATAATACTTTGGTGAAGGAAATGGAGACATTCACAAGGGACCTGCATAGTTCTTACTAGAAAGTGGGGATTTCTCATTGCCACCACCACCACCACTGCCACCACCACGAAGCTGTAATCTCAAGAGCTGCAATCTCTGTTCCTAAACATTAGTATGTTCAGCACTGCATCACAGATTGTAACTGTTGCTAGATATAAGTTTGCAAGTAATGCTGGTTATGTTAACTTTGATGAACACGTGATGTTAACCCTTGATTTGCTCCAAAAAGGAAAGGGGAGAGCAATCATTTAAGTGGGAGGACGGCAGTAAGAGGGAAGGGTAAGAAAGAGGAGAGGATAATCCCAGGGAACTCTTTTGATCATGTAATTTCATGGAGTGCTGCTGATCACTTAACCATGGTTAGATGATCTGACAGCAGCCCATCTACACTGGGCCATCAAGAATGGTTAATGAAATGATCTTGGCAGGCCTGCTGACAGAAACCCTGTTCCAAGGCAAAGGTCTATCGTGGAGGCATTACATCCATTTTGAGGCAAGCTCCCTTGTCTTCTAGCAACGTCTGTTCAATTTCGCCTATGTCATAGATTAAACGCAGCTTTTAAAGCATAACAGGGCCACCCACCCCCACACACATGCCAGAGGACTGCCAGAGTGCCATTTGCTAGAAAACGATAACATCTTTTTAAAATTGTACCTTTCTGCTTCCTCCCAAGCCAGGCTGCTTCTTACCAATGTGCTATCTAAATACTAAGCAGGTTGAGTTCTCCTTCACTGATGAGATCTGACAAGATCACACAACTGGAGGTGGTAACAGGCAAAGAATGTGCTGTAAAACATCAATACCTGAAAGAAGAGAAAATAAATAAAAAATACCAGCAATTGGGCTGATTGGGGGATACGATAAGAACATTTGTCTGATGGAGCACATGTGCTTTAGTATCTGTAGCCTCTTGTTCTTTCTCCACTTTGGTGATGTCTCAGGGACTACCCATGCATTGCATACACATCTTGGTGCTTTAATTTCTCATCCCCCCTTTCCAGTTTCAACTCAATCAGTCCTCCCAAAGCGACAAAGGTCATGGCTACACTGAGGGGAGGGGGAAATTAGATGTGGCATGTTACATCTGCATTTGTTTTTCATGTGCCTGGAAGGGGGTGGGGAGGGGGAGGGGAGGAGGGATGTAAATTGCATCAATTTGAGAGAATGATAATAACAGGCTCAGAGGAGGCACGAAGGCATATAATGTTTTCCTTCTTTATTATGGTTATGTGGAAATTCTTTTTGAAATCAGTTGAGCAGAAATCCTTCACTGAGACACTTCATCCATATCACCGCTTCGATGACACGTGAAGTCCCACTGCCACCAAGAAACAGTTTTCAAGACTTCAACGTGCCTCAAGGAATCTGCAGGACGGATCCACAAGGCCCACAGCTGTCTAGTCGGGCGTGAGCAAACCCAACACTGTGCCCGCGGCCAGGGAATTAAGCTGACCACATGTCCAAGATTAATCACCCAAACTTTCCCAAGCTAAAGGGAAAGGAGGGGCTGACAGGGTGCTTAATCCCCTGGCCACAGGCACAGCGTTGGGTTTGCTCACACCCGACTAGACAGCTGTGGGCCGTCCGCCTTGTGGATCCTTCCTGCAGACTCTCTGAGGCACGTTGAAGCCTTGAAAACTGTTTCTTGGTGGCAGCGGGACTTCACGTGTCATCAAAGCGGTGACAAAGCGGTGACATCCATTGGTACTTCTCAGATAAGTGTGCCTCTCCGGGGCCCTCCATGGGCGATTGGTGGTGACATCAAGGAGGCCAACAAGATAGGACATGGGAGCATGACACATGTTTCAACACCAACACTTTATTAATGGCCTGATCCAAGTGCTTGGTCCACCAGGCAACCACCCCACCCAGTACTCCTGTGAATCCTCCCGGCAGTGCCAGGAGCCATTACGTCACCCTCCAGGACAGGGAATTCTGTTGCTTGAATCTTTAGTCCTTCGCCCTCTCTCTTGGCACCTGGGTGGTTCATATCAACCTTGGGTATTAAACAGGATCTCTCTCCTCTCCTCACTACATGTAGCAGGGGAAAGGGGGAGATTTTCTAGGTCCAAAAGCTCTCTGCCTATGCTGTCTTGACATTCCAAATCCTGCATTTTCTGGAATAAGTGCAGGCAGCACTTGCATTGGACTTGGCCTGGTGGGGGATGCGCTGGAGACCTTCAGCAATTCCGCTTGGAAAACAAGGAACATACCCCAGCCACACACAGGTGCTCCTTAGACATCATTGCTCTCTTTCTGGGCTCAGTACTAGGCTTGCATAATTCACTTGGGCCCGAAGCTCTGGAGGGGCAGGATCAATGAAAAGAGAAAAGAGGCTGTCCAAGAGGTAATAGTAGAAAAGTTAGGTTCCTAGCTCTGGTAGAAGACAAGGTGTTCTGTTCCCTCTGTCTCATAAGCTAGAATGGGCTCTCTCGATGGCAACAGGTTATAGAAGAAATGGGCAGGTTACACTGTAATGTGCAGAACAAGGGCCTGATAGAATGTCTCCTTTAAGTGAATGAAGGCCTGTTCTTCTGTTCGTCCTCACTTTCCTTTCCTCGGGGATTTTGTAAGGAACAGGTTAGTTAGAGGAGTGGCAAGGGCTGCAAAATGAGGAATGGACTGATCTTTGCTTTACCTTTCTCTGTCTCACGCAGGGCTAAAATCCAACAAGGAAGCATGCTGCAACGTCATCTGTGCTTGATTTGTGATGCTGGCCAATCAGGAGCTGTGCAGGGACAGGCATCATCCTGTCTCCCTCTCTGATTGGCCAACAGCACGAAGCAGGAAAGATGACGTCGCAGTGTGCTTCCTCATTGCAGCTCAGCTCCGTGCCAGCAGAGAGAAAGGTAAAGCAATTGGATCCACGTGTATCAGCTGGTTCCGAGCACCACCTGGGCTCGTGTGGTTCATTTTGTAACCTACTGGTTCCGAAACAAAATGCCCATCTCTAGTAGCATCCTTCCAAGTCTAGGGATTATTGGACTTGTCTCTTTGTCTTGGGTTGGGGCAGTGAAGTACCTTATTCACTTTGTCTGTAATGAGTCAGATGAACCCACAATGGATTTGGGCTATGCTGTGCTTGCCAATGTTAGCAGCTCATCTGCGCTCCCATGTCTCATTGTGGTCAGAGAAGCTGTGGAGTTCGACCTGAGACCCACGAACCCAAGTGCTTGTTTACAAAAAGCTTCCATAAGTTCTGATATCTCTTGAGTTAATACATAGATGTAAAAAGTGCCTGCTTGTAAGAGCATGCTATTTTCCCTCAATTATGCATCTAACATTTCGTTGTGTTCTGTTTTCAATTGACCATTCAAATATGAATGAGCATGTATCTCCAAAAACATTCTGTTAGGGAGGAAAAGCAAGGTTAACTGTAGATATATACCAGCCCTTCCAATTCTATAAATTCTCAAGTAAGATTGCATAGTGCCACTTCTGGGTAAAAATGCACTGTCTGTTCACTAAGATGTTGTGTGGAACATTTGCTGGGCATAAGCATTAAAAGAAATATACTTAGCTGAAAGCCACTTGAAGGCCAGAAGTCCTGCTTAGGAAAAGCAACATTGGTTATACCCACTGTCCTGTACAGTATACTGAAATGGCCTGCTAAATCCCATGAACATTTTTGGTTGAACAACCTTCCTTCTTCTGGATTATCTTTGTGTCTTTGAAATTAAACCAAGGTTTTTCAAAACAGCATGAATTTCTTTTGATCGTGTGTGTAAGCAGTCCTTGTACAGTAGGCAATCGAAATGTAACATTCAGGGATATTGCAAGGAAAACATGTCTACAGAATTTAAATCATTTAGAGAATTTTGCCAGTTTTTTTTATTTTTCTAGGTCAACTTTCAAACCTTATCAAGGAGAGTTTCAATTAATTAAATGCAAAATTCCATGGTGATGCTCTTTTGAACATGAAGGTCAAGTTGGATATAATTACTTTGCCAATGTTAGAGTAAGTCTTCTCAGAGCACTATTTAAAGTGCAGTTGTATGCAATTTAATATTGAAATCCAGCTTCACTCTAGAATGATAGATCGCATTTAGAGATAGGTAACGAAACGAATAATGAACCCCAGAGTGATTTAGAATGAAATGAAATGAACCTGATCGGTTCAGGTTCGTACAATTTTTTTTTTAAAAAAAATTAGTACAAACCCAAACCGAACCAATGGTGGGCCCGAACCATACGAACCCGAACCATGGGTTTTCTCGTTTGTGCCCACCTCTAATCACATTGGATTTAGCTCTCTGTGGGCGCTCAGTCATGAACAGCTTTGGACAAGTTCTTGATGTCTCTTCTCCTTCTGTACACAAAATAAATATTTATATATCAGGGTTTTTTCACTTTGTAAGGAAAAGGGGGGTCTGTAAGGAAGAAAATTGGGTAGAATGATAGTACTCAAGGCCACATTTGGATCTGGCCATTTTTAAGTGATACAGTTCTTATTTGAAAAACAGACATTTGTATTTCAAGCTCCCTTCGCTCCCGCATTTGGTCTGTCACTAGTGGAAACAGTTTGGCATGTGGAAATATTCCAACATAGACCTTCTCAACAAGAAGATAAATAGAAGATGCCTAAGTGTTATGAATCCCATTTCATTTCCTTTGCAGACGTTCTAATGTACTCGACTCTAGAGACTCATCTATCCAAGACACATGTTGATTTGTTTTTATTTGTGATTTTTAAAGGTTGGATGCTGACAGTTTTTTGCATATCTTAGGAATGCTGTTCATCTGTGTCTTTTTTTTAAAAAAATGTGACAATTCCACAGTAACACCATCTGTTGGTTCAAAAGGGTGGGTTCTTTGGGATGAAAGAAAATGTGAAATTTACATCATATCTAAGCAGGCTGTATGCTGTGGTTTTGGACTGACTTTATTTTACTTGTTGCACAGGCACTACATATTCTGTGTGCTCTGAGGTCTTACTTAACTGGTAACGTATGGGTGCTTTACAAATTGGACACAATTTTTTGCCGTTTTGAGCATATGGGAAACTTTTCTACTATGATTGTTATCTACAGTGTTGGAATGACACACACAAAAAATCAGACAGCGTCCAAGTCTCCTTTTGCTCCATGCTAGGGAATCACATAAAATCATACACCCAGCTGAGAAAAGATTAAATTGTAATTTGACAAAGACAAACAGCATCTGCTCTTGTTCTGTTCTGCAGTAGGATTTCCCCGAGTGGGTTCTATTAAGGTTAATTCTCATAATAGTGTTGAATGCACAACAAATATTTTTGGCTCCAGTTATTTTGATCATAAGCAGGTTGAACAGTAGTACTTCTGAGGTCACAGTGGTATACTTAGCCCTGGTGTTATAGCTCTGTCATAGGCCATTTTTGTCACATAGTACCCAGTGACATGAGATTCTGCAAATCTAGTAGTTACCTAGCCTGGTTGGAGGGTGGGGGACATTGCATTCCCTCCCAAACCTATCATGGCCATACCATAAAATTTGCCACCACATCACCACCATTATTTCCTCAGCATAAACAACAAGCAGAACTGCATTTTCAGAGGGCATGTCTAACAAGTGGATCGTGGACTCTACTGAAAGCGTAAGTAACCAACACTAGTTTCAAGAGGTCTTACTGTAGCCACTCTTTCAGGACATAATATTGGTGATCTAAGATTCAGTAACATTCCATGTGGCTGTGAGTTCTGTCAAGGGGAAAGCCAGGTCTGGATGAATCACAAGCCAGAATTAAGATTGCCAGAAGAAATACCCAAGCCAATGGATATCATCAAGGTCAGTGAAGGCAGCCTTACAACATCAACACAACTTGGATGTGATGCATTCCAAGTAACAGTGTTATCTCTTAACATGTTACTTTCAAAGGCATCAAGGGAGACAATCAATGTTGTTGCTATCATTATTTGAAAAAACAAGATTCAGTATTTGACTAGTATTATATAACAGATAAAGTTTTTAACAAAAAAAAACCCTAAAAAGTATCAGTTAAATACTGGCGTGGCATATGTACATCCCATTCCTAATACTGCCACACACCCCTCCAAAAACAAGCTCTGGTGGTATTTTTCAGGTATCTGCAGCTGATTAAAATTCCACAACATTGTCCCCAGTGCTCTGATCACTATGGAGATAACAGAAATATAGCTCATCCACAAGCAAGGGTGATGGTATCTGGAAGTTGCGTCATGGCTACTGGACTTCTTTTTTGAGAGATAGAAAAGTTTCACTGTTCATCCAAACAGCTTCATCGGTCTCAACATGACTCAACTTCCAGATAAACTCACCTGGATGACTGAGAATCTTCACAGACAAGGGTGATGGTAATTTGGTGTTCATGTTGACAGAAACACATTGAATCATATCCTGTTTTTTAGTGTACTAAGTCACACCAGATAAGGCCCACTGGATGAGTGGGGATTGAGTGGGTCACTTGCTCTCTAAATTCCATTGAGTCAAATGGGCCTACCGTAGTTATGAATTACTTTGCAAAACAACAGGATTTCAGCCACTATTTGGTAGGGAATGAGCACAATTTTTACTACTTTAAACTTCTGTTTTTACCTTTACCTTTTCATTTCTTTGAATGCCTCCAAGAATTGACCTACGCACACCCCAGCCCCACTGCCGGCTGTGCCACATAGGCAGAGACAAACACGAGGCTGAAAAGTGTCATTTTTCTTTTCTGAAAACCAGAACTCATGGCATGCAAGCATGGGAACAGGGACCTTCTGTAAAAGCCAATACTGCTCTGGGAAGCGTGCAGAATCACTACTCATATTGTCCATAAAAGCTGAAGTCCCTTCTGTGCATCTTGCTTTTGGTGCATAGATTGCAAGTACCCCTTGTTAACAATGCTTCCTAAAGTGTTATTAACTTTTTTGCAGAAGCCACCCTACAATTCTGCAGTGAGCTGTTTTAATTTCAATGCTGCAGTCACCATCTGCATAAACTCTGTCATTGACTCCATTTCTTCCCCTTCTATTTGCCAACTACACTATCTTGGTTATCAGGGACATCCAGATCTTCCTGGTATAATTCCTCTGTTTATTCTTGTCATCTTTTCTTGATATCTTCTGCTTCTGTTAGGTCCGTACCATTTTTGTCCTTTATCATATCCATCTTTCCATGAAATGCCCCTTTAATATCTCCAATTTTCTTGAATAGATCTCTGGTTTTTCCTTTTCTATTGTTTTCCTCTATTTCTTTGCACTGTTCATTCAAGAAGGCTGTCCTGTCTCTCCATGAATTCAGTTTTCTGTATCTTTCCCTTTCTCCCTTGCATTTTGCATCCCTTCTCTCCTCTGCTATTTGTAGGGCCTCGTTGGACAGCCATTTTGCTTTCTTGCATTTTCTTTTCTTTGGGATGGTTTTCATTGCTCCCTCCTGTACAGTGTTACAAGCCTTCATCCATAATTCTTCGGGCGCACTATCCACCAAATCTAGTTCCTTAAATCTATTCTTCACCTCCACTGTGTATTCATAAGGGATTTGATTTAGATTGTACCTGACTGGTTCAGTGGTCTTCCCTACTTTCTTCAGTTTAAGTTTGAATTTTGCTATAAGAAGCTGATGATCTGAGCCACAGTCAGCACCAGGTCTCGTTTTTGCTGACTGTATAGAACTCCTCCATCTTTGTCTGTAGAGAACATAATCAATCTGATTCCTGTATTGTCCATCTGGTGATGTCCATGTGTAGAGTCACCTTTTATGTTGTTGGAAAAGAGTGTTTAAAATGACCAGCTTGTTCTCTTGACAAAACTCTGTTAGCCTTTGCCCTGCTTCATTTGGAATTCCAAGGCCAAACTTGTCAGTTATTCCTTTTACCACTTGACCCCCTACTTTAGCATTCCAATCCCCTATGATGAGAAGAACATCTTTCTTTGTGTCAATTCTAGAAGGAGTTGTAAGTCTTCATAGAATTGGTCAATCTCAGACTCTTCAGCACCGGTAGTTGGTGCATAAACTTGGATTACTGTGATGTTGAAAGGACTGCCTTGGAATCGTACTGAAATCATTCTATCATTTTTAGGTTGTATCCCAGCACAGCTTTTCCCACTCTTTTGTTGACTATGAGGGCTACCCCATTTCTTCTATGGGATTCTTGCCCACAGTAGTAGATGTGATAGTCATCTGAACTAAATTCACCCATTCCCGTCCATTTAAGTTCACTGATGCCCAAGATGTTAATGTTTATTCTTGCCACCTCACATTTGACCACATCCAGCTTACCCTGGTTCATAGATTTCACATTTCAGCTTCCTATGCAGTATATTTCTTTGCAGCATTGGACTTTCCTTTCTCTTCCAGGCATATCTGCAGCTGGGCATCCTTTCGGCTTTGGCCCAGCCGCTTCATTAGCTCTGGAGCTACTTGTACTTGTCCTCCGCTCTTCCTCAGTAGCATGTTGGAAGCTTTCCAACCTGAGGATCTCATCTTCTAGCGTCATATCTTTTAGCCTTTTGTTTCTGTTCTTGGGGTTTTCTTGGCAGAGTCTGAATTAAAAGAAATAATGAAATATACTTTTTGTCAGTTTTATTGAGGGAATTGGCAGTGGTGGAAAGCCTAACTGGAGGCAAAAAAAGAAATAGAATAGAAAGAAAAATTATATATGGAGGCACTTTTTCTTTGCAAGACCCGAATTTGATTGCTAATGATTGGACCTTTTACAGATTATTAATTCGTAGGGCAGTGATGGCAAATCTATGACATGGATGCCAAAGGTGGCACTCGGAGCCCTTTCTATGTGCCCCTTCATAGACACCTGTATACAGGTTAAATTACTGTATTGGCACTTTGCAAAAAAAATTGTGGGTTTTGAATTGCAGTTTGGGCACTCGGTCTCTAAAAGGTTCGCCATCACTGTCATAGGGTCTTAATTAGTCAGAAACATTGTAACAAAACAGAACAGACTAAAACAGAACAACAGCAGCAAACAGAAACCCCAAAGAATGCTCCAACTATCGCAGAATTGCACTCATTTCACACACTAGCAAGGTTATGCTCAAAATTATACAAGACAGGTTTCAGCAGTATGTGGAAAGAGAACTTCCAGAAGTGCAAGCTGGATTTCAAAGGGGCAGAGGAACTAGAGATCAAATCGGCAACATGCACTGGATTATGGAGAAAGCCAGAGAGTTCCAGAAAAACACTGACTTCTGCTTCATCGACTATGCCAAAGCCTTTGACTGTGTGGACCACAACAAAATTCTTAAAGGAATGGGAGTGCCTGACCACCTTATCTGTCTCCTAAGAAATCTATATGTGGGACAAGCAGCAACCGTCAGAACTGGATATGGAACAACTGACTGGTTTAAAATTGGGAAAGGAGTATGACAAGGCTGTATACTGTCACCTTGCCTATTTAGCTTATATGCAGAGTACATCATGCGAAAGGCAGGTCTGGATGAATCACAAACCAGAATTAAGATTGCCAGAAGAAATATCAACAACCTCAGATATGCAGATGATACTACTCTGATAGCAGAAAGTGAGGAAGAATTAAAGAACCTCTTAATGAGGGTGAAAGAGGAGAGTGAAAAAATGGGCTGAAGCTCAACATCAAAAAAACTAAGATCATGGCCACCGGTCCCATCACCTCCTGGCAAATAGATGGGGAAGAAATGGAGGCAATGGCAGAGTTTATTTTCTTGGGCTCCTGGATCACTGCAGATGGCGACTGCAGCAGCGAAATAAAAAGACGCCTTGTGGCGCAGTGGTTAAATGCCTGTACTGCAGGTAAAACTGTGTTTACGACCTGGGTTTAGTCCCAGGTAGCAGGCTCAAAGTTCACTCAACCTTCCATCCTTCCGAGGTCGGTAAAATGAGTACCCAGCTTGCTGGGGGGGGGGGCAATTTGTAGCCTGCACACTGAAATTAAAAAATTGTAAACCACCCAGAGACTACTTGTAGTGGTATGGGGCGGTATATAAGCAGAACACTTTGCTTTTGCCTTCTTGGGAGGAAAGCAATGGCAAACCTAGATAGCATCCTAAAGAGCAGAGACATCACTTTGCCAACTAAGGTCAGGATAGTCAAAGCTATGGTTTTTCCAGTAGTGATGTATGGAAGTGAAAGCAGGACTATAAAGAAGGCTGATCGGCGCAGAATTGATGCTTTTGAGCTGTGGTGCTGGAGGAGAGTCTTGAGAGTTCCCTGGACTGCAAGGAAATCAAATCTATCCATTCTGAAAGAAATCAACCCCGAATGTTCACTGGAAGGACAGATTTTGAAGCTGAGGTTCCAGTACTTTGGCCACCTCATGAGGAGAGAAGAGTCCTTGGAAAAGTCCCTGATGTTGGGAAAGATTGAAGGCAAAAGGAAAAGAGGACGGCAGAGAATGAGATGGTTGGACTGTGTCATCGATGCAACCAATATGGATTTCACCAATCTCCGGGAGGCAGTGGAAGACAGGAAGGCCTGGCGAGCTCTGGTCCATGGGGTCACGAAGAGTCGGACACGACTGAATGACTGAACAACAACAACCTGTGTGGAAGAAGCGATCATTAACCATGTTAGCATTTTGTGAAGGATTGACCTTGATCAACAATGTACTATTACCAGTAGAGATGGGCACAAAATGGAAATTCACCCCATCTGGGGGAAAGTGGAAGGTTTTTTTTTTGGGGGGGGGGCAACCCAAAGCCCTGCACGGCAGCTAATTGATGCTTGGGGCAGCAAAAAAAGTTTAAATAGCCTGCGGTTTCCCCCACCTGTTCTGGCACAGGGAAACTTCAGCTCAAGAGCCTGGACCTGCCCACGTGACCATTTTTAGAGGACTCCTGTGAAGCTGTCATCAGCTGGGCCCCTTTAAAAATGGCCCAGTTGCCATTGGGGGAATCCCCTGGTGCCAAGTGGGCTATTTTTCAAGGTGCCCAGCCGATGACAGCTTCACAAGAGCCCCCTGAAAAGGGTTGGGTGGGCAGCACAACAGCTTGGAACTGCCCACCTGACCATTTTCAGAGGGTTCCTGCGGAGCTGTCATTGGCTAGGGCCCTTTAAAAGGGGTTCAGGGCTTTAAAAAATTCCCCCTGAAGCCCCATGCACCAGCCGATTGGTGCTGGGGTGGGGGTGGGGAATTTCCCCCACCCCAACACCAATCACCTGGCACACGGGGCTTCGGAGAGGAAAAAAAGTGTGAAAAGTCTGCCATTTCCCATGCCCAGTCGTTTTCCCATAAGAATGCATTGCTTCGTTTCATTTTTCTTTGATGGGTCACTTCATTTTTCATTTCATTAGGAAATGAAACAAAAAACAAAAAAAGCAAAGTAAAGAAATTTCATTTCATGCCCATCTCTAATTACCAGTTAACACCTTCAGGTTTTCAGCACTGATCATCTGTGAAGCTCACATAATTAATGGCTATTGAGTTATTATATAAATATTCTAGCACACAGAATTGCTAGTCTCTGGAGGAAGGGAAGAAATAGATGACTCAACTGAATAATCAGGAAATCTCAGTGCTAAGAAGCAGAAAAGAGGGGCAAGGGTAAATAGACCAACATTTTGGTTCAGGAAGATTTAAAACAGAGCAAGTTGAAGTATATGAGCTATATGATCACTGAAATCCCAGCAGTCTTGAGAAACAAGCAGAAAAAGAAAAAAACTACCCATGACAGCTCACCTCATTTTAAATCAGACTTTAGAGGGAGATTATGAAGGCTCTCTTGGTATGACTTGAATAGAAGAATCTGGGGGGGAGGTCATGAGTCCTGCGAGTGGGATTCTGGGAAATACCTTGCTCATCAGTGCAGGGGATCAAATACAGGACTAGAGGAAGTGTTGGTGTCACCAAATAGGTTTTCCCCCCCACATAAAGTGGTACCTCTTAAAATGAATTTAATTCGTTCTACAGGTCAATTTGATTTACGAAAATTTTGTCTTAAGTAATCCCATAGGAATGCATTGAAAATGGGTTAATCCTTTCCGGAGTCTATGAGTTGCTTTATCTTATGAAAATTTTGTCTTACCAAATGTGGTTTCCCATATGAATGCATTTGGAACAGATCAACCCATTCCGGAGGCTAGAATAAAGACAAAAATAACTGGGGGGGGGGGGGGGTTTCCTGGGTGTATGTGGAACTCTTTTTTTCTTGCAAAGCATCCCATAGGAAATTTTTGGTCATGCAAAGTGTGCATATTCCCAGAAATTTTTTCTTCTTACATGTTTTTCGTTTTACAATGCATTTGTCTTAAGAGGTACCACTGTACTTCATATTGGCGGAGATTTCTCCATGTCTTGGAGATAGAAAATTTTTTTCTCCCTCTTGTAAATAAAGACAGAAGTCCTACAGACTTTTCATCAATTCCTACAAAGAATTTCCTAATGAGGAAGCTCTACCTTTTCCTCAGATTTTAAGATGTGAATGAAAGAAGTGTGGAGGAAGTGTTGTGCTCATATTAGCCTATACAGTAGGACCCCTGTATCCACTGATTCATTATCCACTGATTCAGTTATCCACAGTTGGCAAAGAAAAAAATAAGTACATAATCCAGCAGCTGCAAAGCAAGCTACTGTCATAAAACAGTGGTTGCAAAGCAAGCTATTGTCATAAAACAGCAGCCATAAAGCAAGCTGTCACAAAACAGCAGCTGTAAAGCAAGCTACTGTTATAAAACAGCAGTTTTGGGGACTTTTTTGGTATTCTCTCTTATCCACAGTTTTTATTATCCACGGGAAGGCCTAGAACCAATCCCCAGCAGATACTGGGCTCCTACTGTATTCTCCCTCCCACCTGCTGTGATCATTTTTGTTTTTGTTGTGAGGGAACCAGTGGGGGGGAGTTGTGTGTGTGCGACACAGACACAGACACACACACACACACACACACACACACACACACACACACACACACA
>JAHTLZ010000010.1:67273695-67295441 GCA_023846285.1 Phrynocephalus versicolor
CTAATTTCTTTTTATTTTAGGATTTAGCATGAAAACAGAGAGAGGAGGGTAAAAAATGGAAGCTTCCCCATTATTTGAGAGCCAGCTTATTCTTGCTATCCCCACACCACACATACACAAACACACATAGACAGATATCTAGTAGATTGTGTTAACCTTAATCCCCTTTATGAAAGAAGAATCAGATTAATATTGATCTCATGTCATCAGGATTAGCAAAAGAACATACTGTACAGTTTCCAAATCAAAATTCAAGTCAGATTTATTCTATATTCCTTCAGTGTTCCTTGAAACTCATCCTCATGGCTGCTTTGAAACATTAATCTCCTTTCAGGGAACGGGATGTTCCGGTGTGTCACTCCCTTTTTTCCCATGGACTAGTTTTAATGCAAAATGGCTATTGCAACAAATACAGCTGAGAGAAAACTGAGTTGAAACAAGCCCATTGTTTTGTGCTAAGGGGCAATTATTGGGAAAATTGTTAGGAAACTGGTGCTTGAACAGAGTGGAGTCAGAATAGGTCAGGTCAACTCAACATCTCTTTCCTCTTCCCCATTCCTTTATTGGTGGGAAATGTGGTGCAAAGCTTTCTGCTCAGATCCGTTGCTCTTGGGGGACCTTAAACCACGAGACATGGAGCTGAAAACAGGCCTCCACTTTCATAAATTCTGTAGCCATCCATTTTCTTTGTAGTCCATCAGCTCTGCAGCCTTATTATTTTTAATGAGGTGAACAGAGTACCTTTGGGTGCCCTACTCCTTGCAAAGCCAATAAAGCTGAAGTTGGGAGAGGCCCTGGTTATTAATTGTTGGGTTGTGGTAGGTGCTACAGTGCCTTTAAAATTGTGTTTATTTTGTGTGTGTGTATGTGTGTGTGTGTGTGTGTGTGTGTGTGTGAGAGAGAGAGAGAGAGAGAGAGAGAGAGAGAGAGAGATTTTACCACTCCAGGTTGCCAAAACAGAATCAAATGAAAGGAAGAAATCCATTTTTAAACATTCTATCATTTGTGTTCTCTGGAAAGGGGGAAATGTTAATTTGTGGAAGCTTCATTCATTGGTTCTTCCCAAGACAGCAGACCTGTTTTTCCATTTTTGTTTTATAGGCTTCATGAGACTTACTTCTATGTGTACAAAACTTTTCAATCAATAATAATTCACGTAATGCTTCCCTTGCCCCTACGTGGCTGAATAATAATAGCTGCAATTCATTCATCTTTCAGAGGCCCAGCTATGGGTGTTTTGCTTTTATCTAAACTATACATTTCTGATTCCAATTTAAATTCCAGATGCTGCTCACTTCTCAGTCCTGTAGCCTTCAGTAAGTCTGTTCCTTCAGGCACTGCTTGGATATCTGCAAAATGGGAATGGTAGAGAATTTTATACAGTAGGGGTGGGCTTCATACAAAAAACGGCACACAGTTTCATCATTTTGTAAGGTTTCAAAACATTTCAAAATGAAACGAAACTGCAGACAGTGTGTCATTAAGAACTGAAGTGGAATTAAGTTTTGGGTTTGGAGGAACCGAACCAGGGAGCCACCGGTGGATGTCGCTTTCGGCAAGGGGCTGCAGCGAAATCCGGCAGCTGTTTCCCTGCTTGGTTCTCCTCACCATCATCCAGCTGTTTTTGACAGTTGAGCTATCAAAACCAGCTGGGTGGTGGTGGGGAGAACTGGAAAGCAGAGGAGGGAGGCTTTTGAATTTCCCGCCCCCAAAGCCTCCCTACTCTCTTCTCCTGTTCACAGCAGGTCCGATAGCTGATGTCAGCACTAGCCCTCTCAGACCACTGCTGCTGTGTCGGAAGCCCAGAGGATTCCCTGGACTTCCTCCACATAGCAGAGGTCTCAGAAAGCGAGCACTGATGTCAGCGCTCACCTTCTCAGGCTGCTGCTGCCTAGGAAGTGGCGGGAAGGGCGACATGGCAGAAGGGAGCAGGTATTTGCTGCCTGCTCCTTTCTCCAGTGCCACCCCCCTCCAAAGTAGGATTTTTGGACAGGGAGGGCTATGGGCAGTGCCACCCTGTCCACCACCTCCTGGGCTTCCCCACAAAGCAGGGGTCTTGTTGATTTGGTTGTCACAAGTCAATTTGATATGCGGACAAAACAAGGAGTACCATTTTTTCCCATGGAGATCTCTGTAATTTGTGTGAACCTGTGCTCAAAACTTAGCATCCTTTTCCTTCATATGACTGTGCCACCCAAACTCAAAGATACACGATTTGTAATGACTTTGGAATGGGCAGAGGCTTCCTGCATGGCAAATAGCCTTTTTTCTAGTACAGCCTCTCTAATCTGCCTGTGCAATTTCTGTGCTGGCTGAGATCAGCCAACAGAAGAGCTAAGGAAGAAGGAGAGAAGGAAATAATGGGTCAGGTGCTGAGTTACAGCAGTTACAAGTTACAACCCTTCAGTGAGCAGGCCCACAGCCATCTTGACCCTGGTTCAAAAAAGTTAAATACACGCGCACGCACACACGCACACACACACACACACACACACACACCAAAAAATATATGAAATCTTTATATGAGGTTTATAACCCTTAGAAGTCCATGCAACAATGTGACATTTAATGTAAACTGGATTGCATGCATTTAACATGCTATTTTGCACAATTTTACTTGATTTGCTTTTTTTAAAAAAAAAACTCATGTGGGGGTTTTTTAACCTGACCTTCATTGTATTGCTGTTACTTCATCTATACTAAAATAATAGCCAAGTAGCGCTAACTTTTTTCTCACCAAGGTCATTACAATTTGTACAAACCTTCACCATACAAAATGTGTGTCCTTTTACTTTAAGAAGGAAAGCATACCCACCCACAGAATGACTGGCTGGTTGGTGGAAAAGATGCAAGCACCCTCTCCTGCACTTCCTTAAAGGTTGAGGCAACAGCAGCCAAGGCCACATTCCACAATGTTGTTATTTTAGATATAGAATTGTTTTCCAAATTGCAATCTCCATAGCTCACCTTCTTTGCTTGCCAGGACCCCCTCCCCAAATCCCTTGCCATCCTATGAACAAGGAGAATACTTCTGCAGAGATGAACGTTCTTACTTAGTACCCTAAGAGAGATCCGAATGAATGCTGATTCTTTTGTTTCTTTGAGATCTGCAGTAGAAATGGCTATAGGAAAGCATTAGGCTGAGAGGTATGGGATGCAGCAGAAGTTACTAATGGAAGAGGTATGATTGTTCAATGGAAACAGAATCCTGGATGAGGCAGAAAGTGTATTATTTTTAAAATGCTTTTACACTAAGACGGCAAACTCCTCTCTAGTTGATGTGTGATGGAATCATGGGGCTTGAAGATATCCATCATGAGGCAGAGAGTATAAGAAACCAGCCAGTGGAGCAGAGTGATCAAACAATTATGCCTTTATGTAGATTATTATCAAGGTCTTTGCTTTTACCCAAAGTGGTTGAGAAATTGTGTAGTACACATCCCTTTTAATATAAAAGCTTTTCTCATTGCTGCTGTATGAATACACATGAAGGATTTTTGACAAATTTATTTTCCTCATGTTAACCATTGTAGGAAAAGGGGGGCAACTAAAAGTACTGAGTGAATCATTACAGTAATTCAAAACACTTTGGTTAGATCCTGTCGCATGCTTTATAAATTTCTGATTGATTGTATAGAATTAAGTTATTGGGCAGAAAGCCAGTTAATGGAATACACATTGATGAAATCATTTCTGTGGGGCATTCGATAGAACTTAAAATAAAGCTGAAATAGCTTCATGGATTTTCCACTCAAAGTGTTTATGAACATTTATTGCTGGTAAATTACGTAGCATCACAGGAAGGGTTCGCTTGGCCTACATTTTAATCAAACCCCTTTGCTCATAATAAAAGAAGAGAATAATTTATTGCCATAGAATGTACAGTAGGTGTAAATGCACATCTCGTTGTAGCTGTCCTTTGCCTTATCTTTCTCACTTTAGATATGGAAGATGCACTACAAAATCAATTGGCTTGTGGAAAACAATGTCTCGTATACCTTGCAAAAGAAACAGGCTTTTCTTTTTTCATCTTGTTTGCAACAGATGGAGAAATGTTCTCAGCCGCAGAGGAGATAACAGCTGTTGGTTTACCAACAGATTTGACAGGTTTTGCTTTCCTGCCCAGAAAACATGGAAGAGCGATAATGAAATGTTTTCTTGCTTTCTCTGCCGATTGCCACACAGAATGTTTTGGTACAGAACACCATATGGCCTGATCTCTTATTTGATATTGAAGATTCAAGCAAAGCACATGGCAGCGGTGTATAAAATTGTGGTCACCCAGATGATGTTTGACCGCAGTTCCCATCAGCCGTACTACGGCCAAAGATCCCATCATCCATTGGGATCTGTACTCCAACCACATCTGGTGGTCTGCACTTTGCTCTATCTGATCTAATTCCAGATATGCGATAATACAGAAGCAAACATCTTGGTCCAGTATTGTAACCTACCCAGTTCTCATGAGAGGTTGCATTTAGAAACCGGTACTCTTTTGCTAGCAATATAGGGGAGCATACCCTGCAGCACTGGGAGTAATGCATGGCCAGAAAAGAAGTGCAAAGAACCAGTGACCCTTTGTACCTCTCAGCTGCACCGAGATCTTGTGTGTTGTAATGGTGAGTGTATTGGTTTGGGATGACACTCATTAAGTGACTGTTGGCCAATCTCTCTCTCTTACTCTCTCTCTCTCTCTCTTATTCTCACAACTCATAGGATGGTTCTGAGGATAACCTGGGGAGGAAGAGAGTCTGTCTATATGGCACACTAGCTAACTAGAAGAAAAGTAGGCTGTAAATATACCATTGGCTCTTGTTCAGCTAACCATGATTCAAGATGGGAAAAGATTTGGTTTTCTGACAGGCAAATAAAGCACAGCTCCGTGATTCTACTGAGTGATCTATAGAATCGTAGCCTTGTGAAGGAACTTGTGAACTGCCATTGCCTTCCCTGCCAGAAAAGGAGATCTGCAGCTCAAGTTTCCTTCACAGATTCTCCACTGTCAAATTGCTCTAACTGGAAGGTGTTTCTATAGTTTAAGTTGAAATCTCCATTCTAGTAATTTGACTCCATTAGCTCAAACAATATATAGAGTTTCTGGAAGTAAGGGGTGTATAGTTACAATACTGTGCCAAAGCTTAGATCCTTTACACAATTAAAATAAAACTGGGTCAAACATAGTAGAGGCAACATATCAAATTATCCATTTTACCAGTATACCAGAAGTACAGGGCCAAACAAGGAAACCAATAATATTTATTTATTTATTGGATTTAGCCAAAGGCAACTGTGGGCGGTTTTGACATCTGGATAATTCAGGTCATTAGTTTCTGAAACTTATAACATCCTACTGGACCCTAAATCTGCCATCAGCTAGGTACTAGAGAAGAATTGGGGCGGGGGGGTGTTGAAGACTTGGCACAGGGCATTAATGAAGGAGAGTGGAGAGCTGCATGATCAAAAGTCCCAAAGGAGAAAGTCTCATCAAAAATAAGGGAGAATACTATCACAATTATAAACTGATGATATCTCTGGCACTATTCAAATTCAGCTATCTACATGGAAGTTGTAACAACAAACTTGGGAAGAGAAAATGATGGATTAGAACTTCTCTAAGATTTGTAGGACAAATTCTATGTAAAAGCATAAAGGCCATACTGATGTCTCCTACTCTAGTTGACCACATATTAGCAAAGACATCATGTAGGTTTATGATAAAAAATACTTCTTTATTTCTTATTGGGAAGCTGAACAATTGACAGTTGCCAAGAATTGGAGCAAGTAACAAATTTCTCTCTAGCAATGGAAAAGAAGAAGATAGACTTCAGGCACTGGTGGGTGTATAACTTGGATATCTAAAAGCCCAATAAACTGACAAACCTATTTGTGATTAATTCAGAAAAACAATTGTATATTTATGATTCATGATTCATGGACCTTGACAAACCCAAAATAAAGATGAATTGCCATTTTGCTGATTTGTCCCCATCTCTAGTTTAAATTTATCATATACTGTATGTCAGTCAGAACAAAGGCTCTCTGACTCCTCCAGAGTCCTAATAGAGGCTATGGAAGGACATAGACTGAATACGTAGATAATATTATTTTGAAATCTTAATATGACCTATTTATTTAAATCACTGAAACTTAAAGCTCTTCTGATTTATTATCCTCTATTTTTATGTTATCTTCCATTTCCCAATGTTTATTTGTGTACATCGTTGCCAAAGTAATCAAAAATTTTAAAAAATAAATAAAGCCTGGGCTTCTGTCAGTAGGTGATATTTCTGAGGGGATGAATGATGTTCATCCTGTTCTTAATGGTGTTATACTCACAAAGAAGAAGATTCATTAGCTTATGATCAACATCCGAACCCCTTCTCTGAGTGCTAGAGGTTTGGATGGAGGTACAGTTGTACCTTGGTTTACAAGCATAATCCATACCAGAAGCATGCTTGTAAACCAAAAGTATTTGTATATCAAAGCAAATTTCCCCATAGTAAATAACGGAAACTCAAATGATTCATTCTGGGAACCCAGTTTTCATCATTTCCTATGGAGAAATTTGCTTTTATATATGAGGGCCGGAGGCCACTGCCAGCCAGTGCCAGGCCAACGATGAGGGTCAGAGGGCCAGCTTGGGCCTGCCATGCAGCCCAGAGACCACGTCCAGTCAGCGCCGGGCCCACACCAAGGCCCATAGGCCAATTTTGGTCAGTGCTGGGCCCAGCATGGTCCTACCGCATGGGCTGGAGGCCTGTTTCAGGTATCGCTGGACCCGTGCTAAGCCCTGGAGGCCACTTCTGGTCACATCTGGGTGCCATTCCAAGATGGTGGCAGCAACAGTGAGGAGGAGGAGGAAGAAGAAGAAAAAATGAACCGGGCTGTGATTGCAAAATGAGCAGCTCTGGTGCTTGTTTTTCAAGACATTGCTCGTAAAGCGAAGCAGAATTTTATTATTTTATTATCTTAAGAATTGTGCTCGATTTGTGAAATACTCATAACATGAGGAACCACTGTGGTAAAGAAAGTGAACAGTTTCTATTGTGTCTTCCATTAATGGAATGGTGCTGTCATGAAGCCCACTTGGGTCTGGCATTATTGTTATTTCAGGACAATTATGGAATGGCACCAGCCAATTTTTGGAAGTACACTAATCAATTGATTCGTTGATGAATTGTTATTAGATGGGAGGTGCACCCTTATATTGTTAAACATATTTTGATTTATCTTTACCTTTGACTACCCTCCCAGAAAAACACATTTGATAAATCTGATAAACATGAACGGTTACCTCTACCCAGGTGATCTGGGTGATGACGACACAATACCTGTGCTCTTAAATGTCCTTTTTGAAACTCTTTCATCCGAGTTCTCATGCAGAGCATCACACACATGTTTTGATTTGCCATCATGCAAAAAAATTGTATGCATTCAGTACAGCAGTTGGCAATCTGATGCACGTCACATTTTTGATAGTACTTCATGTAGCTGGCTGAATAGCTCAGTGGTTTAGGTATCTTAGTTCAGAGGTTGGGGGTTCAATTCCCCACTGTGCCTCCTTACAGAACAGCCCACTGATGTAGTCATGAACAAGTTTCACAGTCTTAGGACAACCCCTGTGACTGGTTAGCCATTCCTATGTATTCCCTACCTAGAGAATCCTGGAAAGGGCCAACACAAATTGGAATGTACTTGACAGCACACAGTTTTTATTATCATTATTTACCTTGTAAGCTCCATAAAGTAGATCTAGTCATCAAGGAATAAGGCAGTTGTAGCCTAAAACATGTGAAGAGCAGCAGCTTATCTAACTGAAATGCACTGCCTTGCCTTACATATACACAAGTTTACATGAATCGTCTCCAACCTTCTTGGCACCAGGGAGGGACTATTTTTGTGGAAAACATATTTTTCCAAGAACTGGGGTGGATTGTTTCGGGATGATTCCTGTTTTTTTCCCTTGGTGCACTGGGCTTTTTCTTGTGGGTGTGCATGCACATCTCCCCACATACATGGTTGCAGTGCGTGCCCAAGGGAGGAAAAAGCCCCATGCGGAGGGAAGAGCCGTATATGCACCTGTTCGGGCACGTGCCTTAGGAGAAACCTTTCCTTTGCATTCTTATTAATGCAGCGCTTTGCATCCCGGTTCCTATCAGGCTGCAGAACAGTGACGGTCTGTGAGCCAGGGGTTGGTGGTCCATGGTTTACACTCCACACATGGAAATTTGTTTCTATAAATGGGACAATTATATTTCCAAGGATTGGGAGGATGAGAGAAACTCACTGTTGGTATTCTAGATCAGTCTTTCTCAATGGGCCCCTGAAGACCCCGGCACATTTGAAGAAGGTCGCAGTCTATAAACACTTTTTCACACACCATCTTATATGGTTAGCTGTGTGACTTATATATTCCTGATTCAGCCCATTTTTTAAAATACTGTATATTTTGTTTATGGCGCTGCCCCCCCCAAAAAAAGTTGAGAATGGCTGTTCTAGATGTTTATGTATTTAAGATCAGGGATAGACTCACTAGAAAATACAGCATATGTAATTTGAGCATCATTCCCCTGCTAACTGTTTATAACATCTACGCCTTATGTTTGTTTTGTAATTTCAGGAGCAGAAGGCACAGTGTTTCCTAAATCCATAGAAACTCCTAATGTCAGGGCAGACCCGTTCAAGGAACTAAGGTAAACTTTGGCATTTAGTTTCAATATGATTCAAAGGCAGCCTGCTTGAATTCTGTATTATGAATGCTAGAATTTCAGTCCCGGAACCATCTTGGGGACAAACACTCTTATGTCAAAGCATAGATGCCGCTGAATGTCAACAAGAGAGGGATGTCTCAGCAGCATCTCTGCAAGTCAGTTTCAAAAAGGGAAATGTGGGTCAGCAGAGCTCCGTTGTTAGTCACTTCAAGGCCTTGAAAGAAAACAGAAAAATTAAGATCTGTCTTGAGGCCGTAGCAATTGAAAGCACTGAGATACTGCACACAAAGTGACAGCGGGCAGAAGAATGACACAAAGGTCAAGTAATTCTCGGTGCAGATTTAGTAGTGTGCTAGAATAGATTTATCAAAGAATCGAAACTACCAGCCTATTTCATATGTCATTGATAGCACCACCCCTTGTATCACGGTGGACCATACGGGTATGCAGTTCCACGGATTTCCAATGTGTGAGTGTTAGGCAAATTCCCCCAGCACCACCACTTTCAAAAGCATGTTTATATAGAGGTCCTAATGGTCTTTAAAGTATATAATGGACAGTTGCTCCATATTAAGATAAGGGTATAAGCTGGTGGCAATTAATAAATTGTACTGCAGCAACAACCTTCTTCCCACTTTGTATAGCAAGTAGAGATGGGCATGACTCAAAAAAATGGTGTTTCGTTTGTCGTTTGGTCGTTTAGGGGTCCGTTTCGGTTCGTTTTCGTTGGTTTTTTTTGGCAAATTTTTCGTTTTCATTTTCTTTATGTAACGAAATGAAAAAACAAAAACGAAAAATTGCTGTTTCGTTAGCATTCTTTTCAGTTCAATGTATTTGTCTCAACGAAAACGAAAAACACGGCAAAATTTTTCGTTTCCGTTTCTGTTTCCGTTTTGTTTTGAAAAAATTTCGTTTTTGTTTTCATTGCGTAACGAAACAAAAAATGAAGACGAAAATGAAAAATTGCTCATTTCGTGCCCATCTCAGCAAGCCTTGCTTTTAAGCCTGAAGGCCCATTTTGTTCATTTTGTGATTATATGCAACTGTGTTCTTAATTTAATAAAACTGCCAATATGGTGGGCATGGGTTAAAAACTTCTTTTGAATATAAAACAAACAGTTCTAACCAAAGAAGGCAACTCTGTACAATCTCCTCTGAATGCAGTCCTTTGCTACTTCTCCCTACCTGAAATATGTTTCAACTGAGAGAAATGTCACTAGCTGAGCTGTTTCGATATGGTTGGTCGCTATTCAGCTTGAGATGTGTCTCAGCCACTCATGGGGAGAGGTGCCTGAACAAACAAACATCTTGTGATGGAATGGAAGCTCTCTAAGAGTTACAGAGGCAGGCCACTCTATATTATAGGCTGTTGTAGGAACCTACAGTTTGAATGCAGCTTTCCCCTTTTCTATAACTTTCACTAACTGCTGGAAGTCACTAATAGAGATGGGCACGACTTAGCGGTATTTTCGTTTTCATTTTCGTTTTTCGTTTTCGTTACGGAAACGAAACGAAAACGAAAATCGGCACCAACCTGGACCGAAAACGGAAACGAAACGACTAATTTCGAGCCAATTTTCGTTTTTCGTTACTGGAAAAGCACTCAATTGAGCTAAATGGGGAGAAACGAAAAATTTTTCGTTTTCTTTTTCGTTTTCGTTACGTAACGAAACGAAAACGAAAAATTTTGAAATTAGCCCACGAAAACGGAAACGAAACGACTCAGACCCTAGCCGAAAACGAAAACGAAAACGAAACTTTTTTTCTGAGTCGTGCCCATCTCTAGTCACTAACCTTTGTGCAGGCTATCTGTTCAAATAACATATTCCTTTATCCTCCACTCAACAAGGAACATCTAGCCAAACACAAATTATCTGTATGTTGTACTCTCATATCTTTAGTGCTTCAGTGCCTTGGGCATTTGTAAAGTTTTATCAAAATCATGATACATGAGCCTCCCAATGCATGTGTTAACAATACTGCTTGTATCAGTTTCTTCCCCTCCTCCCCCCCTTCTGCTTCTCCATCTGTTTCCTTCACTGATGCCTTGGGTGTCATATCATCATGAATGATACGTTCCAGATGATTACACAGCCATCATTCTCCACTGACTTTTCGATCATCCTCTTTCTGACAAGCAGTTTTGGATCACTGGCTGCTTTACAAGTGTGGGATCACCTTTTCTGAAATCAGACATTGTACTATTCCTGCTAGAACAGCATCATCTCTTGGCTGTCATCTTTGTGTCTTCTTCTTCTTCTATGTCTTCTGCCTGGGAGTTGGGGCTAGTGAGGTTAGAGAATCTGTGTAAGGTTTATTATTTATTTATTTTATTTATTGTTATATTTATATCCCGCTTATCTCCAGAATAGGACTCTAAGCGGCGAACATAAGCGCCCAAGCGCAGACAAACAAAGAACAAATACAGCAAATCAAACAGCAACACTAATATGAGCAGTTTAAAACAAGTGTGAGATAAAAATCCTAAAAGGTCCTAGTGCCTCCATGTGCATCCCAACGCGTCAAAGACGTAAATCCTAATAATTAAAATTGGAGGCACCAATAGTCAGCAATCAGTAAAGATATTAATAACGATGGCGGGGGGGGGGAGTAGCATTTGTTCTAAACCCACGAGATATTAGGCCTCTAGCTTTCATGTCTCGTCATGTTATGTCCTACATTAGATTTCAGCTCCTTTGTCAGAAGCTGTTTCATACAATTGTTCTTATTTGGTGCTAAGAATGAAGCGATGAAAATACTGATGAGTCTCGTTGACACTTGGATGGTTGAAAGTGGACGAAAGGATACCTTATCCCATTATCTTTTTAAAAGGTTGGGAAGGCAGAATAACAGTGCATATTCTGCATACCATTGGCAGCTTCTCATTCCAGAGAAGCTATATACAGGTTTGATGGTATATATTGTAATGCAAGACATGCATCATCTTGCTCATATCTCACAAGCATTCCAGTGGTTCACATCTTACCAGCCTTCATGCATGTGCACTACAGATCATTAATTAGCATTAGTATTTGGTGGGAAGGGAGGAAATCAGAATTGGACTCATGTCCCAGATCTGGGCACAGACACTGTCAGTGTTCATCGTTGTGCTAAATATCTGTTATGAGACATTTGTGTGAACCGTGTGAGAGCTTCATAAGCAAGACAGCTGGATATTGGAGCTCAGCTGCCTTCTTGCTGCCAAAGAGTTAACTCCCCCAACCCCTCAGTGTATGTAATTCTAAAAACACAATGAGCAGTACGTCTCAACAGGCTTTAGTGGGCTGATGAGGGCTAGCCTCCCTTCGGGAAGGAGTTCCACAGCCTGGGAGTAACTACCAGGAAAATTTATCCTACTCCACCAAACCAACTTGAAAAGACGAAAAAAATGTTGTTGCATGTACTGTCATGACTTTAGAGGAGGCTTGAACCAAGACAATGACCTTCTTGAAAGGTTCAGAAACCAAGCATGTTTATGTGATCGAATATGGTGCTTCAGATATAAGTCTTGGCCAGTTATAAGTAACACCACAGGCAAGCTGTCGATGAAGCTGTTGCGACAAGAGAGTTCTGTTTCCTGTAACTGCCCATAGTCAGCAGGTCTATCTATAACACTTTTCACCATCTGAAGTGTCTGAATATTTTGCAGATGCATGTCATGCAAAGCATGTTCCAGAACTCCTAATAGGATGTGGCAAAAGAATATGCCGCAACAGACAAGTCAGACATCTCCATGAATGGGTGCAGTGGAACAACTAGTGTCCTTATTTAACTGTGCAAACAAACTGCCAATCTCCACCAAAATTAAATTCAACCAGCAGATGTTAACTCCCTATGCCTTGATCACCATGTCAACTGACCAGGAACACAAGAGCCCTATTTAGAGAAAGGCCCATTAGGTTCAGTCTTTTCCACTGTATTACAGACATCAGACACTTTCTTAGAACTAATAATTCATAATTCTTAGATATAGAATAAAGGTGGATGCTGTCAGTGCAATCATAGTATTAGATCCCCAGGTGAGGTGCATATTTCTATTTTAGCGCAGTCTTTTCCCATAAGACAGACTTGGAATCTCCAGACATGCAGTATATCACAGAAGTGAATACACTCCCTCATATTTCATAAATATTTTAGTATGTATTTTCATGTGACAACACTGAAGAAATGACACTTGGCTATAATGTAAATCAGTGAGTATATAGTTGGTATAACAGTGTAAATGTGCTGTCCCCTCAAAATAACACAACAGACAGCCATTAATGTCTCAACTGCTGGCAACAAAATTGAGTACATCACATCCCTAACTGACAATGTCCAAATTGGGCACAAAGTGTCAATATTTTGTGTGGCCACCATTATTTTCAAGTACTGCCTTAACACTCTTGGGCACAGAGTTCACCAGAGCTTTACCGGTTGCCACTGGAGTCCTCCTCCACTCCTCCATGATGACATCACAGAGCTGGTGGATGTTAGAGACCTTGCACATCTCCGCCTTCAATTTCAAGGTGCCCCACATATGCGCAATAGGGTTTAGGTCTGGACATGCTTGGCCAGTCCATCACCTTTGCCCTCAGCTTCTTTAGCAAGGCACTGGTAGTTCTGGAGGTGTGTTTGGGGTTGTTATCATGTTGGAATACTGCCCTGTGGCCCAGTCTCTGCCCGATGAGGAAAGACTCAAAGAACTGGAGATGTTTAGCCTAGAGAAAAGAAGACTGAGGGGTGATATGAGAGCACTTTTCAAAGATTGGTCATACAGAGGAGGGTCAGGATCTGTTCTCGATAATCACAGAATGCAGGATATGCAACAATGGGCTCAAGTTAAGGGAATCCAGCTTTTTGTTGAAGATCAGGAAAAAAACTTCCTAACTGTTAGAGCAGTACGGCAATGGAACCAATGACCTCGAGCGGTGGTGAGTTCTCCAACACTGGAGACATTCAAGAGAAATCTGGGCAACCACCTGGCAGATATCCTTTGATTTGTGCTCCACCATGAAGCAGGGGGTTGGACTTGATGGCCTTGTAGGCCTCTTCCAAATTCACTATTGTACAATTCTATAATTAACCTCTAAAATGTTATAATTCTGCCAATAAAATGTTATAAAATGTTATAATTCTGCAAGCAAGGGAAATAAGTTCTATGGGGAAGATTTACGAAGCGAATAATGCCACAGGAGTCAATTATGCTATGCCTCACAAATAATTCTTGCTGACAGCCACGGCAAAACAACCAAACAGGGGAAAATACCATGGCAGAAATATAGCAAGTAAGCACAAAAAAGAGTTAGTAAACTAGAGAGAGGAGAGGAGAAATAACATAGGAATAAAACTCAAGGCTAGTGTTTCAAAATTTTAAAAAATGAAATCTCCAGAGGAGAGGCAATGCCTTGCTGAATACTCTTATCTTAATGTGCGTACATCACTAGCAGAACTGTGATGGAGCTGTATTAAGTATCTGTTGGTTGATGGCTACAGTAGTTTGGGTGACTTGCTTATACTCACCAATGCCTACCTGATCTTTGTGGACAGAGTCCGTCAGATAACCAATATTATGGCATGTTGCTGTTACAACTATACTATGGAACAAACATCCAGGGACCCACAGCCTGCAATGCCTCTCAGCGATGCTACAGAGGCTTTGCCATCGTGGGAGGGTGCATACTGCTCCTGTACTTCAAAGCAAAGCACCACACAGTGCCAGTTCACCCATCCTCTCAGTGGGAGATAACCACCCCACATCAGTGCTGGAAACCCTGAAAGGTAGTGTCCAGTTGGTTCTGTTTCCTGCCACTCTACTAAATTACAGAAGCTCTAATTCATATTATAATGGTGCAGGGCCTCAGCCTTAGCCCAGAGAGTAAAGCAATGCACACTGGCTGCCTACCTGCCCCCATGACCCATTAAAAAAGGATAAAGGGGAAACATAATAAGTGGGACAGCAGTGGGGCAGGGAAAGAAGAAACAATTTTTTGACTGAGCATGGAGAATCATGGGCTTAAATGCCTCTAGTTATGGAGTGGAAAAAGTTCAGGGACCTACAGAGCAGAATCATACTAGCTTCAAGTCTTCTTTCAGACCATCCGCTATTGGTTAGTTCTTCTCAACTAGCACTTACTATCTCAGCAACTAACTCAGAGACTCTGGTAAGAGTAGAATTAAAAAGTTACATTTTACTCACAGTTCTTGATAGATCAAAACCAAACAGCATTTTGTTGAAAAAAATATTAACTGGTGTCACGATTAATAGCTTCATATTGACTCATTTCATGCCTTGCTTTCTGATTAACTCCATGGCTGACGTAGCTCTGACTAGCTTGTTCTAATTGTCCACACACTTTGTCTTCAGACTATCTGGCCAGCTGTCTAAAAAGAGCGGGGAAAGAAGACTTGACTAGAGAGGCATGCCTCTCTTCAGAATTCTGAGGCAGAGAGGGAACAATTTGCTGGTACTCTATTGATTGACCTTCACCCCCTTCCAAAAAGGGCCCTCCCAGCCAAAACCTCTTATAGGCAAGGCTGCAGTGGGGGGTGCGGTGGGGGGAGGCAGGGCATGTGGCCTGGATGCCGTGCTGGGCATGGGGAGCCAAAAGAACAAAATAGCCTTTGTACTTTGCACTATTCTGCTCTCCCTGCAAGGGTGCTCATGCAAAACCCATGCTTGCCCCTGGTGACACAGTCTCTAGATGTAGACCTGCTGCTGATAGGCAACATACAAAGGCTGCCTATAAGCAGGTCCCAGCACAAATAACAATAGCTTCATGCAGCTCAAGAAGGCATGGAGTTTGTCACCTGTTTTCATGTAGTGAGTTATTTATCTGACAGAGTTCTGTGTGGAAGCATCACAACAGCCATCAAGTTAGCACCACAGCATAATTTGTGTTTCCTCTTCTTCTTGCTCTGCATCGGAAGAGTTAACACTTTTATAAGGAATAAAAAGAACCGAGCTGCTTCCAGGCTGGAAGAAATAAACTCAGTGGCTCATTTTCCTCTTTTTTTGTTTCCCATCTATAGCAATTATTCCTTCCTCGTGTGTGAGCCCTGTTAAAATGATGAGTCGTATTAAGGAATAAAATAAGTCAACATGATCATTCAGAGAAAGCACTCAGTGGCGGATGAAATGTTTGAGTTTAGCAGGAAAATAATCTCTGGTACCCTGTTGGGTGTCTTAAGTAGTTAAAGTTAAACTTTATGCTGCCTACAACAATGGTTTTCTCTGTGACTTGAGAGAGAGAGAGAGAAAAAAAACAACCCCCCCCCCGCATCAGCTGATTCACCAACCACAGATTCAGTTATCCACAGTTGGTGATCAACAGTGCAGGGGAGGTCCGAGCCCAGTAGCGGGGAAGGGGGGACTTACTGATGCCAAGCCTTCCTCACTCCTCATTTGTGTTGAACTGCAAGGCACCAAAGTGGCATTAGATTGGCATTCCTGCCATGTGGAGGGAGTGTGTTGTTTCCCATGTGGTGGGGTGCTTGGGAGTACTTTAGTCTGTGGGAAAATGCCTTCTGTGCAGCTATTGATCTTCCATATGAAAACATGGGAGCCAGAAGAGACTTCCCTTGGCAAACTGTTCGTGAAATGGCTGTGCCAGTTTAGATCCTTGCCTCTATAGCACCACTGGCAGGAGCTCTATACTTCTCCCACAAGGCTGTTTTCCTGCCACAGTACTGGGGCAAAGCAATTGCAAAGAACAAGGTGGGGGAAATATGTCTTCTATTCCTGTCTGCATTCATTTCCTTTTTTAAAAAAGCACCTTCTGTTCTACCGCACCTGTCACATTCCTGCCATCCCAGGGTTATTATCCCAGGAGTTTTCATTTTATATCCTGTGCAGTCATCTTTGTTTCTTCTTATTCACAGAACCTGTTTCATTTACCCATGCATTTAATCAGCTGCTCTATGCATCAAAGGACTTGACGGGTATACGGGAGACAATTTAATTGTTAGGTATTGCCGCTAACATCAGTGGCAGGTCTTTCTGTGTTCTGCTTCTTTACACAAAATTGAAACATGCACACCCATCGCACATGTATGCATATAACGACGGGGGGGGGGGAGAGAGACCTCTAAACCCCTCTAAATTTGGGTAGAAATAGATGCTAATAAATGCAGGGCCTAGAATGTATTAATAATAGCCATTTCATACTCAGTGACAGACTCAGGCCCCTGAAAAGGCTAATGCTTAATGATAGTGCTCATCCTTTCTTTAAGTGCACATGACATTGTGCAGGCATGAGAAAATGAATGGCAAAGTTATTTAGTTATACACCATGGAATCTAGTACGCAAAATGAGAGCTGATTAAGGAGAGAAGGGGTGACATTTATCCCTTGTGAGTGGACCAGTTTGGGTGGAATCCTGAAGCCTTGTAGGCAAAAGGAGATTAAAATGCCCTTCAGATTCTATCTTATTTACATTTAATGAAAATATTTCTTGTTATTTTTTTCTGCTAAATGATTTTGGTTCACCGCAGTAAATAACAAGATATCATCAGTAGGGAATCCAGTTTTTAAGATGTTTGGTGTGGTTTCTGTGCATTGACGGTGTTATACTGTCTGCAAAAGCCAGCTTGGGGCTACAAGCAAGAACAGACAGTGATCAGTGCAGCCTGATTAAGGATGAAGCAGGGAGACAATGTCAGGCACAGTACATTGGAATTTCCAAGAAAAAATAATTGATGGAAGGATGAACATACCACCTTTCAAAAGTGCTATGTCTCAAGCAGGTTCACAACATACAGGATTTATTGGTAATTTAAGAATTACCATTTATTTAAGAAATTCAAATAATACATTTAAGAAAAACTCCTTTGGTTTAATATATCACATTTTTCTGTGCATAAGACAACCTTTCTTTTTTCCTATCCCAAATTAGAGTTTCACAACTGCAGGATTATCCCTTCAGCTTACGTTGGTGTATAAGACAATCTTTAGTCTAACAATTTTAGACAAAAATAAATCTTATACACAGAAATAATACTGCATAATGTATCTAGCATCTCTGTGAGTCAGGATGGACTTGATTGCACTTACTTACTTACATAGATTTCCATTCTCATTGCATCTTCCAAGTGCCTGGAAACTGTATGTTTTAACTTTATGCAAAATGAACATACATTTTAAAAAAATAAAAAACGCACTGACCGAGCCAGCTGGTCAGCATGATAAGTAAAAAATAAAAATAAAAAATGTGCCAACCCGGACCTCAGGCCAGCTTATTGGTGCGAGTTTTAAAAAAATTAATTAATTTAAAGGGGGGGGGGAGAAAATGATTTTTTTTTAAAATTGTGTCATTTTTAACAACCCCCCAAAACAATTTTTAAAAATGAAAAATGAAATGAAACGCCATTTTGACATTTCGTGCCCACCTCTAATGGTTGTATACAAATATTGAATAGCATTGGAGAGATGATCAACCCCTGTCAGACTCCATAATTGAGACTGCAAGGGGTAGAGATATCTCATCAAGCTGAACTCTCTGAGGTTGGTCCTCCAGGAAGGATCAGAACCAGGCCAAAGCCAGGTCACCGATCCCAACTTAGAAAGACTCTCCAGGACGATACCATGGTCAACAATATCAAAGGCCACTAAGAGATCAAGAAGGGACATTTTTCTGCTGTTGGTCATCTTTCAGACTGACGAAGGCTGTCTCTGTGCCCCCAGAAATGCCTGAAGCTAATCCACTAGCTTCCTCTCCATTAGCTTGCTCTGAAATCAGACATTCGTGACAGGCCTATAATTATTGATATCATATGTTGCAATGGTGAGGTTTTGGGGGGGGGATGGGTCTAATTATTATTTATTTGAGGAGCCAGGGAATTTGTCCTCAAGAAAAGACAGCTGCAGCCCATTCCATTGTTGTTGCCCTGACAGCTTTTGTCAGCCAGGCCAGGCAAGGGTCTAGGAAGGTTCTGGTAGGATGACAGCCGTCAAGAATACTGTCCACCTCTGTTGATGTCACAGGCTGTAGGTGTGTTAAACTAAATTGGCAAGATGGTGCACTGGATGTCTTGGCTCAATTTTCTGATAAAAGTTGGTGGTCTGGGTCCCACCAAATGGCTTCCACTTTAGATTTAAAGGATGCCACAAACTGCTCACATGAGATGTTACTAGGAGGCCTCTCACTATGGCCAGTTCTGGATAGGCCACGTACAGTCCAAAATAGCTCACCTTGCTGGTTTTGAGCTTCATCAACCCAGCTGGTGAAGTGTGTTCTTCTGGCTAGCCTTACTTTCAAGAGTTAGGAGCTAGATATGACCTTTGCAGCTTTTAGATTATCCTCTGTCGGGTCCCGCTGCCAGTATCCCCTGCATGGCATCTTCGAAACCAATAGGATCCAATAGTCTGTGAGTGTGGACCACTGACAGGCTGTATTGTATCAGGAAGTGGTCCGTCAATGACCCTCAGATCAATGTGTTTTATGGTGAACATGTTTTACGGTTTCTATGTTTTTATAAACTCCTTTCAGTATTTCTTTGTTGTTGATCCTCTTCTTAACATTTAAATACCATGCATAAGTATCAGTTAAAATCTATTTAGAATGTGTATTTCAAGTCTATTTAAAGGAAACCAGCACTATAGACCTGCAGAACTGGAAGGGACCACATCAGTCATCCAACCCCTGTCAAGGAGGCACAGTGGAGAATAAAACTCCCAACCTTTGGTTCTGCATTGAAATACCTAAGTCAGTGATGGCGAACCTTTTAGAGACCGAGTGCCCAAACTGCAATTCAAAACCCACTAATTTGTTTGCTAAGTGCCAATACAGTAATTTAACCTGTATGCAGGTGGCTATGAAGGGGCGATGTCGGGTGCCCACAGAAAGGGCTCTGAGTGCCACCTTTGGCACTCGTGCCATAGGTTCGCCATCACTGACCTAAGCCACTGAACTGTCCAGCAGTAATTGGGCAGCAGCTACATATTTAGAGTCTCTTGGGTCCACCACGGAAGAGGTCTTGCTCTTGGATCTTACAATTCCTTGATGGCAGACCAAAAAGCAAAGTCTCTGAGCCCATAAAGAGTCATATCAGTGAAGACAAGCCATCAGATACATTTATCCCAAAGGTGCCTAACCATCACTACAACACCTTTCAGATTAGGCTCAGAAATGCATCAGTGCAAGAGATTTTTTTAAAAAAGATAATTGCCCCTCACAAGCAGCCAGATTCACACGTGCTAAGCTTCCAAAGAGTCTTTGAAGGACCATACACACTCTGACGACACTATAACGGTCTACTGTTGGTGAAATCAGCTTGTGTATGACTGCGGTAGGACCTAGTCAAATTATTCAGTGTTATTGAAGTTTACCTGGAGTTGTGACTATCTGCAGTAAATAAAATTAATTACAAAATCTACTCTCAAGCTGCTCTTATTCTTCCTAATGTTTATGAAACATCTCCTTTCTCAGCACCTTAACAAAGGTTTCAGCCTGGAATATGAATTGTTGGCAATTCAGGGATCCTCTGAAATATAAAAGAGCTAGTATTCCAAAACAGAGGTCAATAAAACTTACAGATTACTTACATTTTTTTAAAAAAAATGGGATTCCCTTCATTTCACCCAAAATTGCCTCATTTCACATTCTAGCAATAGTTGCAGGTTCCACAAAAAGTGCTGTCAGCTGCCAATTATGATTCAGAGAGCCTCCTAAACTCCAGAGGACAGGAAGTTTGAATACTGCAAATAGCCCGAAACAGCTGGTGTTTAGCTGCTAGGTGACTTGCTTGCTGTAGCTGCTGAGAGAGCTCCTGTGGCCTTCATTTTGGATTGGATTTATTCCATGCTGGCCAGCTCCCGGTGCACCTACTTTTATTCCCCCATTATGTATAACCATTTAACCACCATTTTTATAATATTTGTTTAATTCTTTTAAAAATATATTTGTATAATTCTTTGTAGCATTTAACTGTTGCCTTTTTAATGATGTCATTCATTCATTCATTGGATTTCTATGCCATTCATTTAGCTGCAAGGCCACTCTGGGTGGTTGATGTAAACGACCTTGGGTCCTTTTAAGGAGAAAGGCAGGTGAAAATAAATAAATAAATACTATTAATTAGTATTAAAGATTTTTTTAAAAAAACTTGCTGCTGTTAATGCACTTTTGGATTATATCTGGATTACTTGATTTCCCTGCTTTTTTTTCTTTGCTTTTTTTGGCTTTTATGTTTGGAGGGATTTCTTCTCCTCCTCCTCCTCCCCCGCTTTCCTTTATTATTTTCTAAAGTGTCTGCCTGCCTGTGCTGCTAGACCAATGCCATCAAAGTGGGAGAGAGAAGAGCTGTTTCTCTTCTCCCATAATTTGTGACTTTGACTTGGGTGGTGGTGGTGGGAGGGAATTGTATATATTGCCCTTGGTGACTGTATTTTATTTTGATTATGATGGTCATAATAATGATTTCTTTTTCTCCTCTGTACTGTTTCCTCTGATGAACTGACGAGAATGATGATGTGGTAAAAATGTGAACTTGAAAGTACCATTAGTGCTAGCCTAGGTCTGAGGATGATTGATTTTTTTTCCCACTTGCAAGTTGTTTGTTGCCCATTTTTGACATTTGTCGGTTGCCCTGTTTCTACTTTTTCTGAGCTAATTTTGAGAGTTCTGTAGCATTTAATTGGCTATAGGACTAGAAAGCAGAATGGGGAAACTGAAATGAAAGAGCCTAGACCAGTGATGGCGAAACTTTTAGAGACCGAGTGCCCAAATTGCAATTCAAAACCCACTAATTTCTTTGCAAAGTGCCAATACAGTCGTTTAACCTGTATACAGGTGGCTATAAAGGGGCATGTCGGGTGCCCACAGAAAGGGCTCCGAGTGCCACCTTTGCCACCCGTGCCATAGGTTCGCCATCACTGGCCTAGACAATTTGGACATGTGAGGGTTTTACCAAAAGGAGCTATGGTTGAACAAACCTGAAACCTGGTGCCCCCAAAGGAACCTGAAACAAAAGCAAACTGAAAGTGTTGCTTGTACATATCCCTAGTGTATACTACATACATACATACATACATACATACATACATACATACATACATAC
>JAHTLZ010000010.1:67304719-67317308 GCA_023846285.1 Phrynocephalus versicolor
ATACATACATACATACATACATACATACATACATACATACATACATACATAAACAAACAAGCGCCAACCCGGCCCGGGAGCCACATGGTCAGCACAATAAATTAAAGAAAAAAATAAATAAAATTTAAACGGGCTGACCCGGATCTGGGGACCACATGGTCGGCGCTGGAAAATGTAAACAAATAACATAACATAAAATAAAAATGGTGCCCGTAAATGGGGTGCAGGGAACCAAGAGGCACTGGCTGGGGGGGGGAGCCCCTGGCATCGAGGACTTTTTAAAAAAATCAAAAATAAATTTTAAAAGATTATTTTTTAAATGGGGTGCATGGGGAAGTAAGCGCCTCTCAGCTGTGGGGGAAAAAAGCCCTGGGAAAATTAAATTAAATTAAAATTCAAAAAGTGCTGACCTGGCCTGGGAGCAGCGCGCAAACAAAAACCGAAATGAATATCTCACATACAGTGAGTGTACCTGTGCAACTGTGCATGTGCACCTTAACTACAGACATGAATTTTAACTCAAGTTGTTGCTGGTTTTAAAAACCTAGTTTGTTCTAGATTATTTTCAGTTAGATGACTTTATGATAAACCACTTAAATTATGCTTCTTGTTTACCCAAGAATTAAATGTCAAATGGCAGCAATTTAAACAAAATGGTGCCTCCTCCAGGGAAACAATGAGGTCTATTCAACATTTTCTGTGCTTTCACATACATTCTCAGTGTTGCCAGTTGTTTTCTGAAGCAATTTTCACTTACTGTGCCTGTGACAGAATTAAAGTTCATGTTGGACTCCATACTAGCCTTGTCTTGATGCCTAAAGATAATCTGCCCTCCCCTATTATGTATTTGATTGATTGATTGATTGATTTCTATACTGCCCATCTAGGAGGGGGGTTGCAAAGAATGAAGATACAACAGAAATAATAAGTAAAACAGCATAATATAAAATGGCATTGCAAACAGAATAAAGAGACCAATAAACAGTAAACATCATAAAACAAATCTAAGCTAAGCAAAATGAAAACATAATTAACAATCGTTTAAAAAGGCAGAGGTACTTTAGATTTTAAGCTAAAATATGTCACTGGAGCTGTGACCCAAACTCAAGGAAAGCCTGCTTGAAGAATGTAGTCTTCATTGTTTGTTTGAATAATCCCAGTGAGGGATTATTCACAGGAAAGGGGTGACCACAGAAAAGGCCCAGTTCTTGGGTTTTTTTCCTTCTGAATCTCCCTTACGATCAGAACCCTCAATTGCCTGGCCTGGGAAGAACAAGTGGCTTGAGCCGTATTTGGCAGGAGAAAGCGCTCTAAGGGCTGGGTATGAACTCAGCACCTTCTATCCTGAGAAATTCTTTCAGTAACAAATCTGCTGAAATGCACAGGACATGCATTGTTGGGGAAGGTAGTTTGAGGTCATGCCATCTAGATCTGCATTATATTGTGTCGTAATTGCTATATGCACCTTAACAATAGAGACCACAGGGCCCTGTGTCAGGAAATATGATTTTCCAAAAGCACAAGCAGGAGTCCCATATGGAATGAAAGGGGACAAACGAGCAAAAAGCAAAGCAACACACTGATACACTAAAACAACGACAACAACACATTTCTACTTTTCTTTGGAGACCGGGCCATTTTTACCTTACAGAAGTGCTTGTTTCTTTATTAATACAAAAGGTACAGGAAGCCATCTTGGTTGGTTTTGTGAAAGCCGTGGTTAATAACTAAACTTGATTCATTTCAGAAGTTAAAGCGGCTGCAACTGCTTCTCCCCTCAGCCAAAATAGCTGCTAGAAACACAGGCATAAATATGTACGTGACAGCTTATGGCAAGTGAAATAATGCAGTCATTTTTATTTCATCTGCTTGAGCACAATGTGTCCTTGGGTAGAAGAATGAGGCAAGTGTCTATTATAAGAATGTATTTCATTCCGTGTCACATGACTTGAGAGTGAACTAGAGAATGTGGAGGAAGAAATCTGATTACTCCTGTGGTGTACTGAGAACATTTGAGTGGCTCCAAGACAACATTACAAACCACATACTGAAGTGGAACTGGCCCTCTGAGGACATGGGGTGACGTTTCTTTTTGTGTAGAGGCTGGGATAACATGGGGCACGCAGTGCAAAAATGAAGATTTGTCAGAAGTAATGTAATAGGAAATATTTCAATAACATTTTGAACCAGACCTTTATGGAGTTGTTGAACAAGGGAACCCGATTCCCTGTACTGGGATTCAAAATGAGCACGGTCAGCTGGCAAGACTTTAACTTTCCTCCGCAGAAGTACCCACTTGTAGAGAAGGGGGGATTTCACCCAACATGTGTTGTTGTCTGAAGTGAATCAGCCCAGCACCAAATCCTCTTTGTGAGCAAGCAGACTGAGCCAGGAGCCATGGCACTACTGCTCACTTCTATTTATTTCTATGTAGGCAAAAGGGAAAGAATAGATGAATAGCCTCCAATAAATATATGACCCGCACCGTTTGGTTCTCAGCCAGTGCTGTTCCTGTTATGAAGTTCAGCAGTGGCACAGAAGGAACAACACTGTTGGATGAAGGGGTGTACTTTAATCCTAGAGCAGAGTGGAGAGTGTGTGTGGCCCTTCGGAAATTATTGGACTGCAATTCCTATAAGCCCTGACCAGCATAATCGATAGTAAAGGATAATGGAAGACGCAGCATTGGCCATCTTTGGCCATGAAGCAGTAATCCATTATTTTAAATATTTGTATACCCTCATTCCCTTAAAATGTTCGTGGCGCTGATGATGTGTAAGAAAGACAGCACTGAGGCTGCTATGTGTTTATTGTCTTAAGACAACTTGTGAATCTGCTAGGCATGGCATGTCTTTTACTGAAGTCAGGAGGTGTACATCCCCCTGGATGTACTTGAACTAAAGCTCTCTCTGGACGGAGAAACCGGTGCAGATCTGTCTGGAAAATATCAAACATTTGACTTTGTTTTAAAATCTGCTACCATTCAGTAGGGACTCAACATGCTTTTCAAAGGGTGGGATGGTGATCATTTTGACCAATCCTGTATATCCTCCGTGAGCTCCCTAAAAGAGTTATTTTTTCCTGGCAGACTTTTTGTTCTGAAACAGTGTCTCTGTTTCACAGCAAAGTAAAATGAAAAGGTGACTCTCTCTCTCTCTCTCTCTCTCTCTCTCTCTCTCTCTCTCCCTTTCCCTCTCTAACTTCTACTGAGTCAAGAAAATAGGTTACAGGCGATACCTTTATAGGTCACTATTAAAAATAAAAAAAGGAACATTGCAAGCTTTTGAGTGTACATCACCCTTCTTCAAAGCAGGTCCCAGAAATTCAGACATGATAAAAGATGTGCTTCACCAGGAGGTTACTTTTAAAGTCCCTGGTTAGATGATGTTCTTAAAGTCCATGGCTAGATGATGTTGCAGCCGGGGCAGGAATCTTGTTAGAGGCAAGAAGGGCAGTTGTAAAAAGCTGCTTCTTAAGTCACACCCAGTTCTTCAAACAAATTAAACAAGGGGGGGGTAAACAAGAAAAAAAAAGAAAACTCTGAACTACTCAGGTCTGCTATCAAATGAGGTCATAAAGAAAGAAGAGGGGGGATGTCCTCCCAGCGGAAAAAGTCATGGCTGTGAAGGGAACACAGCAGCTAAAGTGTAATGTTCCCTTCCTGCGAACTTAATGAAAATCAGCTTACATTGATATAATAAGGGTGAAAAGCAAGAGGCAACATTTTATGCCTGTGGTGCTGAAATAGGCCTGCGGTGGAGGTTGGAGGCAGCATGGTCTGCTTGGCTTTGTAGCTATTACCATTTTAAGGCCACGGCCTCACTAGTGTTTTCTGCGCATTTTTGCTGCGGCGAACTTCACAGTAAAATATCGTGTCCTGTGAAAGGAAGCAATTTGTTGCCCCGACCAACCACACCCCCGGAAGCACACTTTCACTGACGTTTTTAAACCACCGCTAGGGGTTGGTTTTAAAAACTTCCCTAAAAGATGCACAGTTCTTTGCTACTCTAACAAGGTGCGACCCCAGAAATTACGCAGTAATTAGCTTCATGCCTCTTTTCCTGCCACTTCCTGTGGGCCTGGCAACGGAGACTTAGAAAAACAACCCAAGAAAAAGGGAAACAATGCGCAGTAAGCAAGTAGAGGCGGGCACAGAGCAATATAATACTACTCTGTCGACAGGACACTAACTGTGCATCAAACACCGTGTGTGTGTGTGTGTGTGTGTGTGTGTGTGTTGTGTTGTGTTGTGTTGTGTTGTGTTGTGTTGTGTTGTGTTGTGTTGTGTTGTGTTGTTACAGTCATGACCAGCTCTTCGTGACCCCATGTCCATGCTGTTTTCTTGGCAGGAATACTGGAGTGGTTTGCCAGTTCCTACTCCAGGCGCCTACAGCACCTCGTATTCCCTGGTGACCCCCCCCCCCAAAAAAAACTACACATCAAATTAAGATGCGCAGAAAACTTTAGTGAGACCGCGGCCTAAGAGGCAAGAACTGAAGTGACATTAGAAGGCCAACTTTTGCTTTTCTTTGTTTTGCTTCTGACTAAGCATTTGGTGTCTTAACTTTAAACAATGAGTAGCGCATGGAAATTGTTATTAAAGTGGTTTTAATAAAACTGCTCAGTTCTGATAACTCCACATCCGGAATCTCTTAGGAATATGTCAAAGAGGAAGGATTATTACTGCCTCATAAATTTCTCAAAACAAACTTCTCCGAAATTAGTAAGGGCACTCCTGCTTTGGAACAGCTCATGATGTGTCCACATTGCACTAATTATCATTTAAAGTCTTGAAGTGGAAACACCCTCTTGGGACCTGGGATACATTCGACGCTAGCCGGGCTGCTTTCAGCTAACGTCTTTGCTGCTCGCAGCCATCTTGTCCCACCCGCTGGGAGCAGAAGACATCCCAGAATCGATCCGGGGCACTCAGGTGCGGTTCCCCCTCCTCGAGAGGGGTTGAAACCCCTGGGAAATTCCCGTGCGGCTGAGACCCTGGGAGATCCGGATGGAAGTTGAGCTGCCTCTACCCTTCCAAACACGTGAGTGGCTTCTTTCCACCAGATAGCCCCTTCAAAAATATAAATCAAGCAAACTTACCAAAAAGAATCTGCTTCTCTCTAATTATTTCTCCTGCCTATTCGCCATTATCTGCCTCTCGGAAGGGCTGCACTTTCACTTTCATCGTTAAGGCAGATTAACCCTAAAGTATCCGTTTCACCTCTGATATGCTTTTTGGACTCTGTTGGCTTAAAAGTGGGTACAACACGCCATCTACTGGACTTTTCTATGTATGCAACTACACATACATTTCTTGAAAGCAGCAAGCCAACTTGAATGTGATTAAACAAGCTCTGGTTAATCCCTCAGAGTCTCTGTAATATTTCTGAGAAGAGGCAATTGATCCCTTTACCACCACAATATAGTAAATACACCACGCTGCAACCTGGATTCTTTCGGTCAGCAGAATTTTTGTATTGCAAACCTTCAGCAATGAGCAAAACTCCATCCTTACAAAAAAAGTCTGCCTTTATACCTCCGGCTCATCCTGCAACCATGTCCCAGCAATCAAGTCAATCTAGCCAAATCCTAGATGCACTCAACCAGTTGAATTTAACCCAGGCCAAGCTGGTATCAGACCAAAGCACTGGGTTTTCTAATTTAAGAGCGGAAATGAAAGAGGGTTTTTCGAATGTGGACACTAAACTAGAAGCCTTTGGTGGACGTTTACAAGCGTTGGAAGAAAACATGAATGTTACCGACTTTCGTCTAGGAGAAATTGAAGCCACAATGGAATCAACAAGCAGACTGGTTCTCACGCAGGAAATCGAAGCCTCCTCCAAAATTTTAAGGATCCAAAATCTCACTGTTGAAAAAGATGAAAACCTCTATACTATAGTTGGAGAAAGCCTGGCCACCCTACTTGAGGCACCCGTTGAAGAATTCCTCCGCGAGGTAGACGTGATCTACCGTCAACCTACGGCTTATACCAGAAGAAACAAACACCCTCCGGAGGTAATAGTCAAACTTGTCAGAAGATACACCCGAGATTGCATCCTCAAGGTTATTCAAGACAAAGAGGTGGAAATCAATAAATCCAAAGTGATAATACTGAAAGACGTCCCCTGGGAAGTCCGTCAACTGCGAAAAGAATATACATTTGTTACCAAACTTCTGCTCAAGCATGATATAAGATACAAGTGGCTCTACCCCCAAGGTCTGTCTTTCCAATGGGAAGGGAAATTACAGAAAATCGAATCCCACCAGAAAGCTAGAAACTTCGCCGAAAAAAATGCAGGGAAGTTGGGCTACTCTCCCTCCTCTTCTTCACCATCCTCTTCCAAAGGTGAGGATACGACCGATACTCAAACCACCACCAAAGATGACAGCCGAGACAACCAGACTCTTAAACAAGAGACCTTAAAGCATGATCAAGATTCTTGTGGCGCAGTGGGAGGTGCCAGGCCGAAACACTATCTCAGACCAAAATCAGGGAAGAAGAAGTATCGCTGGAAGTAAAATAAGATGGCTCAGAAAATTCTAACATGGAACATTAATGGATTGAACACCCCACAGAAGCGTCGAAAGACTTTTAATCTCCTCCAAAAACAACAATGTTCAATAATCTGTTTACAGGAAACCCATATATTGAGAAAGCATGAACAATATTTAATGCAAAATAAATTGGGAAATTTATTTTCCACATCCAACAAAGAAAAGAAGCAAAACGGGGTGGCACTATATATTAAACCAGAGTTCTTCCCAACCCTTCTGGAAAAAGATGAATCAGGCAGATGGATCCTTGTCCAGGCAAATATCCAATCTAAAGAAACAATTATTGTTGGTATATACTCCCCCAATGATAATCATGGAAGACAAACCTTCTTTGAAGAACTGGCCCAGAAACTGCTGCAATATGAAAATCATCAGTTAATAATATTGGGAGATTTCAATGCTGTACATATTCCATCTGTAGACAGGAAAACACCAAAAGGGAAAAAATCCAAGACTTCATCTTCCACACTGCCCAAATCGTTCCTGGACATGTCTGATATTTTAGAACTTCATGATATTTGGAAAAGGAAAAATCCACTAAAAGACGGTTTCACCTTTTATTCAAGACAATATGCCTTTTTCTCCCGTATAGATATGTGCTGGGCCACATCCGATCTTCTACTAAATACAAGGGATATAGAAACCTTGCCCCAAACATTATCTGATCACAATGCCATTTTATGGACACTGAAATCTTCGGGTAAGCCCAGACACTGGAAAATTAACTCAGCTCTGTGGACTGATAAAGGCAGGCAGAGGCCGCCAAAGATTTGAACCTATATTTTGAAATGAACCTGAATAAGGGTACACCACTGAAAACGGTGTGGGATGCCTCAAAGCCCTACTTTAGAGGGTTTGTCATCCAATATATGGCAAGACGGAACAAAGAGAGGAAAAAGCAATCTGAATCAATTCTAAATATGATGAAAAAGCTTGAAACGGACTTAATTCACGATCCCCGCAATGAGCAGCTGAACAAAGACTTGGCTTCTTGTAGGCATGAACTAAATCTGATTCTGACTGCAGATATAGCTCACAAAATCAAGTTGGCCAAACTGAATTTTGTGGAAAATGCAAACAAACCAGGTAGATGGTTAGCCTACAGGTTAAAAAAGGTACAATCTCAAAAACTTATACTCTCACTCAAAGATAAAACTGGGGAAAATCAGACAGAGTAGCTACAAATCCAAAAAATTACAGAGGAATACTACCAGAACTTATTCAAGCCGGAGACGATCGACAAAGATGCCATCTTTCATTACCTCGAACAAGCCAATTTCCCAAAACTTACTGAAGAACAGAGAGCCCAGACGAATGCTCCTATCACAATGATGGAAATAACAGAGGCTATCAATCATCAAAAAATGAACAAGGCCCCTGGAACCAACTCAATACCGGCTCTATTCTACAAAAAATTCTCGGAGATAATCTCTGGAAATATGAAAAATCTTTTTACATCCATTTTAGAAGGCGAAGACATACCAGATTCCTGGAAATTATCAAATACGACACTGATTCCTAAAGAAGGGAAATCTAAAGATCTGATACAGAACTACAGGCCAATTGCCCTTCTAAATGTGGATTACAAAATTTTTGCAACCATTTTGGCTAATAGATGGTGGACGATCCTACCCTCTCTGATATCACATGATCAGACTGGCTTTCTTCCGAAAAGGCATCTTCAATCCAACATCAGAACTTTCCTCAATGTGTTGGAATACTACGAATCTCACCCTGAGAAGCAAGTAGCTTTCGCATTCATTGATGCTGAGAAAGCTTTTGATAATGTATCCTGGTCTTTACTTAAAACTCAGTTAGATTATCTACAGTGTGGCCATAGAATGCTGCGAGCAATTGAACAAATCTATTCCACCCAAAATACTAGGATTGTAGTCAATGGCCACCTTACAGACAAAGTCAACATATACAAAGGTACCAGGCAAGGATGCCCTCTCTCTCCCCTCTTGTTTATATTAACTTTGGAGGTACTTCTTCATGTTATAAGAAAAAATCCTGGTATCCAAGGCCTACAAAGCAAAGGAGAAGATTATAAGGTACAAGCCTTTGCAGATGATTTGTTGGTAATTATGGAGAACCCCCAGACCTCCTCTCTAGAACGCCTAAAGACTTTGGAGGCATACTCTAAAATCTCTGGACTAAAGGTAAACAGAGAAAAAACATTGTTGCTTACTAAAAATATGACTCCATCCATGATTGAAAAACTGGTAAATCAATCGGGTTTCCAACATGCTAGTAAGGTAAAATACCTGGGTATTACTGTATCTAACCGTTGTAACTCTTTACTTAAAGACAACTACGTTAATGTTATAAAAACAATCAAAGCTGATTTCGAAACTTGGTCAAGACTCCAGTTATCCTTAATGGGCAGAATTGCTGCAGTTAAAATGAATGTTCTACCTAAACTGCTTTTCTTATTTCAATCTTTGCCTATACTACCTAACTTTAAGATCATCACGGATCTGGAAAAAAGTATACGTATATTTATATGGCAAAAGAAAAAAGCAAGGATTAAAAATGTCTATTTACAGGATAGAACCAAACCTGGTGGCTTTGCCCTTCCTAATTTAGTATTATACTACAAGGCTGCTGCCATGACCTGGATTAAAGACTGGATTCTGATGACAAACAAAAGAATATTGCAGCTTGAGAGTTATGGCCTAGACAAGGGCTGGCATTATTACATGTGGTACAAGGGTAATATACCTACCCTCTTTAAAAAGCATTGGATAAGGAATGCCTTAGTTAAAATATGGTTTTCGATTAAAAAACAATTCTACTTCAAAGCACCATTGTGGTTATCTCCGCTGGGAGCGATTTATAGCTCCCATACAAGTGAAATTCCAAATGTTATAACTTATAGACACCTTCTGAATGCTGACCTCTCATTGAAACCATTAGGGAAATTAGTATCAGAAGGTTATAATTTAGACTGGTGGAAGTATCAACAAATATACTCACACTTCAACGATCTTACCAAAGAGGGGGGATTTACGACTATTGATACTCCACTTGATAAAATACTTTCCTCTGGCGACTCCAAGCTTCTTAGTAAATTTTACAGTATACTGTTAAATGAAAAAATGATTGATACACTGGTCAAAGATACTATGATAAGATGGGCAGAAAACTTTGGTTATTCTATTCATCTAAATAAATGGGACTCTCTGTGGAATACAGTTAAAATCTTTAAATCTATTTCTTTTAAGGAAAATTGTTATAAGATGTTCTATAGATGGCATCTCGCACCACACCGATTATCTAAGATGTACAATTGCTCACCTAAATGTTGGAAATGTAAATATGATTGTGGTACCTTTTACCATATGTGGTGGACATGTAAAGAGGCAAAGGCATATTGGAAAATGGTAAAACTATTTTTAGAAAGATGTCTGAAAATTAAGATAGAGCTTAGACCAGAACTTTTCTTATTAAATATAGTAGATATAAATATTTCTTATGATCAGAGATATGTACTTCACCATGTAATTGTTGCTGCAAGGATACTGTATGCGAAATTCTGGAAACAACCAAACGTGCCAACAGAGAAGAACTTTTATGAAAAGATAAGAGTATGCATCGAAATCGACAGACTCTCCGGCTATTTAAAGGGAGACTATGATGAGATCTCTCGGAAAAGATGGCAAGAAGTAACAAACCTATTAGTACTGTGATAATATTTGGCAATTTATCAATATGTTAAATCACTATTTTTACTTTGCTTGACATATTCAATGTAAATTTTAAAACTGTATCCCCCCCTTTCCCCCCCTTTCCCCCATACCCTCTCCCTTTGTTCTTCCCTTAAAAACCCAATAAAATTTTTAAATGGCAAAAAAAAATATCATTTAAAGTACCCAGGCTCCATATTAAAAAAGGGAATCAGGGCCATGTGTTTTTATAGCCCCTATCTGCAAAGTAGGAGTATGACCTATTAAATATGCACATTTGGTTGCTTCCAGAATATTCCACAGACTAAATGAAGAGAGTGTTCTTCTTTAGTTATGTTTATTAACAGGAAAGGTAGCTCAGAGCTGGCATAGAGGAAATCATAGCATCAAAGTTATGCTTATTGCAGCACATCAGAATCAGAATCAGAATCAGAATACTTTTATTGGCCAAGTGTGCTTGGACACACCCAGAATTTGTTTTGGTAAAATATGCTCTCCATACATAAAGGGATATATAAGAATCATATAGTCAACAATAAAAACACAGTACAACAATACAATATAACCTATTATTTAAAAAGGTAGAAGAGAAGTAAAAATTAATTATTCAACAGTTTGATAGCACTTGGAAAGAAACTATCTTTATATCTAGTTGTCCTAGTGTGCAGTGCCCTAAAAAGTCGCCTTGAGGGTAACAATTGAAACAGGTTATGTCCAGGATGTGTGGAATCTGTATATATTTTCATCACCCTCTTTTTAGCTTGTGTGGTATACAATTCCACAATAGATGGCAGATTAGTAGCGATAATGTTTTCTGCAGTTCCAATTATCCTTTGAAGTCTATATCTGTCATGCTTAGTCGCAGAACTAAACCAGACAGTTATTGAGGAACAGATGATAGATTCAATAACACCTCTATAGAATTGAATCAACAGTTCTTTTGGCAGTCTGAACTTCCTTAATTGACGCAGAAAAAACATTCTTTGTTGTGCTTTCTTAATAATATTTTCAATATTAGATGACCATTTTAAATCTTGAGATATAATAGTACCTAAAAATTTAAAGGACTCCTCTATTGACACTAAGTTATTTGATATCGTAAGAGGTGGCTGTATAGAATGAGTCCTCCTAAAATCCACCACCATTTCAACAGTTTTGCATGTGTTTAATTCAAGATTATTTTGAGTACACCATAAAACTAGTTGTTCAATCTCTTGCCTATAGGCAGATTCATCATTGTCTCGAATGAGGCCAATCACTGTAGTGTCATCTGCAAACTGATGTATTATTTTAACAGAGGAATCCTTTAAGGTACAATCATTAGTATATAAGGAAAAAAGAAATGGAGAAAGCACACAGCCCTGAGGGGCTCATATGCTAACCTTGCTAAGATATGATATAATTTTACCTAACTTCACATGTGCTGGTCAACAGCAGTTGAGGAGGCCTAAGCAATTATTAGCACCAACTAAAAGAATAATTGGGACTCCATGGGTTTGAAACACATTAGGTCAGTAGGTTTGACGTCATCCCTGAGGTCAGTGTTGTTGTCTCCCATGTTGTAAGAGCCTTGGACTGCAGGGAAGGTGTTTCAGCCCACTCTCCAAGTGAACACAGTCAGAGGGAAGCAGATTTTTAGACTGTTGGGTCAGATTTTTGCTCACATCAGCCTAGGGTTAGAAATATTTAAAAGCATGGCCACCATGAAGTAGACTGGATACTCATTTCTCCTAATATAGGTCACTGAACAACAGCTGTCAGCTGTATGGAATTTCAGTCCCTTGCTACCCACCTGGCTTGGATTCCTACTACAGGGACCTAGAGATGAAAGGCTTCTTTCTGTATCACTGAGGCGTCAAACCTATGAGCCAAGTATCATCTCATAACTAGCTTCCTTGCCCATAACATGTGTGGTCCATATGGGAAGCTGATGGCTCAAGGGAACAGAAATAGCATGTAGACCTTTTCATCTCTCATTGACAGCTTGAATTTAGACCAGGTGAGCAGTCATTGGTGCTCCAGATGCCACCTTCTTCCAAATGGTTTCTTTCCAGTTTCTGGTGGGCAAATAGCCATTTCTCAAATCCTTTTTTTTCAATTGGCAAGGGGACTTATTTTAATTTGCAAGCTACTGAAGGAGGAAAAGGTGAAATGGAATGTTATTAAACTCCTTGAGAGGTTTGTTATTATTCTTTTCTAAACAGCTGTAAATCATCCAGATTCAGTGCTCTTAATTTGTCTGCAATATATACTGTATGTATGTATGTATGTATGTATGTATGTATGTATGTATGTATGTATCTATCTATCTATCTATCTATCTATCTATCTATCTATCTATCTAT
>JAHTLZ010000010.1:67317318-67333768 GCA_023846285.1 Phrynocephalus versicolor
ATCTATCTATCTATCTATCTATCTATCTATCTATCTATCTATCTATCCTGTGTATATATACATACAACTTTGGTTATTGATGATGGGCAGCCTGAACAAAACATGATTTTGATAGCTACAGTCATCCTGAAATAAATTCAATTCTATGACTGTTTGACCACTTAGAATTTATTGCTGGAAGCAGCTAGAGGTAATTTCTGTAGTAAGAGGTCATGCCACTTAGGACAGCTCAATTCTGAGGTTTTATAAGTCCTTTCTTTTAAAGTGATTTTTTTTCCTTTGGTAAAAGAATAGCTGTCACAAATTAAGAATCTTGACAGTGATTTACTGATACCTTCCAGTTATTCTTTGTTTCTTATTTCCCTGAGGCATGTATATTCAGAGAGTCCATGGAGATGGTCACTTAAGTAGACTTGCTACAAGAGACAATGGCCAGAATCCTGGCATTAAGTATAAAGCAAGAATTGGAATGTATAAATACTGCAGTGCTCCTCTTCCGCTCTGTGGTTCAAGATAAACAGGTAGTTGGAGACAGGTATTCTTTCCTATAGGAAGACTCCTGTGCAGCTGCTCTTTCTCTAGCCCAACAATGGGCAAGCACATCTGACCAAGTGATCCTCTTGTCTCCATATTCTTCTCGCTGGGCTGTGACATGCGCCTTCCAGCAGCCCAGGGACTACTGTCTATTGACAATAGTCAAAATGTGTTTCCTTTCCTCTTGATAGGATCAAATCACATGAGATGGTCCGTTCAGCATTGGAATCTGGTAACATTAATGGCATGTCCTCCAGCAACAGCTTCATGCCCGAACAATCAGACTTCCAAATGAAGACCATGCTTCCTTCCCAAAGACTAGTTCCCAAACTAGTTTTGCCAAATACAGAGGTGAGGAAAGCTTTTGCTAGGACAAGCAGACTTCTTTCACCAGTTAAGAGACTTCTGCTTCCCAACACAGAGCGGTCTTCCACAGTTTGACCCACAGTCATGGGTCTTAAGGAGATAACACCAGCTAGAGGGAAGAAATATATAAAGATTTTCCCCAGAAAGCTCTTTCGCTTGTCCTATTGTATTTTAGTCTTCTAAGAGGCATGGTGGCTCAGCAGGCTAGAGTGCTGAAATGTCAGCTGCAAAGGCGGCACCTCGGCGGTTTGCATCCCAGGTGCCACACAGTGGAGTGAGCTCCCGCTGTTAACCCCAGATCCTGCCAGCCAAAAGCATGTCAGTGCATGTAGATATATAGGAACTGCCATAAAAAGCAGAAAGGTAACAGTGTTCCATGCTCAGAATTGTGTTCATCCATGCCAGCTACATGGCCACAGACTTGCACAACACTGGTTCTTTGGCTTGGAAACGGAGATGAGTACCACCCCTAGAGTCGGACACAACTAGCACACAAGTGCAGGAGGAACCTTTACCTTTAAGTGTTGCTTAGCTCATGTTAACAAATGCGCTAAAACATGGACACTATGTTTGTTCATTTAAGAGCTTTGATACACAAAGACAGCATGGTAATAAAAAGAACATGGTCCCAGTCCCCAAAATCCCAGTCTGTCTTCTCTTTGCTTATTTGCTACTTCTAAAATCAAAGTAATTTGAGGCCTCTAGAAAAAAAAGTTATACTCCCTTGAGAGAAATGGTTCAGTCACTCTGTGCGCTGCTGAGAATTACCAACATCAGTTCTGTTTTTTATTTATTGTATCTCACCTCACTGTGACCCTGTCCTGTAGGCACTCTAATTGCATCATTTCACCACCTACCGAGAAGTTACTGAATAGTTTACTGATAAAAGTGAAGTCTAGCTTTGCCTGCGAAAGAGGTTCATATGTTGTCTGGGAGTAGCAGCGGGTGAAATTCATCAGCAGGCAGTGCACAATAGCACATTCCACTGCAAAATCATTCACTTGAGCCTACCTCGTGAAGTCTTTTCTGATTTAAAATCATATTTTACTCAAGGGGTGCCAGATTTAAAATAAAAACTGAGGCAATTGCTGTGGCAGAAATTGTTTTGTTCTTGCAGCTTGCATTTGACAGCCTCCAGACAGCTAGGAACCTGGGAAGCCATATCCCCTTCTAGGGTATACAGTAATTTGGATGCAGCCAGCATGGTGCATTTAGTATATGCTGCCTAGACCTAAAAGCAGGTCTAGACAGAATTGCACAAGCAGGGGCACTTCAAAGGCCCACCTTGGACATTATGTTGGGAGTGGCTTCTTGCCTGGTTGACCAGAAAGAAGAGGTTTCCAATCTGGTTCACCAGAAAAGAATATAAGAGTCTGTGTGGGTCTCTATCTAAAGTTAGGCTTCTGAATATTCCCCCCCCCCACACACACACATAAACAAACACACAGAGAGGTGTCAGGTGCACAATGCTAATGTGTGTTTTTGCTGGTATTTGTACTTGTAATTGTTTTGCATCATGGTTAGGTGGAGAGTTCAGGGTTATTTAGAATACAGTACTCTGTAAGGCCTGTTCTTTTCTGACAGTGTCTTTGGTAGCAAAAGAAGGCAGGTTTTCTGCAAAGGAGCATGTATCCGTGGAATGGGTGATAGGCAGCTGGGCCCTATCCCAGGCATGCGACCTCTGCACAGGTGTCTGAGTGGGAGACTGATAGGTATGTGTCCTGCTCAGGAGGGCAGTCCCAATCCCCAAAGCATGTAAAAAATGGTGCGTTCCCCCACCTCCGATAGTCTTGCACCTTTTTGTGGGTGCCATCAATCACCAGGGAGTCATCCACTCTTTGTGCTGTATATCTGTATCCAAAGCAGCTGTGGCTTTTAAAAATCTCTTATCCTTACCTTTAACTTTAATAAACTATTATTGTAAATATGGTGTGCATTATTGAGAATGTAGGGGGAGGCACAACAGTGAATCTTGCCCAGGCTCACAATCAACTTCAAATATTCAAAGGACTATCACATGAAAGTTGGGGAAAGCTTGTTCAAATTACAGAAAAGTAGATTTCTACTAAATATTAGGAACTAGGCCTTCTTGATAGAGAGCTGCTTGATGAGGGAGTATATAACCTTAGGAGATGTGTTTGCAGATGTCTGAATAGAGGCTAGATGGTCATCTGTTTACTTCCCTGTGTACCTCAAAGTTAGCACAAGCCATGCTCAAAACATACATTTCCTCCCTGCCTTGTTTCTGATCAAGCTGTTGTGGTCTTTTTATTAGTATGGATAACTGATAGAGCCTTCTGGCCCTCCATTCCTTGTTTTAACCGCAGAATGTGGTTTATCCAGCTGACCCTTGGCAGAACTGCCTGCATAAATATTCTACACATTTTGCTGCTTCTGTGATATATATTGGTGATGTAATTTCCTCTCTTTAAAAAGCAAAGTAGTATGTGTTTCTTATCAGAAGAACAGCACTGTCACTCCTAATGACTCATTGCTGACAGCTACAGAAAAGGTTTAATGAAATGTGAAAATCACCATTTATTAAATAGCTCCTCAACGCCTTCATTTTCCCACTGATGCTGTGTGAAATAATCTATGGGTCTGTCAAATATAATGTTTGGTCAGTTGAAATATTGGATGCTTCTTGTCTCATTACTGAAGTTAATTAAAAGATGAACAACAAGCCAAATATCAATTAAATAAGATGGCTAATGAATAGAGATGGGCACGACCAGAAAAAATTATTTTTCGAGTTGTCGTTTGTCGGGACGGGTCCGTTTCGGGTCGTTTCCGTTTGTCACGAATTTTTTCAAAAATTTGTCATTTTGTCATGTCGTTTGTCGTTTGTCGTTTCCACCGTGATTTAGCGCGATTTGACTTCACAGAGCATTGGGTTAGGGGGTAAGGGCTAGGGTTACGGTTACAGTTAAGGTTAGGGTGGGTTAGTGGGCTGCACCTCTGGGTGCCTCTGGCCCACTAAGAAGACAGTGTACTGGCGTATGGGTTAGGGTTAGGGTTGGTGGGCTTTTTATGCCCTCTCTGGCACATCCAGAAGTCTCAGCAAAACCTGGCCATGCGATTGGTGGAATGGCTCCAAAAATTTGCATGGTACCATCCCATGGCCAGCCCATCATTGCGCGTGTGCAGGTGTAAAAAAATAAAAATAAAAATAAAATAAAATAAAATCAATGGAGATGTTTTATTGAAAGAAAAACCCACTGCTGCTACTGTAAAAATTCAGGCAGTTAAAAGACCTAATTATCGCATGTTTCTGTGGTGCTTTGGTGGTTTTTTGGACCATGATTTCAAAAAAAATATTGCGGTCGCCATTTTGGATCCCCCCGCACCGCATGGCAAATGGAGACGACGAGGATGCCCCCCCAGCCTGGTACCAGAGCAGCCCGGGACAGGAGAGGGGGGGAGGCCGGGGACCCCCACCCCAGAAACCACCCCTCTGGTAGGTGCCCTCAGACAGGCATATTTTCGCCTGCTTTTTTGGCCGGGAATCAGGTTTTTTTTTAATTTTTAAAACTTTTTTTCTGTGTCGCTTGGCATCGCGCGATCGCCGCGTGATGCCATGAACGACAACGACAAATCAGACCCAATTTATCGTTTATCGGTTCGAGTTCGAGTTCTGACAGCTTAATTGTCGTTACCGTTTCCGTTACGTAACGGAAACGAGGAACGGAAACGGAAACGAGAATTTCGCCAAGTCGTGCCCATGTCTACTAATGTAGGCTTAATTTAGCTTAATCATTATCAATTGACTCCACAGAAGTAAGTAAGCCACAGGTGTAGCTCCATGTCAGGAAGTCTTGAAACTCTTCTTCAGAAATGTAGGTAATTTACCACGCTAAGAATCATTTCCAAATTGAGTTCCCATAATCTCCAAGTTCCTATGTTTCCCCTATAAACACACATAACAGTCACATAGAGGTGGGGAGAAATCTATATTATGTGACAGATATAAACACATTGGCAGGGAGTATCGTGGCCAGAAAATCCAGTGAGACTTCATTACAGACACATATTAAAACATCTACTTGCAGAATTGCACTGGGCTAATCCCCTGTTCTCATTCACCATTTTGTAAATGGGTGAAATGAATAGACCTGCCCGAGTCGTTGCATAAGGTAGTACAGTATAAATGACTAAGCATGTACTGAGGGTGTCTTTAAAGTTAATGCTGTAGATAGTTTTCATTGTGACATCTTGTTTTGCTGCCACAAAATAATATCTGGATAACAATAAAATGACAGGATTGTAGAGCTGGCACGGCTTCTTGTTCACCTGTAGATTCCCCTTCGTTTCATCATATGTATGTGCGATCGTGCCTGAACAGTTGCCCAGAGGCAGATTTTTTGGTGGTTGTCATCTTCATTCGTTTTATCAGCGCTCACTGTTAAAGTAAATATGAAACCTCGCTATTAAACTGCAGGATAAGGTTATGCTCAATTCCACTGTACTTTCAATGCCATGTTATTACTTGCTGCGAATGAATTGGGTTTTGATATAAAGTACAGTGTTTACCCATTTATTTTTCCATCTTAGCACAGCATCAGGGTAACAATATATTGGTTGGCTTCAGCAACCTTATTCTTGGTGTTGGCTGACATCTCTTCTTCTTCTTCTTCTTCTTCTTCTTCTGACATTGTTAAAGTTAAGCAAGTTGGTTGTTGCTTCTGGAAGAGTATTTCTAATTCAGATAATTGTCTGAAATAAAATCAGAACATTTACACTAATAATTTGACCCACGCACAGTGAAAACACATGCTGCAAGGAGGGGAAGGGGATCTCTCTCTCTCTCTCTCTCTCTGTTTCTTGCAGAGAGCAAAAGGCTACAAGATTCACATCACATTCCTAATTTAAACCCATGTTTTTCAGACTTCTGAAACTCCCTTCTGTGGGCTCCACTGCTCCATCCTTGTTTTGTAGTTATGATATTTACATGCTGTGAGGTGTTGACAAGTATCACTGCCTGTACGATTCCGTGGGCTGCAACTCTAAAAAGAAACTTTTCCATGCTTAAATATAAAACTACCCTTTTCATTTAATAAGACTTCTCTTCTGTATAAAAAGGTAGAGGCTTAAATGCATGCCAGGTGAGTGTCTCCTGGTTTATAGTCTTAGAATACTAATTCATCATACGGAGTTTCCCTAGTCTCATTCAACACCTAACGGCTTTAGTGCTGATCTTTTAATTAAGTTACTTCCCATACTAACATCCTCAGTGAATGTTAGTGAGGACTTTTTTCCTGCCTTACATTTCCTAGAGGACAACTCTAGAAACTTTCAAAAGAATAAATGATGATGAATCACAAAGATAATGCCAAAACACTGTTTTTCTACTTGTAATTTAAATAATATTTAACATGGTTTCATATATCATAACACATAATTTGGTTCAGAAATCAGCTACAGCTAATACCAGGTTTTTGCTGTATCTTTAATGTATTTTTTTTTGGAAATTGCATGGTGATTACAATTGCCAAGTTACACTAAACCCCAAGATTTATTACTTAATACCAAGATAATAATGTATCTTTGCTGGCACCCACAATTAATGCTCTTGAAGAAAGTAAGCTCAAATACTTATGTAAGCAAGATTTATCTCTTCTGAATGAGATTAGCACTGTATGTCACTGTTCAAACAGTAATTGGTGCATTTCATTAGAAGATAATTGAAAACAAGATAGATGTCAATGCTATGCTATAAATTATCATGATAAACATTTCATTGTGAGCCATGATATTCACATATGTTTACGAAGTGCCTGGCAGTTTGGTCTGGTTTTATAAACACAGAACATGATGCAACTCATGAACTACAGTGATTAAGAAAAGTTCTCCCTAATGACTAATGTGTCTTTTATGACATTTATGCACAGTCTCAGCTGAAAAGATAAGTTGCCTCATTCTAGGTAGACTAAACCTCCCCTCCCCATGTTTGAGACACAGGCAGGTTCAGAGGTTTCTTATTTATAATGTTCTGAAGATTGGGGCTTAAAGAACTACTATTCTCTCACGAAAGCATGTGTTTTATCAATTCCTGTGCTCTTACCAAGTATACCCAGTGTGATATAGAGGACAGAATGATGAACTAGGGCTGTGGAGAACACGGTTTGAATCCCCACAAGCCCATGGAAACTCACTGGGGGAGCGGAACTGGTAAACCCACTCCTTAATTATAAAACTTGCCTTGAAAGCCGTATTAGAGTCACTGTCAGTTCTAACTTCATGGCACATAACTAACTCTCCTACAGTGTTATCGAGTCTCCCCAATGCTCCAGAACAGATACTTTTAGTTAGTGCTGGTCAAAGAGGGGATCAGTCCACACCATTCCCCTCCCCTTCTGTAAACAGAAGCATCCTTGACATCAGAATGCATTCTTTAAATGGCGCAAGTTCTCATGTTTGACTTCCTTTTTGTCTGAAGTCACACCCATAAATTGGTTTGAAAAAAATTAACAGTTTGAACAAAGCCACTAGGATATCATTAATTAAAAACTGGACCTCTTAATTCAACCCGAAATAACTGAGGAGTATGTCAGAAGAGCAGTAGGCAGCAGACAGGTACCTCTTGGCATGGACCTCATAAAGGAACCCAACTTAGCACACTAGTAAGGCAATGCTAGAGTCCTTCCTTCAGCTAAAGCCAAGATATCCATGGGGACGCGTATTAAAACTGGGATCCATTAGCACCAAATAACTCTTTCCTTAAAGTCCCATGTGTCTCCTATGGGCACAACCAACATCTGAGTATGTTTGCTTAGGGACAGTTGCACTCATGTCCATGGGTCTTAGCAAGTGTATAGGCTAAGGTCATAATCAATACTTGTGAAACTAAATCTGTGCGAGTTGTGCTGGATCGCCCAAGGCCTGAAATGATGGCACTGTTTGCACTGCAAGCCCACAATCGCTGCACAGACCTATGTGAAACCTTAGGACTGCACTTATACTGACTCAGAGAAAGTACAACCACTTTTGGTATGGCATCAGCTTTTGCAGATGCCATACCAGATGTGAAGATGTATTTAGGACACTGGTGTGTCATTCTGTGGAGGCCAATTGACATAGTAGGTTCCTGGCCATAACATTTTAGACCTGACTGTTGGTGTGGTGAGCACATATTAGAATGTTATCCTAAAAATACTTAGTACTAGTGCCAAGTGTAGTCTGTAGTTTGATCTAAATGTCATTGAATGCACAGTGTGCAGTTCAACAGTTATAAAACCACTGTACGGCAGACTAATATTTCCCCATTTACAAATCTACCACTGAACTTTTCCATTATGCATTCCAGACCAGATCTGGAGGCCAACCAAAGCTCACTTAGCAGCACCCAAGTTTGTAGCAGTAGGTTTAACCTACTTCATATTGAGTAGTTGTAAAATAAAAAGTGCAAAGCAAATACTTATTTTTGAGGAGAGCTTCAAATGGTGGCCAAATCAAATTCTATAGCCATTCACTTAAAAAAAACTATGATAGAGGAACAGTAAAAGTATCAGGATACATTTTCATATTTGTTAGTTGTGCACTCAAGCACATTCTTTTTTGAATGTAAGTAGGGATAATAAACATTCCAAAATGTGTCTGCTTTATGGCTGCTGCCACTTTTTATAGGAGCTACCTCCTCTCCTAAACAAAAACAGCTTATATTATTTTATTTTATTTTTATTTTATATTGGGAAAAGACTGGCTCACACAACCTGCCTTGTATCCTTTAAAGATTATGGGGTCAATTTCTCCCCATGTTTTTAGAGCACTGTAGCACCCCTGCCCCCCCTCACACTTTGGAATTTTAAAACACACAACAAAGTAAAGAAACAAAAATATTTTATTTTTTATCCCATAAGACGCACTGGGCCATAGGACGCACATAGTTTTTAGAGGTATGTATGTGTGAAAAAAACATACTGCGGTCTTGGTCCAGCTCCAGCCCCAGTTTACTCTCCAGCCATGGTGCTCTTGGGAGGCCCGGAGAGGCATGGCTGGAGAGTAAATTGCAAAGACAAGCCTCCCCTCCACCCCCACCCGGGTCTCCATGCCCGAAAGCCTCAAGCCCTTCCAGAGGCCTCTGAGTCTGGACCCAGTGCAGGTCCCAGCCCCAGCTGCAACCCTCACAGAGGCTTACCAGCCAGGCTATTTTAAAAAAATTACTTAGCATGATTGATTTGTTCCATATAATAGGAGATGGAGACAAAGCTGCCTGATTGAAAACCATAGAGATGAGAAACGGGCTAGAGAGTAACCACCCACCATGATGACCAGAGATTACTCTCTATCCAATTTCTTTTCTCTATGGCCTCCAATCGGGATGTTTTCTCTCCATCTCCCATTATATGGAACAAATCAATCATGCAAGGTAATTTTTTTAAAACAGATGTGTGGAAAGCTTCCACAGGAGTTGCAGCTGGGGCTGGGACCTGCATGGGGGGGGGGCAGGGCGGAGGCATCCGTTAGCAGCCATTCTGGAGGCTCCTGGTTGGGGATACATTCGCCCCATAAGATGCACAGACATTTCTCCTTACTGTTGGGGAGGGGAAATGCATCTTATGAGGCAAAATATGGTTGTCTTGAGAATGGGGTAGCCTTTAAGTATCATGGGCACAGCTTTAGAAGGTCCAGGCATCAGGATACGCAACTCCGAGGTCATAAGAGGCTGCCTACCCTGTTCTGTATCTTTCATATCAGGAGTATTGCCAGATGAGATGCATATGTATTTTCTATTAGAGAAACCTATTGCACCATACTAATCAAGCAGGGAGATCCAAATACAAGAATGAATTGCATTTATGGCTGTAATTTCTTCGATTTATTTTGGTAGATTTGCTTTTGGTCATGGGGCAAAATTACTGCATTTGCTCTTGAATGCAGCTGTAAAGTTCTTTCTTTGAAAAATTACATAAATATCAGAAGAAGCATCATTTTAAATAGGAAACTCATTGATCTTAAACAATCAGTTTAAAGATCATTTTCCTAAGATAATATTGTGGCAGTTTCTGCAAAATTGATTTGACTCCAGGACTGCTTGAGGTGCTTATTTACCAATTAAGGTGAAACATCAGTGAGGATGGTGCCTAATTATGTGCCCAACATGAAATGTTATTGCGAAAACACTCTTTTAAGAAATAATTAGGCCTATAAGAAATAATAGCTCACCCTTTCATCAATGCACAGTGCAGGTTCAATGCGCTGGGTCTGCAAAACAAGTAAATAAAGCCCTGTAAGCATGTCACCATAAGCTGACAAGCAGTTTAGAATGAAATAATCCTTCTCTGTAGGTGCAGTGAACCCAAATAGTTCCATATGCTAAATAGGACAACACTAAGTGGGAAGCAGAAAACAACATAAACACCAGTACACTGCCTGCTCTGTTTTTATTATTAAGATTGTAAAAACCATCTGGAAGATTGTTGATGTCGTTTACATAGTATACTCCAATATCTTTTTTAAAATGCTACCCCATATTTTATATTTACTGTAGAGTGACTTACAAAATACATACAAATTAAAGTAAAAGTGAATGATGAAAAACATAAATGAAACAAATTCAATATGTCAGTGCTGTACTGTATCTACCTTATAATATCAAGTCAACTTAGTGAAAGCCTGGCCAAATAATAAGCAGTAGAGATGGGCATGAATTAAAAGATGAATTGCAAAATTCATTCAAAAATGCTAATTTATCAATTGTTGTATTTATACAACAAATAGAATTTGATGAATTTTTAGCCAACTTTTGATTCATTGATTTGTTGGGCTATAAAATGGTCCCCAAAGCACCTAGAGACACCACAAAGCTGCTCTGAACATGCAGTGTCTCTGTGTGCCTTGGATGCCATTATATAGGCTAAATTTGATGATTCATCATAAAAAAGCCATAAATTCATTTTTGTGATTCGTTGATCTTAATGTATCACACAAATCAAAACAAATCACCATATTTCTTGATTTGTCCCCATCTCTAATGAGCAGCCTTATCCAAGTGTCTAGAATTTATCTAAGAGCTTGTGGAAGACTTTTCAAACCTTAGCTGTCACCCCACCTCTCAGAAGTCCCCTTTTTCCGTGTGCTCTACCACCTATCTGATACGTGAGCATTGGGGACAGTTGGGTATCCAAAGAAGGCTCTCAGTAGCTGACTTTATTGTAAGGTCAAACAGAGCTGCCCCAAGAGATTTTGCTAGTTGTGGTGGACTAGAAAATAGCATTCTCCACAGCCCAGACCAATCAAGGTAGCCACATTATTCTGAAAAACAAGGAAGAAAGCCCATTCAAGTGTCTCTCTCTATCCCTGGAAATTTTTTAAAAAGTTACATTAAGAACATAGTAAATAAGTAACCATTTGTTCTCTGTTCATGATACCCCAAAACAGCTGTCTGTGACGGTCACATCACTCCTCCTAATAATAAGGTTGATCCTCCCAGCAGTTTTATGTGAAGAAGGTAGTTCTGGATTCTGAGTAGTGTAGCACTGTAAAGATTTTAAACTGCTTCAAATTCTACACTGGAACAAACAGGGAGTTTTAAAAATAGGTTATTATAGTTCACTGGCTCTAGCCAATAGCTCCCTGTTGATTTTTTTTTTTAAGATGAGCTTCAGAGTATAAATAGTCTTAAAATAGTCTTACATTAGAGATGTCAAGATCCACCTGTTCCAGTGGGCAGTCCAGCTGCGTATTAATCTGTTATGTCTCAATGACTTCATGCAATACAAGCCTTAGGATCAGCCTCAGTGAATCCCCACCCACCCCACCCCTAAGTGAAAGATACCTTCATACCATTCTTGTTACTGGAGACTCCAAATGTAACACTATGAGTTACTAGCTTGGTTGGATAGGATACAGTTCCTCCCCTTTTCTAATTTTCTCTTTGATAGGAAGTTTGCTTCATGCAAAAGTTTCAACCTCTCTTCTTGACTTTGGGAAACAGAGTTCAAGTATTTAAGAAAATGCACCTCCCTCTTGGAAAGTGACTGCACCCAACATAAAACTTTTTGCTCTTTTTAGAACTCAAAGAGAACTATCCAGGGTCTTCCTCCTTTCCTTTCTCTCTGAAAGTCTATTTCCCCTTCCCTAGAGGGAGGGGGATTGGATTTTCGTGGCTATTGAATTCAGCTGGAACCCCAGAATTCACAGTTCCCTGGTACCTGACCCTCTAGTACTTCACAGGTATAGTGGTACCTCATATAAAGGAATTAATTCATTCCAAATGAAATTATGTTAAGCAAATTTTCCTTTATACAAATTTCCCATATGAATGCATTGAAAACAGAGTAATCCCTAATCGCGACCATTTTTATGTTATATGGATTCGCCCCATAGGCAATTCTGTTAAGCAAAGTTCCCCTGTCTCCAGATTTTTTTATGTTGTACAGGTTTTATGTTATACAAACCGTTTGTTATACGAGGGTCCACTGTACACAGTTGTCACCTTCACCATTGTAAAAAGTAATATTTCATTAAGAACAAAAAGGAAACACAGAAATGGTTTCCTAGATCTTGCATAGAACAGTGATGTGTAAACACACAGAGATGGACTTCCCTGGGAATCATCTCAGAATTACAACAAATTATGCGAGACTCGTATTTTTAAAATCAAAACCAGTGTTGTATTTTTCCATCAACTAGGGATGTAACTTCACACCTATCTGTCTTGTCCTCAGTTCCAAGCATGTATGTGTGTGTGTGTTGTGTCCTTACAGTCATGACCAACTCTTCATGACTCCAGGTCCATGGAGTTTTCTTCGCAGGAATACTGGCTTGCCAGTTCCTACTTCACACCTATCTGTCTTGCCCTCACTTCCAAGCATGAGGAACTGACAAATTATGCTGTGGTGCGTTAAACGAGAGAGAACAACACAGTTGGAAAGCGCAGAACACTAACTGAGCAAAATTGTGTAGATTTAATGCAAATAGTACATCTATGCTAAGTGATTATTGTTGGGGATTTGTTGCTTGGAATTTTAATTATTATAAAGCCAAAGATTTAAAAAAAAAAACAGCCTAGGATGCTAGTTTTGCATGAAACGGAAATGATGGAGATGTTGATGAGAAAAAGATAGTACCCCTTGTTATTTGTGGGGATTTAAAATTCCTTATTTATATCAAAGAGACAGCCTGAATCAACAAGAAAGAAGACTTCAGTGTGTATTGTCTACATTCCCCAGAATGGATTATTAAAAATAGCCATTTTGGGTGGGTGGTGTGTAAGTTTCTGTTCCAGCAGCTTATACTTCTGTGCTTTCTTTGTGTTTATGAGTTCACCCACATACTTAGCTATGTAAAGGTACAAGATGGTGGTTATGTGCAGAAAATATACTTATATATAAGGAGGAAGTGCCGTGTGTAATGATTTTTTACCAGAGAGTTCTCACAGGACTTGGAGAATGTTAAACAGTCTTAAAAAGACCATATATACTAAATCAATTGAAATTATAACATTCCCCATGCACCCATCCCAAATTCCTGCTTACCTCAGAAAACACCAAAACAAAGACAATACCCTAAGTATTTTGAATTACCCATACTTCTGTAGATTTCTGTATTAGGCCCGTCAAGAGGCCTGAAAGTGGAGGGACTGGTCTCTGGTCAGTGAAATGGCAGCTGTATTTTCTATTCCCCCACCAACTGTTGACCACCTCTCCACAGCAAAGATTTGAGGTGGCTGTCTAGTTACATTATCTACCTACAAGACATTGTCCCTCCTTAAGTTTGTTACACCTTGTTCGGTGTAGTTTGCAATGACAAAGTGCCTGTCCAGACTGGCTGATCTTTTTAGGTTGGAGGGGGACTGATGTGCCATTTGGTATCAGATGTTAATGAAGTGCTTTTTCTGAGTGTCTGAGGAAGGTCAAGGAACATGAAATTATATTTCTACATCACTTTTCTCTTCCTCTGTTGGCTCTATTTTTTCCCTTTCCCCCAACCGCTTCCGTTTTCTTTTTCTCTCCTTGCTTTCTCTCTCAACATTTCCTTTGGAATCTGCAGCTGCTATAGGGTGCTACCTCCTGGCTAAACTGAACATGCCAAAAAGAATGCATGCTTACTGCTGGGCCAGAAAAGTATGAGACAGCTCTTAAAGGATGGATCTTTTGAAACAGAAACACTTCTACACCTGATTTCTCACCCCCCCCCCAAATCTAAAATGTAGCATCAGCTATCCGTATACCATATCTATATGCCATGGTGGGCTGGCTCAACATATTTCACACAGTAATAATTTGGGCTTGAATGGGCCTTCCCAAGTCATGGCTCATGGGCTGAGCATTGACTGGAGGGCACCTCAGCCAAAAATGTCCATAAGCTGCCTAGGGCTTCACAGTTACCCATTTCTCCTAAAACCTGTAGCATCCCCTGGGCTTGCCCATTGCCAAGGAAAAATAATAGATACCTACTGAGATTTCTCCTAACTAGAACATAAGGAAGCTTCTAAGGAACCAAGGTTCTCAAGAAAATAATTTAAGAACTTTAACAATGACTTTGGATATTTAACATGCATTCGAGTTATGTAACAACATTATGAAGATTGCTCTTTCAAAACCTCCTCAAAACAGAAAACTTGTATTTTTTTGAATATTTATGAATATTCATTTCAGCTGTACCCAGCAAGTAAAAGGAATATTGCCTTCACTGCACAGAAAATAAGATCTCAGCTGCTGTTCTCGTTTTGTAGTGATTAATAAGGCAGGAAATGAAAATGAGAAATCTGGATAAGTAATGTCTACTCCAGGAGAATGAATTCCTCTGAAACTACAGAACAAACTGATACACTGACCTCCAATAAATTACTCTGGCAGTTTTCAAACAATCTTGGAGAAAATAAAGTTTTGCTCTTTGTTTGATGCATGCTTCTGGAGAGCTTTCATGACAATGTGAGGCTGTCTCACTGGGAGGTACACTTTTGCCAGTAGTTGTTCTGATTTAAGGTTGGAGTGTCCTAGAGGTGCATCTGAAAGCACTGTGCATAAGGATGGTCAGGAAAGTACAAACCAGGCAGGCAAATAATTCATATGATCCATCTTACTGATCTTTGGTTGAGAAGTTAAATGTGCACGCATCAAACTGAGGTGCAGTAGCCCAGCTGGGGACACACCAATAGTATCACTTACTTTAAGTAAGTATGAAGCAGAAGGGCAAAACTGTCTTTGGGGAAATAGGGGAGAGAGGATACAGAACAAAAGCTGTCAGCTGACGGAGTCCAATTCAGACAGCTGGGATGGGGCCTAGAGTCTTCGTTTCACGAGAGGGAACACCCTCCTGATGGGACTCTGCTTCAATCCACATGTTCCAGACCTTGGAATCCTTCTAAGCCAGCTTGGGTAAATTTCGTTCACCTATTACTTACTATTTAGCTAAAGCATTAGTTACTTTTCATTTACTCAGCTTGTGTACCCACTCTCACTCTGCTCTGCTCATCTCTCAGTTATTTACTCTTGGTTTCTGGGATAATTCCACTTCTAATCCTGTTTGCTTTTCATTTCCCTTTATCTATTCTTGTCTACTTCTCGTTGACTCACCTCTCGTCTGTAAACAGCAAGGACATGTGTTATTGTAATCAATAACTGTGCAAAAGCATGCTCTGTTCACGAGGTGATTCCCTATACAGCAGCCAACCAGCATATGCCACCCTTTCACTTGTAACCAATCACTGATTCTGTGCATACTCTGGGATGTAAATGATATGTAATAAAACATGCCAATGGCAAGGGGCGAGGGATCGCTCCGCTGGTCGGACAACTGGACTCGAGTCTTTCATCAGGATCCTCCCACAGTCGGCTAAATCCCATGTTAATCCAAAATAGAGGCAACCTTCCCCTGTCCCCACCATGGGACACATTTGATAAAATATCAAAAGTACTATTGATTTTCAGTGGGCCTACTTTAGTGGAGACTGGCATCAGGTGTGGCCCTTTGTAAAAAAAAAAAGTAAAAGATGGTCATATGAAACATTAATGGCCCTTACTCCAGGTTGGAGCTAAAAAGTGGAAACATTAGAAAAGATCCCTAGACTTTAGGATCAAAAGACGCTGTTTCTCTGCATTTAACTCTATATCCTATTATCACTTTTCAGGATTATCTCATTATACCTTCTTATCTGTCCCTTAAGGATTATGGGCAACACTTGTTTCTACCTCTTAATTTTCTCCCGTTTACAAAATGCCCAGGAACTGGGTTTGCCATTGTTTTTCCAACTTCAGCTCTTCCTGATGAATTTTCTTATCATGTATTTCCACCCAATTAAGTTCACGTTCATGGATCTTATCCAAAGTATTATCATTTTATTAATAGCTGTAGGAAAACTGAGACTAATATTGGATTTTTAAGGCCTCACTAGCCTTGTATGCGGATGTCTCCTGAAGTAAATGTGGGTATTCCCACCTAAGTCCTGATGCTTTTTTCTGAGTGTCTGAATCTTTCATGGTATTTTACACTAGCCACAAACACACAACCTTGAGTGTGCAAGTACTGCATAGTCTGGAAGCCTTCACCTGCAAAGCTATGCAAGAAAAGTTCTCTATGAAGAGGCATTTTTTTCCAGTCACCAGAG
>JAHTLZ010000010.1:67333778-67362944 GCA_023846285.1 Phrynocephalus versicolor
AGTAGTAGTTATCTTAATATATTGAACAGGCATTTGCTGGATAATAAGGAAATGCTGATTTTGTAATTGTTAAACATTTTAATAGGCAATGCTTGATTATGCAAGGTCAGAGGGCAGAGCAACTTATTTTGACCAAATTGTATTTTGGAGGAAGGACTTCCAAGCTCTAGCCTTGAACCGGGTGGGACAAATAGCATAGGAGCTTGAAGCGGGCAAGAGTTGGCATGACCAAAGAAAAGCGGTGAGGAGTGCTTGCCATTTTAACCAGCTGAATCTATCTTACACAAACTGTGCAAAGCAGAGGTCGGTTTCACACACATACAGGTCTACCAAAGTGTAAAACCTGCCTGCTGAGTTCAGCTTAATTCTGTGTAACAGCTTTCTTGCCTACTAGGTGCTGAATGTTTATCGTTTATATCATAAATTTTGCATTGACCATATGTTGTGAGCCGCCCTAAGTCCCCTTTTATATGGAAAATGGGGGTTCAAGCATCAAGTTTGTTAGCTTTGGTTGCTGTGTTTTTCCTCCTTTTATTTTTTTGGGATGGGAGCCTATTTGAGTGGAAATGGGGTTTGGTAGATGCTACCTCAAACTGTCTCTCCTTTGCTCAAATGCAGATTTACATTCCTATGATTCATTTTACTCTGTGGGTAGAAGAGACACAAGACTAGCAAGTGCTTAAATGAACTGAGACAGCCCAAGGCATCAAGGAAAATTAAGAAGAGAGCCTTGTGACACCTTAATAAAATCATTAAGGCATAAGCTTCCATGGACTGGAGTCCCTTTCATCAGATGCATAAAGTGTTGTCTTTATTAAGTTAGTTGACTTGTAGTTTGCAAGAAACTTTTTTGGTAATGGCAGTATTACTGCTGCTTGGGAAAGTGAAGGTGAAAATGTGGATATTCTTCTAAAGACTTTGAAAAAGACACATACTGTAATCTAAACATCAAGTTCTTGCTTAAGGAAGAGCACACACATACTCACACCACAGTGGAATATGATGATCTGGATGCAAATGACCACTGTGTGTGCTATTGTTTAATACCTTGAACTAGTCATTTCATGCAGTTTCTTTGGGATGATTGATAGGTGCCCCAAAAATTAATAGCACATTTTTAGGATACAGTTGGAGGGGCAACTTTTTGTATAGTTCTGAGTGTCTATAAATAACATCCATTTAGCCTAAATATTTCATAATATCTGAGTTGCATAGGCAATCTGGAATTTGTTTCTCTGTACCTGCATGTAGGATAGGTAGCAGGATAGGTAAGCTAAGGGTTGTTTTGTTTTGCTTTGTTTTGGCAAGGGAAATTGAAAAGCAACTTGGGATCTATCCCTCACTTTCTGTCATACTTGGTACATCTCCCTGATCTCCTGAGGCAAGCTAGTAACTCCCATTTATTGTATTTCTTTTACTCCATTCATTCATCACAGGACAGCTTTCCCCTACCTGTACATTCATCTTTTCTAGTTCCTGCTGAAGATATTGTGTTTAGATTAGAGTGAAAAGAACACATTATAAAAAAGCTTCTCAGAGGTGCTGGGAATAGTCAGAGAAACACTTGCATAGAGGAGTACAGTGTGCTGCCATTGTAGAACATATGGAAAGGCTGCTGAAGATTCTAAAGATTATGACTTACCCTGAGACATTTTTAGACATATGAAATCATCAGGATTGATTTAAATGACAGATTTGCCAGGTACTTCCATGGACTTACCTGCATACCTTAATGAAGTCTATTAAATCCAAGGTACAACAGTAAATCCTAAACTACAAACAAGTTCCCACACATACACATGTCCCACCAGACCAGCAAATATCCTAATTTCCTGTTTATATTACAGACTTGAATCACCCACACGCTCTTTGGTGATGGAGGCCCCAAAGGGAGTTGTAATCAATGCTGAGGCTGGCAACCTGGAGGCCACCTGTAGAACAATGCTGAAGCTGGAATCCAAAGATGGAGAGGCAAGTAGAATTTCAAAACTGAAACCGAAAAGCTGGGATCCTGGCAATTCCTCCAAAGCATTTTACAATTGTGTTCAATTATTGTTTCACGGTGCCCGCTGTTTTGGGGCAGTCTGAAGAAATTTTCAAAAGACAAGGTGATTATATTAACTAAATAAGTCTATTTCGTGCTGCAGTTAAAGTGTTAGCCAGGATGCTAGAGCTGCTTTTAAGGAGGTCAGAACCCATTGTATGCAAACGGCATCTCTTTCGTACAAAGCAGCAAGATGATTCATTAGGTATAAAATGCTGAGATAATAGCATTGGCTGCAGGAAACAGATTTACACAGTTGTAAAAGTGTGCAGTACCACTAAATTTTCTCTTCTCTTGTCACATTACACTGAGATTTACTTGACTAGCCTAATTAAATCTTATATCATCCATTTTTGCAAGGAGGAGAAAGCTTAACTCACCTGTATTGATCCTTAAAGCCAAGCATCACTTCTCAATCTGGAGAGAAGGAACGTGTCCAACAAAACTGTTCAAACTGTTCAAGATACTGAAACAGCTGAGATTACGGACCTACTATTGTCCCTGAAGTAAACATCTCAGAGAGTTACCCTAAGGCTTGCTTGACCTTCAGCACTGGAAGAGCTGGCATTGAATGTGAGCCTGGGCAAACAAAGCCTTCTTTTTGGCTTTACTTCTCCCAGTCCTGTTTTTCTTCGCCCTCTTTGTGCTTGAGGTCTCCAGACTTACAGCTGGTGCCAACAAAGCAGAAAAGGCCTGACTATGTGCTGTGTGTATATACAGAGAGAGAGAGAGAGAGAGAGAGAGAGAGAGAGAGACCAAGCTGGAAAAAATGCCAACTTCTGAAGAGCCCCAATAACAGGTTGCTTTGGTATGTCATATAGAAGTGCTCAGATTAACAAGTGCCTACCTGACAGCAGGCTTCTTCCTTATTAAAAACAAAACAAGACCAGTCAGAAACACCCCCCCCTTTGCTCAGGGCTCTGGTGTATTCTACTGTAAGCATCACAGTCAATTTCCACTGAACATTATGAATCTCGGGACTGAAAACGCTGCACCTTGTGCCGCTAATGGCTTTTCTCTCTTCCTTCTTCAGATAACGCTGGAGGCTGCCAATATCAAACTACCTAGATTGCCCCAGGGATCCTACTCCCCTTCTGGATCCAGGCAAAAAGCCTACGAGCTGTGTGTTTGTCCCAACGGGAGGCTGTTCCTGACCCAGGCGGGCTCAAGTTCCACCTGCCAGATAAACACAAGTGTCTGCCTTTGAGAGAGACCTTTGAGATTGAGAGAGAGACCACTTTTGGCGGGGGCGTAGCTAGCAGCCCAGGGCCCCTTTCTGGCCTCCCAGATCACAGCTGTCAACGGTTTTTACCAGAACACAGGAAGCCTATCAAAGACTTGTGTGGGTGTGGGTGTGCACACGTGCACTAAGTGTGTGTGTGGGTGTGTGTCAATATATAAATATATAGATATATATATAGATATATATAGATATATATAGATATATATATCCTTTGTGTAAAATGCAGTTTCAGTACAAGAAATCCCAGGGTGACCCTCTTGGTGTAGCATTCATTGCTCCCGCATCTGACATGGTACAAACTGGATCTCGGTCCTTCCAAGAGTACTCAAATACTGTCCAGGCAAGCCTCCGTGATGTAAGAAAATGCTTTCAGTCCTCTCCCAATTTTGTTAAAGGCACCTGACCTTTTTGTCTGCACAAAGAAGCTGTAATAGCAAGCGATTAATCTGTGTCTCTTCTGCCACACATGGAGATAACAAGATCTCTGGCTGTGGCTCCCCTCCGTGGCTGTCTCAAAGAGATAGGCTTGAGATTAGCACGGACTCTGGTGTGCGTATACACTTATATGTGTGTAAAATGTCACGAGGTAGCCATGCCTAGAACAAAAAAGCAGCACAGGTCTGAAAGGAAGGGAGGGCGGGAAGGAGGAGAGATGAATGGAATTATTCAGAAATCAGTCAGCCAGCTTCATGCCCCCCACCTCCTCCATCAGAATCGTGAATCAGTTCAACAAGCAGTTGAATTGAGAGGCAATGGATTTTCACTGGCACAAGACCTCTGATCGCAAAGCTCCAAACACTTCCAAATAATAGGATATGCTAGTTGTGCTCACTGCTGCCAGGCCCCTCTCCCTTGCGGTGCCCCACCTTGCACTTCAAGGACTGTGAGTGTGGTGCGTTTGAGTGTTATTTCCTCATCCAAGCAGAGCATAAACTGCTAGACAAGCATCTCTGGTTATTATCATGCCATGAAAAGCTGTCAGGTATGGTGAATTTTACTGCTTTGGGAGCCACAAACCACCTGTGATTAAATTACACTTAGCTAATTTCTTTTAATTAATCTTCCAGCTTCCAAGAGGAAATCAGTCCATAATGCTGGATATGATTTTCATGGCTGATATCTCGGGGGAGGGGGGGAGATCCCCATAAAAACACTCATAAGCGGTGAAAAAAAGAAAGAAAATGGGGTGGTGGTGGTTTTGATTTGATAATGATGGTAAGGAAGTGATGTCGTGTAACTTTCTTGACATCCTTACTGTCTTCCCAGATCTGCCTGTGACTTCTGCGTGTCCCATCAGTGTTCAGAAGGGAACACTGCCCTCAGCTCACATTAGAGGTTTCCAGAGGATATATACTGTATATCCTTTGTGTAAAATGCAGTTTCAGTACAAGAAATCCCCCTCCCCTGAAGTCTCTGCTCAAATGGGGCTCTGGACAACACTGAGGGATAACATTCTTCCTTAAAGACATAGCTCAGTCTGCGGAGCTAAGAGGGCAGCCGCAGAAAAACAGGGATGCTTTGGGGGCAGGGGAAGCAGAATAGCCATGTTCCCATTTAATACCCTGGAAAATGTCAAGGCAATACCCCACCCACAGTTATATGCAAAGTGTGGATCATATCAGTGGAAGGTGAGGGTGACAGTGGCTTTTGGTGGTCTGTATGGTCTATGTAAGATCTCACATAACGCAGACTAGGACCAAATGGACAAATGTATGGAGATAAGCTTGAAGGAAGAACAAGCTCTGTTCCTACACATTTTGTAAGCCTTGTCCTGGAAGGAAAGTCTGGAAAAGTTACTTTTAAAAACCACATTCACTCAGCCAGCATGGGATTAGGCAGCTGTCAACCAAAAGGGATTTTTTTTCCAAACTCCACATTTTTCTCAAGCTTCCTTTTTCTACCAAATATTCCTTTTAAAAAAAGATTTGTTTAGCATTTCAGCACAAGTAGGGTAAATCCTTTTTCATAAAAGCAGAGAAATGATATAGCAAGGAAGAACCTTGTACTAATTATCTTGTAAAATTCTGCCGGACATGCTGTCGTTCAATAGAGGTGCCCAGAGAGCCAACTCAAGCAGTGCAAATAGCATGGGATGGAACAGATTTGACACCACCAAACTATAGGGAGGGTGTGGGTGGGTGGAGGCTCAAAAGAAGAAGTGTCTGAGTGCTCATAACATCAGTTCAACTAGCAGTTGAAATGCAATCTGTTGTTCACCAGAAGGCTGGTGTTTCCTGAATATACAACAAGACTTGAAAATCACAAGCAGAGGTTTCTGGTTCATCTGTCACAGTTAATGTTTTGGAATCTTAGATCAGAAACAGACTGCAAAGGTAACCTATAATGAAAATCAGGAAATGCTTAACTAATATGAACAACCAAGTGTAACAACACTCAAGTTTCTTTCTCCTCTAGGATCATGCAACTTACAGTAGCTTTCATTGTTTGATGATCAGGCTTCCAGACAAAAGCATGAGATTCCCCCGAAATCTGATTTGATCAACAGGAGAAGACTGCCACACTCATGTCTCTGTAACATTACCATGCTTTTCATTTTAATTCAGGGCTATCTTTAATATCTGTTTAATACCCATGGGGGGATTCTTTTCAAAAATCATAATAAAAAAGCTTATGGGCTGGTAGGAATATGTTTGATGATGGAGGAAATTAAAAACATAAGAGACAATAAAACATAAAAGACAATAAACTATCTTATAGATCTTATTTGGTCTAGAAAGACAAATACATTTGAAGGAAAAAAATAATTAAATTTGTTATCTGGAATGCTAATGGGGAACCATAGAAAGTCAATGTCACAAACTGTGGACACTTCAAATAACAGAGATGCTTATTTTGAAGCAGAGGACTTGAGTGGTTGTCACTGATTATGACACAATCAACTGAAAAAAGTGCACCAGCTTCATATAAATCTGAGCCTGAGATATTATTTCCTAGATATATTATTCCCTATCGACACTTCCAGTGGATGGGCATGTTAGTCTGTTGAAAGAAACTAAAGTGTTATGCAGCACTTAATGTAGAGGAGTTTAACTACATTTTGCCGCGGGACATTCTGCTGTGTTTCTGTACAGGGATGACATTACTACATCAGAGACCGAGGCTCTCTTAGGAGGGCGTAAGATTTTGTACTGTCACTTCTGCCATCCATAAGAAGCATATAAATACTGTGGAACCTATATATATATATATAAAGCCTAAGTACAGTGCCATGGGTTGCTAATTATAGTTGTAGCAAATTTAAAAAGTAATGTGGTGTATTTTTCAAGCCATTGGGGGGTGGGGAAATCTTGCAGGCTAGAATAAGAACTGGATAGCAAAAAGCATCAATGTCAGTTGGACGGCACTCCCATTGATTTTCAATGGAATTTGGATTAAGCCATTTCTAAATATTGTACTTTGGTGCTTCAGCTTCCCAATAAGGGAAGCATGAAGAGACCGGCAAAGTGCACTTTGGGGGGCAGTAAAATGAGTATTTCCATGTGACATTTGCTGTACAATCCCAGGCATGCTTATTCAGGAGTACATCTTCATGTGATCAGTGAAGTTTGCTCCCTTGAATGCATGTCTAGGATTGCAGCCTTTGCTGACTCTGTTGGGACTTCAGAGCATCTGCTAATTTAATGCCTCCTATCATCACTTTCTTTCTTTCTTTTGAGCTGACACTTAAATGCAAGGGGGTCACCCAGGATAACCATTGTATTGGGACACAGGACTATACACCATCTCTGTTCAAAGAGGGAGACGTGCCTATGCCTTAAGTCAATGCACTCTGCAAGGAGAAGCACATCAGACTGACCTTGTTATTCAAACTTTTCTTTTCCATTTGGAGCATTACTCAGAAGGTTCATGAATATGATGGCTGCGGTGTTTGGGAGATGGATGATGTGTTATGAACTGGGGAGCTGATGAGAAATTCACAAAGACTCTAGAGCACCCGAAGAAGTACTGGTATCTGTCTGGTCTTGGCCTGAATACTGAACTTCTGAACTCATTCTGGAGGTCCCGCTTTGAATCTTCAGAGAAACGTGTGTTCTGCGGTAATTTTGTTTTCTTCATTTCATACAGAACTGTGATCACTTGTAAGGGCCATTTCATTGTTAATGTGCACAAGATGATAAATGAGATGCTTGACACAAAATATATATATATACACATATTGCAATGTCACAGAGTGCTTTGATCTTTTCCCGCTTCCCATAATCATGTTGCCGGTAATGAAGAAAAGACAATGAAATTAGGCTTCTTGAGATAAATCTCTGAGGTGTTTGCTTCCTTGTTTGTATCTGAAGGGCTTCTCTTTGTTACAGCTCAGTTGTTATAACCATTCACCTGTTCTTTATAATTAAGTATCGCCTTGTTAATTTTCCTTGTCTGCATTTGAGGATGATTATGCCGAGAGAAGAGAGGGAATGTTCAAAATGATCCTACTAATATCCATCAAATATCCTTTTGGAAAATTGTTTAAATACTGGTCCAAGTTTACCTTATAGCATGAGTGATTTTTGTTATTTATCTCTTAAGTTCAAAAGCAGCTGCCATCTAACCAGGGGGAAAAAGTTTAATAATGGTTTGAACTCTTTGCATTTGGCAGATGCCCACTTTGCTCCAAGATATTTTTTAATAATCATGTACAAATTGATATGCTTCGATCCTTGTGGAATTACAGATTATTGAAGATAAATGGTTCCCTTCTCCTTGGCCAACCCTTTATTATTTTGCAAAAGTCAAGCATTAATGTTACACTCTGCTGGAATTTAGCTTAAGGCTTATGCAATATGTAAACTGTGATGGCTTTGGAATTTTACTGTACAAGTAGGTTTCCTAACATTGCTAAAAGCAATGGTGTGGTGTGGCAGGAGGCCATGACTATCAAAACTGAGTTAGATGCATGTACTGTAATATGTCCATGAATATTCTCGGTCATCCAAATGAGGTTATCCAGAGTTTGAGTCATGGCAACTGGACTTCTTTTCTTGTGAGATCAAAATGTTTCACTAATCATCCAAGTAGCTTCATCAGTCTGAGGGAAGTTGGTGTGCAGCTTCCAATTAATAGTTCACATTGGTTTCACATCATCCTGGTCTCAATAGGATTGTTAGATGGACAGTGGCCTGACTAGGCTCTTTAGATGTATAATGAATGGCCTGGGCATGTGAAGGTCACACTTATGCAATCCTTTCCAACACCTATTAAGTATGGGTTGTTAGCTGTGGCCTTCCTGGTGGAGGTGTGAAGTGCTTCTGATTTGTCTGCAGATCGATGAAAGGGCAGCATGATAAGTGGTAGACAGATTGTGCCTAAGTCCCCCACTCCTGTTGAGAGAGGGCTTTTCAATACACACATGAATGGCTTCCCTGACCCCTCTATCAAACCACCTACCACCTATCTTTTCTATCTAATATGTGTACATCCTCATCTTTGAATGAGTGCCCTTTGTCTTTCAAATGGAGGTGTACTGCTGATTCTGATCCTGACCTATTGGTCCTCCTGTTTAGTAGCTGTTTGGTTTCTCCCTTGTAGAGCTGTGCACTCTCCTCACTCCATTGGACTGCATATTCTATATAGGTCCTCTTGTTTTGGTGTCTGGTCTCTTGGGTGAATGAGTCTCTGCCTTAGTATGTTTCTGGGTTTGAAGTAAAAAGGTATGAAGATGTTTGGAAGGGTTGCATAGGTGTGACCCTCACACACTCCAGGCCATTGTATATCTAATGAGTCTATTCAGACCATTGTCCACCTAACAAGCCTATTGAGATCAGGATAATGTGAACCCAAGGTGAACTATAAATTGGAAGCCTCACACCAGCTTCCCTCAAACTGATGAAGCTACCTGGATGAGTAGTGAAACGTTTCGCTCTCACAAGACATCCAGTTGTGATGACTCAACTCCCATATATACTGTAATGTTCACACAGCTATTAAAGGCACTTAAGTCTCAGTTCGATCCTGCAGTTCCTGAAAAATCTCACTTCAAGATCAGAGACAGACGTCCAGTCAAGGAAGAGAGGTTCTGATCTGAAATCTCCTTCCCTGTCAGTATGGAAAGAGCGAAGCCTCTCATTTCTTCAGTGTCAGAATGACAACAAAGAGGGGTTAATTGTGATTAGGGAAGACCACAGGAGCCTCTGGATCTGTAGAATCCAAAGCCCCCTCCCTTCCGGCCATTAAAGACCACTACAAAAAACAAGGAAACATTTATTTATATATTTATTTATTTTCAGACTTATATACCGCATCCTATAGTTCACCTTGGGTTCACCTTGGGTTCATTTGGATCAGTGCTGGAGCTGGCCTCGGTTAATTCCCTAGTCACAGTGGGAGATAAGTGCTCAAGAAATTACAAAATGTCAGAAGTCCACCAGTGCTTGCAAAATGCTGATGCATCCTTTGAAACAACTAGAAGAGTACTTTGTTGGTTAGCTTTTCATATACAACATTATGCAAAGTTCTAGTGTGACCAGTACAAAATTGTTACCTGTATTGGGAAGATAGATCATAAGCTTCCCCAGCCCACCATGCTCTATATAGTACCTACCCCGAAAAGCAGGACAGAACAAAACTGTACCACCTTCTAAGTGTTAGGGCACCAGAGGAAATCTGTTGACAAAACATCAGCTGAGAGAACCATCAGTTCCAACAGAGCTGGGAGTAGCCACCCCTGTTCCTCAGGAGCCTTTGACAGTGCCTAAAGTGGGTCAAGTTCCCTGGGCATGGGTTTTGAGTGGGTTAGAAGGGGAGGGGGGAAGAAAATTCCAAACTTTCTGCCAGTAGAATGTGAGATTTAGACCAAATCCACGTGTGCAGTGACCTATTGCACGCCCAAATGTCATTTTGTGCAAATTGGGCAAGCAAGGTACTCACTACTGCTCCTTTGTGCATCCAGAAGCTCTGTGAGTTTCCATGGGGCGGTCTTCAGCTTTTGCATCACTGCAAGTTTGAGATTGCACATGGTGGTGGTGGTAGTGGTGCACTCCATCCACAGAACACTTCCACTCTGCAATTGCTCATACGATTCTGCCCCATATTGAAATAAACAAATTTGAAATGTAAATTGCTAAAAACTTTCATAAAACATGCAATGGTGAATTCTACGTGTATAACAGACTTGTTTGTCTATTAAAAGGTCACGAGGACCTTGCCAGCATCCAGCCATTTGCTCACCACAGCATATCAGATTAGCCTCTCAGTCACACATATATAGCCCTGTATATGAATAGGAATCTACTTTTAACTGTGTAAGGCTTTTTAAAATGTGATCTATACCATCAACTGAGACTTATACATTTTATGAATACATTTAAAGACTGGCCATTTGTAATAAATGTTTGTTATTCTGATATAATAATTGGCATCTCTCCATCTGCTATCATTTTTCATGTCCAGTTTTCAAAGGTGCCCTGCAACTTGCTATAAGGAAAAAAATTCAAAAAAAAAAAAGAAGCTTGCTTGGAAAGGGTCTCTGATGTGTATTGTCACTTGGCCTATGAAAAAAACTGTGGTGTTGTGTGGTGTTGTTTAATTAATTTTTCAAAAAGTCTATAATTGTACCATTTATGCCCCCGCTTTTCAAAAAAGAAGAAGAAGAAAAACAAGAACAAGAAGAATGCAAGGGACATCCTATGTAGTTTGCTTTACAACAGACTTTATTTTTTTCCCCTTTAGTTTCATTTTTGTATTCACTCCATTGTGTTTGCAGACTCGCCTCGCCTTAGAACCCACAACGTGTAGTGCTCAGTTTAGTCCCTCGCTGGGATCTCTCCCAGATGGCTGCTCGCCGTCTCTAGTCTAGTTGCCAAAAGGAAGAAAAGATGGGCGCTGAACTTGCTTGCATGGAGGTCGATGTAAGACATGAAAGGCCTTCAAGCAGACAATCTGGTCATTTTCTCCATCAGGAAATAGGGCCCAAAAGTCTTGGCCTGAGCTTCAGCAATTCAGGTCGGTGGAAATGTCAGTGGCCTCAAGGAACTTCAGCGTTAAACCTCTTGCATCACAGTCGATTCTTTGTTAGGCACTTCACCCTCCGTGCTATTTCATCCATACACCTTATGCCACTTTGCTGTAGATAAAGACAAATATTTGTAATTGCATTGACAAGTCACCTTGAGTGGCTTTCTGAGCTTGCTAGAGTTTGTCTTTACACCCAGACCATATTGTGGGAAGCTACTGTTATCATCTGGCTATAATATCATCTCTAAATAGATTGAAAATAGATTGCATAAACTCTTTGGCTTGGTTTGATTCAGCAGACAAAATAGCTTGCTAAGTCAGACGTTCACCAAGTTGCCACTGAGGAAATGATCCCCCAAAGGCAATATTTTTAAAGCACACTGTTTCAACCATAGTTGTATGAGGTTAAACTTGTGGACGTCTGGAGTTTAAATATGCTCTCTTTTATCATGTATTTTAATGCCATTTAAAATTAATTTTCCCTGTCAAGGCCCCTGGAAATAAGAAATATGGTGGTTCTGTTTCTGATACTGTTGGATATGTTTGAGACTGCAAAACCTCTACCTAGATTTTAGACTCAGGCACTTCTGTGTAAGCATGTGAAATATTGTACTGTAAACCTCACTGATTTCAAGGGGCCTGCTAGGATGCTTGCTCCTGATGTTTAGCCTCCCCTTCCCTTCTGCTGCTGCCATGCCACACCTCCTCGCTTGTCTCCTCAGTAGGAGACTCCACCCTCCTACACAGTAGCAGCAGCGGGGTCCTTGGGGGGTAGGCGGCTGGGTGGCTGAGTCTCCACTGCCACCCCTGCCAGTGCCTGGGACCTTTGCAGTGTGGGTGGGCAGGTGGGCAGCTGAGGCTCCTCTGCCAGCACCAGGGACCTGGGGTGGGTGGGCAGGCGGAGCAGCAGCGAGGAGTATGTGGGTGCTCGCACACATGCTTCAGAAAGGAGTCTGAGGGGACGTGTGCTACTTCAGAAAGGATCCCAGGCAAAAGGAGCCCGCGGGCTGTTCAAAGTTGGACAGCCCTGTTATATTGAGTCTGGTTACTCTTCCCTCCCCCCACCCCCTATGTTTGGCATTCATTGTGATAAAAACTTATTCTCTTAGAAACTGTGCCAGTAATCCTTCTCCTTCTTGTGTACCAGGGTGTCTAAAACTGATGAATGCCTCTGTTAATAATTTCCTCTTGAGGCTTTAAGTTTCTTTTCTGGAATAGCAATGGGTGGTGGAGGAGGCTTAAACTGGTGTGCTAATTCAGTGTATTTAGTTTTGGTAGATATGGATTTCTGTCACACAATTCATGGTTTTCAAATATTGGAGAAATCTGTAGCTCAAATTCAAGTGAAAGGCAGAGGGGGGAAGAATAATGTTATATATTTGAGGGGTGTATAAAAGGCAAAAATGAATCAAGCATTTGAAAGAAAAAATATAGGCCTCAAGAGACTTGTTAAAACTTTTCTGAGACAGAAGGAATTCCATGTTGTCAGCAATTTCCCTTTGATATGTGTGGAACTTCATGACACTGTTGCTGACAGCAGACCACCAACTTGGGCTGTAATATTTATATCACATTTAAGGATGGCTTCACAGCCCTGCCAGATTTATGATAATATAATATGTTGTAATGTTTATTTTGATAAAGCAAAATAAATCACCCAAAGGGTGATCATAAATGGCCTCTCTTCAGCTTGAAGAGATGTGAACAGTGGGGTGCCCCAGGGTTCCATTCTGGGTCCAGTGCTGTTCCATATCTTTATTAATGACTTGGAGGAAGGAATGGAGAGTATGCTAATTAAATTTGCAGATGATACCAAAATGGGAGGGGTTGCTAATTCCCTAGAGGATAGGATGAACATCCAAAAGGACCATGACAGATTAGAGTGCTGGGCCAAAGCTAACAGAATGGGTTTCAACAGAGGGAAATGTAGGGTGTTGCATCTAGGTAAAACGAATGAATTGCACAGATATAGGATGGGAGATACCTGGCTGGAAAACAGTGCATGTGAAAGGGATCTGGGAGTCTTGGTGGACCACAAATTGAACACAAGTCAGCAATGTGATGCGGTGGCTAGGAAAGCCAATGTGATTCTTGGTTGCATCAACAGAACCATAGTGTCTAGATCAAGGGAAGTGATAGTACCACTCTATTCTGCTCTGGTCAGACCCCACCTGGAGTACTGTGTCCAGTTTTGTGCAACTCAATTTAAAGAGGATGTTGACAACCTTGAGCGGGTACAGAGGAGGGCAACCAGGATGGTTGAGGGTCTGGAGGAAATGTCTTACGAGGAGCGGCTTAGGGAGCTAGGAATGTTTAGCCTTTCAAAAAGAAGGCTGAGATGGGATATGATGGCTATGTTTAAATATTTGAAAGGGTGTCATATTGAAGAGGGAACAGACTTGTTTTCGATGGCTCCAGAGACTAGGACTCGGGGCAATGGTTTCAAACTACAGGAAAAGAGTTTCCATTTGAACATTAGGAAGAACTTCAGGACAGTTAGAGCTGTTCAGCAGTGGAATATGCTGCCACGGAGGGTGGTGGAGTCTCCTTCTTTGGAGGTTTTTAAGCAGAGGCTGGATGGCCATCTGTTGGGAGTCCTGTGATGGGGGTCCCTGCATGGCAGAGGGTTGGACTGGATGGCCCTTGAGGTCTCTTCCAATTCTATGATTCTATGATCCTAAAGAATACTGGAATTTTCAATGTATACCACACTACTTTTTTCTAAAATCATGATGCCAAAAATTAAGGGGCATGGTATATAGAGAAGTAAGCCTTTTGGGATGGGTGGGTGGAGGAGAACCCAAACTCACCTTGCTTTTTTCCCTCCGTGGTTTGTTTTTGGCAACTCTTTCCATGAGTTCTCCACCCCCAAGCCCACCCCACTAGGTTCTTTCATTTCCCATTCTAAACAGTCCTCTCAGCTTTGGTGAGTTTGGTTTTTGCAGGATCAGGCTCTGTCAGGCTTGAGCAGCCCATTAAGGCATGTGTTCTGGAAATGAAAGAGAAAAGCCATAGCATTTTTTTAATATGAAAAGGCATATTTATTTGGGGGTCTAAAAAGTGGGAGGTGTTTTAATAAAAGTTGGCATCCTATAGATGGGAAAATGCGGTAAATTTAATCTGTAGCCCTATCCCCAATTAATTGTTGTAAACCAATGAATTACTGAATATCTGTGAAATTTCTGGGTGACTCTGTTTTGGATTGCTTTGCTGATTCTACTGTGTTCTAACCCTATGTTTGTCAACTGCGTAAGTGTAGTTCATGGTGCTCAGACACTGAGGAAAGATGAGCGGGCCCACTGGCACCACGCATTTTCAAATACATGTGGCAGGAAATAAATAAAACTTTTAAGTACTTCAGAGGGCAAAGGTGCTACCCAATAGTCTTTTCTGCATTATGAAAGATGATAATGGTAGCTGTCTCTGTTTTGCAAAGGACCTCATACACCACTTATGATTAGACATGGGCACGACTCGGCGAAATCCTCGTTTCCGTTATGTAACGGAAACGGTAACGACAATTACTCCGCCAGAACTCGAACTCGAACCGACTAAAGAAAATTTGGGTCTGATTTGTCGTGGTCATTCCTGGCATCGCAGCGATCGCGCAATGCCAAGTGGCACAGAAAAAAAGTTTTAAAAAGTAAAAAAAAAAAAACGATTCCCGGCCAAAAGAGCAGGCGAAAATATGCCTGCCTGAGTGTGGGCACCTACCAGAGGGGTGGTTTCGGGGGGGGCTGGCCTCCCCCTCTCATCTCCTGGGCTGCGCAAGTGTGCATCCTCGTCTCGCCAACTCGCCAAGCGGCGCAGCACAGAAAAAAAGTTTTAAAAATAATAATTAAAAAAAAACGATTCCCGGCCAAAAAAGCAGGCGAAAATATGCCTGCCTGCCTGAGTGAGGGCACCTACCAGAGGGGTGGTTTCTGGGGGGGGTCCCCGGCCTCCCCCCCTCTCCACTCCTGGGCTGCGCATCCTCGTCATCTCGCCAACTCGCCATGCCATGTGGTGCGGGCGGGGGATCCAAAATGGGGTGACCACAAGCAATATTTATTTTGAAATCGTGGTGGTCCAAAAACACACCAAACACCACAGAAACATGCAAAAATAGCTATTTTAAAACTGCCTGAATTATTTACAGTAGCAGCAGTGGGTTTTTCTTGCAACAAAACGTCTCCATTGATTTTATTTTATTTTATTTTTATTTGTATTTTTTTACACCTGCACAGTGCGCAATGATGGGCTGGCCATGGGAGTGGACCATGCAAATTTTTGGAGCCATTCCACCAATTGCATGGCCACTTGACCAGGTTTTGACAGAGACTTCTGGGATGTGCCTGTCGGGCATAAAAAGCCCACTAACCGTAGCCCAAACCCGAACCCTAACCCTAACCCTAACCCATATGCCAGTACACTGTCCTTCTTAGTGGGTCAGAGAGGCACCCAGAGGTGCACCCCACGAACTCACCCTAACCTTACCCGTAACCCTAAGCCTAGCCCTTGCGCTAACCCTAACCTAACCCTAAGCCAGATCTGTGTACTTGCATTGCACTACAAACGCAAGTACACTTCCCTTCTTAGTGGACCACAGAGCGCCCAGATCGATGCAATATCAGCAGTGGGCCTGCGGTCTACAGAGAGGCACCCAAAAGAGAGGTGCCTCTGCCACTGCAACTTGGTATGCATATCCAATTGGCTATGTATGCCATTTTGTAGCGGGCCAGAGGAGGCACCCACCCACAGAGGTGCCTCCAGGAGCCCGCTTTCCCTTCATAGCAGGCCAGAGGAAGCACCCACCCCAGAGAGGTGCCTCCAGGAGCCCGCTCCCCCCCCAAATCAGTACTAATGACAGACGAAAAGCCGACACACGGAACAAATTTTTGAAAAATTTCACGAAAAACGGAAACGAGCCGAAACGGGCCGGCTCCGACACATGACAACTCGAAAACGTCATTTTCCCTGGTCGTGCCCATCTCTACTTATGATTAATTAACTTCATTCTCATTCAGCCGAATAACTTACCAAGGGTCATAGACTGCAAATATATTGACTAAGAGAAAATGAAACATATTTTCTCGTTTTTGTTATAATGTTCCTCTAAGTACAATTCCAGTTTGCAGAAGTGCTGAGATGTTAGCTAGCTTGGTTTTATAAAACTCTGTCCATCTCTCCTCAAAGTCCTTCTGCTTGAATGGATTGTGGTAGTGGGCCATTTACAAGATATCAACAATTATTTCTGGGAGGGCTTTATATACATATTGTACTTGGATTGCATTGAAGTACTTAATATTGGGAAGTGGCAATATTTCTGTACGGAAACATCTTCTGGTGCCATTTATATAAGTGCAAAGTATCACCTCTCAAAATGACTCAGACTTGGGGAGACTTAGTTGTACCTTCTCATCCGATTTGTGTCTATTTGACACCACCTCTTACTGAGCTCAGTAAGTTGATGGATACAGGGCTGTAGCCATACTTTATGTCGAAAACTGTGGCTTTTAAAAGCTTTTTGAATCTTTTGCAAGGTAGCCAGTTTGTGTATTTGTTTCTTTCTTTTGAATGAAAAAGTTGGGTTGCTACACAGCAGATTGGAAACCAAAATTATGGACAAGCAGATACATTGAATTCTCCAATGCAAATCTATCAAAACCTCAGGAATGCAAAAACCCTCAGAAATTAATTTGACTAGTACAGATACCATTCTGCTAATAAAGCCCAGCAGCATTGCCATTTGTTAGAAGTGTTCTCATTGTCTTGCACCTGATTTAATTCCAAGTAGCATGCTCAAGGTTTACTCAGCGTTTCATCATTCTGAGGTTGGTAAATGTGTACCCAGCTTGCAGTGTGTAGCTTGCGTAATTACTTGCAAACTGCCCAAAGAGTGCTTTAAACACTATAAGACGGTACCATAAGCAGCATCCAGAAGTTGAGTCATGGCAACTGGACTTCTTTTACAATAGTAAGGCCGCACCTGGAGTATTGTGTACAATTCTGGTCACCGTATCTCAAGAAAGACATAGTGGAACTGGAAAAGGTACAGAAGAGAGCAACTAAAATGATTACTGGGCTGGGGCACCTCCCTTATGAGGAAAGGCTAAAACATTTGGGGCTCTTTAGTTTGGAAAAAAGGCACCTGAGGGGGGATATGATTGAGACATACAAAATAATGCAGGGCATGAGTAAAGTGGATAGAGGGACGCTCTTCTCTCTCACACAAAATACCAGAACTAGGGGGCATCCACTCAAATTGAGGGCTGGGAGAGTAAGAACAGACAAAAGAAAATGTTTTTTCACCCAGTGTGTTGTTAGTCTGTGGAACTCCCTGCCACAGGATGTGGTGATGGCATCTGGCCTGGATGCCTTCAAAAGGGGATTGGACAGATTCCTGGAGGAAAAGTCTATCACGGGTTACAAACCATAATGGAGATGTGTAATCTCCAGGCTTAAAACCAGGGTACTTCAAGGGCCAGATGCAGGGGAGTGGTATCAGGAGACAGATATCTAGTCTCGTGCGCTCTGGGACACATTTAGTGGGGTCACTGTGAGATACAGGAAGCTGGACTAGATGGGCCTTTGGCCGGATCCAGCATGGCTCTTCTTATGTTCTTATGTTCTTTTTGTGACTTCTTTTCTTGTGAAGTTCTTTGCTTGTCATCCTCTCTGCTAGTACTCTCATCCAAATGTGAGATGAGATATCCATTTATATCCTGTGGAAAAGGATGGGCTATTGATCACTTTTGTTTAGATGGATGAAGGATGGGCTATTGATCACTTACCAGTTTCAGTTTTGAAAGAAAAGGTCCACTATTAAAAAAATATTAAAAGAGCATTAATGAGTAATACAACTGGCATCTATTTTGCTGTTCAGTCAGCTTCAGGGATGAGCGTGTTCACTCCTTTTCCTTTTTAATTTTATTAATTTTTAAACAAAAGGAAACAAGAAGTATGCAAAACACTATTAATAAATCTACTTAAAAATAAATAATACCATAGGCCGTCACTTCACGAGGCTCTTCGCTTCGCAGCGTGATTGCCTTCGCTTTGAATGCGAAGGCGATCACGTGGTCTCCCTTCGCCCCCACCCCTTTTTCCCTGTACTCACGCGGGCCGCTTTTCCGTTCGAATCGAGAATGACCTCACGAGCTCCATTCGCATTAAAGCACTGATGTTCTTCCCCCGTTTCCCGCGTTCTTTGATTTTTTTTTTAAAAAGGGACCGGTGTATCGATGCATCAATGCTTGGCTGTCATTCACGACAGAGCGTGGTTACTGTATGATCCTGTGTTTTGTTTCCTGGCATCATTGGCAGCCCCCCGCCGCCGCCGCCGCCGCTACTCGGGGGGAGCCCCGCATGGCACAGCCGCCCGCCCTCCGCCGCTTGCACGCTGCCTGCCCTGGGTGCCCTGCTCTGGCCGGGCGAGGCAGCAGCGGCTCCTCCTGCGCCCGCCGCCGCCGCCGCCGCCGCTGCTGCTACTTGAGCGAGGAAGTAACAGCGCAAAGCGATGAAACAATATAGCGATGCATCGATATCCCTGTTTGAATATTTTTTAAAAAAAACTTGAAATAAAAGCCAAAAACTGAGACCACACGTGGCGCTGGGTGCGAAGCGAGATGCGAAGCGAAGAGATTCCCGTCCTCCGCCAGGGGCATCACTTACCCCGGTTGGAGCACGCTAAAGGGGGCGTGGTCGGGGTGACGTCGCAGCCAAAAGGGAGGAGCGTGCGGACTGAAGCGGTCGGTTCGCACGCAAATGACGGCTTACCGCGAAGCGAGCGGCTCGTGAAGTAACGGCCATAGTTATCAGCTCTGTGTTACCTCTCAACGTTGACACTAATTAATATTTTTATTATTCATTCTATCTCATACCGCTCCATTTCTCTCCAAAAATACACTGATCCATCTCCAGGTGTATACTCTTTGCTTTTCTGAAATACATATACGAAAAATAAATCCCATATTTCTTTAAAATTATTATGGTACATTTCAATATTCCTTTTCTACCGTGGGTTCCACAATTAATGGACATATTCCATATTTCTTCAGCTCAAATTGTGGAGAAATTTTTCTCTATTAGCAAATATGCTCAATCAATAATATAAAGCAAACACATTATAGCTCACTTCAGATAGAGGTTTATTTTAAGCTTTATATAAAATATGAATTCATGTTTGCAAGCATCAAATTCAGGCTAACCAGACAGGGTCCTTCAGACTCCACAACTGGCAGCTCTTGCTCCAAGCCATGTTACCCTTTATAAATTACCTTTTATGATTAGCATAGGACCCATCCCATAACAAGAGGTACAGAGCATATTCTAACACTTCTCCTTTTCTTACAAGGTCATGGCTGCCTTGGGTCCTTTTCCAAGGAGAAAGGCAGGGTAAAAATAATCTAAATAAATAATAAATAAATATAAGCATCTGTCAGTATCTGGAAGTAGAGTCATGGCAACTGGACTTTTTTTTCTTGAGAGATAGGAATTTTTCGCTGCTCATTCAAACAGCTTCATCAGTCTGAATAAAGCTAGTATGAGTCCTCCATCTTGCAGTCTCTGGTCAAAGCTATAAGATGGAGGACTCACACTACCAGTAGCCTTATTGAAGCAAAACAAGTTGAGGAGCTGTGTAGCCATCACAAAAACCAAATACAAAAATGGAACAGGTGATACCTTTAGGCTACTAGAAAATTCATGTTGCTAATATTTCGAGGACGAAACCCTCTTCCTCAGAGCAATACCTATAGGTTATAACATGGCAAAAGATGGATTTGCCATGAGTTATTTCTTAGATGTAAGGTCCTTGGCAAGATGGGGGGGAAAGCCAGGCAGGTTCTTAGTTGAGGCTTGGAGCTTGGATGTTCTTAGGCTGCATCCGAAATGAAGGGAGGAAGGTGTTTTTATTGTCCCAGTCCTTCCAAAGACATGCCACGGCTGAGGTACACACATTCACACCTCTCCTCAATGTGGCTATCGTGGCCAATAGCCCTTGCCTTGCCAGCAAAGGGGGTGGGGTTGGTGCAGAAGGCCCATGCATTTCATTTGGGGATTGAGATAGAATTTTGAAAAGCTTTATTCAGACTGATGAAGTTGCCATGACTCAACTTCCAGATAAGTTCACCTGGATGACTGAGCATCTTCACAGACATCTGTCACAAGTATTTCACAAGTTAGCTCCATATCCTGTCTTCTGCATCTTCTGCCTAGCAGCTTTGTGGTTAGCTAAAAGCAGAAAAGTCAAAGACAAAAACAGCTACTTGGGTTCTATAAAAGCAGATGAGATACTATCAAAAATTATCTTCTACAATTCTTCCATATTAAGTTGGTTATTACTGTTCCAAATTTTTGTCACAGTAACCCTAAAATAATATCTTATCTCTTTAATTGGCTGTTGTAAATCATATTTGACAAAACAGTCATTGGAAGCATTTGTACATCAATGCCCATTATTTCCATAATCTCCTTAAAAACCATTCACCGTTCCATCCTTCTTGTTTTGCAATGCGACTAGATATGTAAACGCACCCCATTTTCTTTTTTACATCTCTAGGAGAAAGATGGTACTCCTTTTTCTGGCAATCAGACAACGTCATTGCTAGCGTGAACCAGCATATCCCCAGAGCATCCCTATCCACACCTTTCTGGGCCTCTGTCAGGGGTTTCTGGTGTTGTTGTTTTTTAAGTGCAGCAGGATTTACTCATTTTGGTTTGTTTCTAGCACATGCAGTCACTGGAAATGGATAAGAGTAGAGCTTGTGGCCTTCTGCTTTCCATTTCTCACTATTATTAAGTGACTTAAGAGAGATTAGTCACTTCATGATATTAGGTAATTAAACATTACCTTGTTCTTCCATGGAAGGAAGAAAAATAAAGTTTTAAAAGGTTTATTATGATAGTGCCGAAGTGCTATATCACTTAGGGCATTTATACACGACCCCTAAACTCCGCCGCAAATGGCTGCAAGCTCCGGAGCTTAAAAATGTTTCCCCACCAGCTCTGGAGTTTGCAGAAAATTAAGTGTGACCACGCCCACCCAAGTGCGTCCCAGCGCATTTTTCAGGTACCTGCTCTCCCGTGGTGAAAATCCCTGATGCGGTTTTAAGGGAGTGAGTGTCGGCTCTCCTCCCGTCTGTTTGTTTGTTTGTTTGTTTGTTTTGCCTGCCGCCCCTTTAAGAGAAGGAACCAGGAAGCCGGGCGGAATCAGGAAGAGAAGGACTCAGGAAGCCGGGTGGCTTCAGAGGTGAGCTGCATTTTTCCCTCTCTTTTTTCTTCCACCCCTCACCCAGACAGGAGCAAGGAAGTGCTGAGGGGTGGGAACGCAGGAAGAGCAACGAACCCCTAAGATCTCTGGTCCGAATTTAAGTGGCCAGCGGATCTTAGGGGTCGTGTGAAAATAGAAAAAATATTTATAAATTTGAGAACTCCTTCCCAGTTGCGGGGGTGGGGGCAAAGATGGGAATTTTTGTTGTTGTTTTCAATAGGAAGGCAGACTAAATAGGAACATTTGGGGGGATGTATGCCATTTGGCTATAAGGACTGCCCCAAATGCCATATTGGACCTCTACTTGACCTGAAGCAACTCTGTTTAGCTCAGTGGTTCTCAACCTTCCTGATGCTGCGACCCTTTAATACAGTTCCCCATGTTGTGGTGACCCCTTTACCCTGCTTAAAAGAGGCCACAACCCCCCGTTTGGCAGGTGCTATAGAGAACTTCCCTCTACAGACACCCTCAGCCAATCACAGTCTCCGGTGCCATTGACTGACATCCCCTCCAACCTATCAAGCCATAACTCACTCTTCCCCCTCCCTCCCCCTCCTCCTCCAGACCCAAGCTCTTTGTGCCTTTTTCTTCACTGGCTCATGGCAACCCCTGTGAAATGGTCATTCGACCCCCCAAAGGGGTCCCAACACCCAGGTTGGGAACCACTGGGTTAGCTGATTAAGCCCGTTCCAATTGAACTCATAAAGACAAGCTCTTGTTTGTCTGTCTGCTCCTTCTTGTTGACCTCTGGACTGGTGGTTGTGAATGACAGAGGGGAACTACTGATGAGCTTTATGGTGTACTACAACCAAAACTGTGCTCACAACCCGGGGTTCAATCCCAAGTAGCTGGCTCATAGTTGATTCAGCCTTCTATCCTTCTGAGGTCGATAAAATGAGTACCCAGCTTGCTGGGAGGAGAGGCAATGTACAGCCTACATAATTAAATTGCAAACCACCCAGGGCGCTTTTACACGACCCCTAAGATCCGCTGGTCCCTTAAATTCGGACCAGAGATCTTAGGGGCTTGTCGCTCTTCCTGTGTTCCCACCCCCTCCGCACTTCCTGGCTGCTGGCTGCGTGAGGGGAGGGAGAAAACAAAGGAAGAAAGACCGTGGCTCACCTCCGTTCTGCCTCGTTCTGCCTCTTGCTCTTGCCGGCTCTTGCCAGGGCAACATTCCAGTAGCTCTTAAGTAGCTCTTCAAGGGGCAGGAGCCAAAAAACAGCAAACAGAAGCGAGGAGAGCCCCGCACTCACTATCGTTGCACCGCATCAAAGAATTTTCACCTCCAGAGAGAAGGTACAAGAAAAGTGTGCTGGGTCGCGCTAAAGTGGGCGTGGTCGCACTTAATTGCCTATAAACTCCGGAGCTGGTGGGGTAACATTTTTAAGCTCCGGAGCTGGGAGCCATTTGCGGCGGAGTTTAGGGGTCGTGTATAAACGCCCCCAGAGAGTGCTTTAAGTTCTATGGGATGGTATATAAGCAGAACACTTTGCTGTTTCTTGCTTTGAAAGTTTGCATTGCCATAATATCCAGATGCCAAGTACCTGAAGAAGTGTGCCACCATAACTGAGTCTGCTCTGGTGTTTGTGTTTGTGGTGTTTTTAGATGTGTTGGGATCTTCTCCAGACTTCCTTGAGGTGGAAATATTTTTGATGGCTCACCTAAGAGTAGGCTTCCTGTGCAACATGTCTTTGCATTGCCATTCTGGCAATTTATTCTGCATTCACTACTTGTATCCCCCTTACCCGGTCTATATTCCAAAACCATAGTCACTGATAAGAGATAAAATAATCTGAAGGTTTCTGTGACCTAAATACATTGCCACTTTTGCAACGCTTTTTGTTAAAGCTTTTGTAAGCTTTAACATCTATTTCTCCCATGAAAGCTGCCTGTGTAGCACCTTCAGGTAGTTTTGAATGTAAAAGCAACAGCACGTCTCAAAAATAACACACACAAAGACACAAAGAGAGAGTTATTTTATATTTATTTCTATATAGATAAATATATGGGTTGAGCTTTTAGTTTTTTCTTTTCTTTTGCATCTTAACAGTGAAATCAGAAGAGATGCACAGTATTTACATGGGCCCTCCTTTGGGTTTGTAGCCACTAATTACATGCCACCAAGCTGAGTCTAACTTTTGGCAACTTGCCCAGCGTTTTCTAGGTCTAAATCATTCATAGAGGTTTACGGATCCCTTTTGCTGATGGCACCGCAGGGTCAGGCAGGTTACCCCAAACCACACAGATGGCAGGACATTTTGCTCATCAACCACATGTGATCCCAATGACCTTGGCTGCCTCCTCTCCTAGAGGCACTGTGGAGATTTGCATCCCTGGCTGTGCTGCCAGGGAGCCCAGATCATTAAATTTTATTAGCTCTGTATAGTCGCTAGTTCTAGCTGATTATCATTGCTCTTAGTGATGCAAAGGATAATTGAGGCATTGGTGATTTATTCATGATGTTCCGTAGTCTACACATAGGCAGCCTGAACGGTGTTAATAGCCAAGGGAATTGGTTTTCAGTCTTCTCTGTGACCATCATGCAGTTAGCAAATGAACATCAGTTTCAAGAAAGGAGCAGGTTATTAAGGGGGGTATCAGTATGTGTGATACCATAATCTGACGTCATATAACTGAAAAGGATAAAAGCCCTTGGGTAAAGAACCAATTTAACAGCTATAGGATGTTTATCATAGTCACCATGCACACACTTTCTCGATTCTACTGCAACTACACTATGTCTAGAAGGAGCATTTTTAGAACAAGGAGAATGTAGTGTCACAGGCTTGTCGTTCATGACATGGTGTACTTGTACAGAAGGGAGAGGTTGCCATTAAGAGCAGAAGTTGTAATTCTCCATTGCTCTATCCTTCATCCATCTAAAACAACAAAGGACAAAGGTGTGTTGCAACCCAAATGGATGTTGTGCAGTGGTTGGGTTGGGTTGGGTTGGGTTGGGTTGGGTTGGGTTGCGGGTTTCATTTTTGTTTACTTGCTTGCTTGCTTTTGTCTGTAATTCTTTACTTGACTACTTCTGGAAATCGGGAGAAGTGGCCACAACATCTGTAGCAATGGAGATTGCTGAAAGTCACAGCATGCTTGGAGAAGTTTTAACTTTTGCCCCGGACCATTTCCCAGTCTTAAGGGTGTGATCAGATAGCTGCAAAGGCATGCACAAGATCACACTGAAAAGGGTTGCTTTAAGAGGAGCAATCTCAATTAAAGTGGCCATTCCGTCTGTCAAAGAATTGCTCTAGTCTGGACCTAAAAAGTAGAAGACCTACTGCTGGACCAAAAAAAGTCCTGCTAGGACACAGTTGTGGGCAGGCTAAAGTGCATTTCCTTGTGTGTTGTGTGATTGCCAGGAAACAGAGTGCACCATACTGCTCCCATGCAGGCAGTCCAAATTACAATATATTTCCCATGTGATTATACAATTAATCCATTTCTAAATTGCTACTGCCTCTGCATGGCAAAGAAAATACAATACAGGCACACATGGAGGAATAATTATGTAGGGGTTACCAGAGTATTTTTATGGCAATTGATGTTAAGAAAACAGCATGGTAGAGAAGTTAAAAGATGCACTCCTCCATTACAACTCTGTTGCTCAACACAGAAACACCACCAGATGCTTAAATGTGAAAATAAAATAAAAGGGAGCTTTAATGTCAAGTTTCATTTCTCATCACCATCTCCTTGGAAGGACTGAGATGCAGAAGAGACATACGAGTCCCCTGATTCCTGAACTGTAGGGCACAATGCCAGTTTGGCATACTGCTTCTTGCCGTTCTGAATGTATATGGCTCCTCTCAGCCTATTTGTTGTTCAAATGGCAGAGTTGTAAGGTTGTACAGCACTGAGTGTGCTTTCGTCCAAGGGAATCAATATATTTAATCTGGTAAAATTGTGACAAATGCATTTGCAAGCCTTAGACACCTAGAATCAATGTGTTGGTTTGTCTCACCAAACCTCTCCCAAAAAAAGCACTGAATTCTTTTAAAAGCCCCCCCCCCCAAAAAAAAATGAAATCAAATGTTGCTAAAAGTCCATCAGTTCATATGTGCTGGTATCGCCATGTGCTGCCAATACAAAGCAACAAATTTTAGATGAATCGGCAATTTTGTCTAACATTTTGAGCCCACCTCTCCTTGTGACCCAGAAGGAACACAAGTGTCAATATCCAACATGATGCATTTTGTGCCAAGGGTTGGGGATCAGAAGAGAAGATTTTTCATAGGGCTAACTGAGCTGTTTATTGTGTCTGCTTCTGAGTGGATAAAAGCACCATCACACAGCAGAGTACCATCCTTTGCTTACAATGGTTGGTGCTTCCCAGAGTGAGAAGCTGTGAAACACCCTTGTTGGTGCATGGGGTATTTGGATCTTGCTATGGGAATGTCCTTGGCCCTATCAGGGTATTTAATGGCATCATAGATTCCATATTACCCCTGACTACTCTTGTGCCCAAGGAAGAGGATGAAGAGAGAAGCTAGTAGACTTGACTCGTATGGAAGTCTTTTCCCCTTGGCAGAACCGATGGGGCAGTAGGTAGGCTTGGCAGGGCTAGGAGACATTACTTTGGGGGACTGCGTCTCCAAGAATCCTCCAGCCATCAAGAACTTGCTTTGGGGGGAGTTGTAGTCCAAGGAGGTAACTTTTCCAACGTTTGAAATGTGGATCATACAATTCTTCTCATCCAGTTGTGCTGCTGAGGAGTTGAATAGTACAGCAGCACCTGAATGCATATAGTTACTCCCACTGGCATATTCTCATCATTGCTTAAGGGCCTTTTCACACGACCCCTAAAATCTGCTGGTCCCTTAAATTCGGACCAGAGATCTTGGGGGTTCGTTTCTGTTCCTGCGTCCCCACCCCTCAGCAGTTCCTACTCCTGGCTGCGTGAGGGGGGGGGGAGGACAAAAGAAGCCTTTACTAACCTGCCGGTGCTGGTGCCGGTCGAAGTTGCCACGAGCCCCGTTACTTCCTGGTTCCTTCTCAAGGGGCTCTTAAAGGGGCAGGAGGCAAAAAAACAACAGACAAGCGAGGAGAGCCCAGCACTCTTATCCGCATCAAGGAATTTTCACCTGCTGAGAGCAGGTACATGAAAGGTGCGCTGGGTCGCGCTTATGGGGGCGAGGTCGCACTTAATTTTCTCTAAACTCTGGAGCTGGTGGGGAAACATTTCTAAGCTCTGGAGCTGGGAGCCATTTGCAGCGGAGCTTAGGGGTCGTGTATAAACGCCCTAAGTTGGATGGTCTAGCGGTTTTTCTCTCTCACTTCCCTAACATTTTCTTAAATTTATGGACTGATCTGAAAGAGTGCACTCCTTATGATTTTATTGCTTAGATTCTTTTTTTTAAACTACCCTCACCCTTCCAGTAAAAGGTTTTATTAAAATGTAATTATTACCCCATTGGGCTAAATGTGTTTGCATTCCAATCCCCAGCTGTAAATCCCTTATTGAATTCAACTGGGATACAAATACCAATTGTGAGGCATTGTCCCTTGTGTCTACAATCCGATAGTGAGAAGCAGTAATTAACTTGAAAGTAATTTGGCTTGTATTGCTGCAGTGATGCTATTCAGATGTGGAGACCAATACTGTGAGATAAGTCCACGTGTGCTTTTTAGAGGCACATTTGCAAATGCCTTGAAGTTCTCAGTTTAAGGCCCGAGATGGGCTCAGTGAAGAAGCCTGCTGAATCAAACCAAAGGTTCGCTTATCTAGCATTCTGTTTCCAGCATTCTGTTTCCAAAAGCAACTGGTCTCCTGCTCCCATGCAAAAAACAAGCAAGGCACGAATGACCTGTGACATGTTACATTCTCAGCATTTCCTACTTGGAGGTCCTTAGATAGCTGGGCATTAGTTTAAATTCAGATTAAGGATTCAGATCTAGGCAGAGTGATGATTATTCAGTTTGGATATTGATGCAGGGGCATCAGCTACTGAGCTAGTGGAAACAGACTTCCCTAATCTCTCCCCCTCCCCCGGCATCCACAAATACTACACTTTCAGGATCCTACTAAAGGGGATGTGCCATGGTGCAGGGAGTAAAAAAGAAAAATAAGATCCACAAAGTGTGCAGCATCATGTTTTGTGAGTGGATCCTTTCTATCCATAGAAGGCGAGCACTGCATCAACCCTTTGAAATGGAAGAGATTTTAACTGCTGGCTTTTCTCCTTTGGTGCAACTTGTTCTACGTGTACTAAGCCTGGATCTAGACCACTGAAAGACCTAAGTATAATAGGGTCATTTCAAGGAGAAAGGCAGGGTAAACAGTTGGATTTCTGTCGAGGTAGATTTGCTTGAGGCGTCTCGTACTGAAGGCATAGCCATTGCTTATTTTAGTATCTTGCTTTGTGTTGATATTGGTGCTTGAACTATCATTTACCTGTGCCAATCCACTAAAATGGTGTACATAAAAAGCACTGAAAGTAGAAGATATTCTCTGCTGGTATAAGTAATGAAAGTGAAAACTGCCCATCTCTTATTAGTCCATGAACATATTATAAAAAAACATAGTGCATATGCCATTATAGTTTTGCATCTGTTAAGACTGACATATACTGTCTTTATACCAAGGTCTTCATCTTGTAAACAAATGTTAAATCATGTTTTCTCATAATGATGTTCACTTCCCCAACCCTGCCCCTATATTTTTCTTTTTTGCTTTCTGTTTTGTTTTATTTATGTGTGTGTGTGTGATTGTGTGAGAAAAAAAGACAACACTTTTTTAAAAAAAATATCAAGTAACATCAATCCTTGCACACTCTATGCAAAATTTTGTAAGCATTGCAATAATGCTATGAATTACACAAGGAACTATTTTAACTTTATTACACTTTCTGTATAAAAAGATTTGTATTTAAAATTATTTCAACTGCAAACTTGTAAAATATATTAATAAAATAATGATTGTTAAGAAAGGAAGTGTGGCTCCATTTTTTTCCTCCCATTTTAAAAGCAATTCCATGAAGGAAAACAGAACAATAAGTATTTAAAGAGCATCAACAGTGCTAAATAAACCAAGTCAGTAACCCTGATCTTCCATGAACACTCAAATGGGTTCATTACTATCTTCTCTGTTGATCATACCTCATTTCAGTTGAAGAAATGTAACGGAAATATATAAAGGAAGATGTGACTTTATTGCCCTCCTCCGACTAAAACCCTATTCATGCATTGCAGGTTGCAATTTCCTGAAATTATTTAAAAGGCAGCAGGGAGTCTTGTCCCCCCTCCTAGCTAGAATTCTAGCTCTCTGCGCTCTTCCCCTCTGAAGATGCCGGCCACAGAGACTGGCAAAGCGTCATGTCATGAAGAAAAACTTCCAGAGCATGGCCAAACAGACAAGAAAACCCACAACAACCATCAGATCCTGGCTGGGAAAGCCTTTGAGAAGACAATGGTTACTGAGTTTGACATTGGCATTGCATCATCTAGGCTGTATCTGCCATTTTTAAACAGCCTCATATGTGCCGTGGTATTGCTCTCTAATTCTGAGTACAGCAGACCTAAATACTTAATGAATTAACGAATTCATGTTTTTCTTGTACGTTTCAGTCGCTGTAATATTTTATGAATCACAGTGTGCAAATAGGTCGATTGATTGATTGATTGATTGATTGATTGATTGATTGATTGATTGATTGA
>JAHTLZ010000010.1:67368429-67397827 GCA_023846285.1 Phrynocephalus versicolor
CTTCCTTCCTTCCTTCCTTTCCATTGGCCAGTCAACTTGCAATTTATTGTTCATTTCACACAGAGAGACAGGTAAGTTACAGCATGCGTTGGCAGGAAGGCCTGGGCCTTCCAGTTATGTCCTAATCACTCAAAACTTGTAAGGAACATCTTCTAACCTTAGTTCCCATGGAGAGAAGTTGCCAGAACATCACACACAATCAAGACTCTCTTGAAAATCCAAAGGCCTGACCTGATACTCCCTGAAGCTATTCCAGACCACTTCAGAGAAATCTAAAGAAAAACCACAGCAATGCTGTTCCTCTCAACCACACCTTCTTGCAGCCTTTTCTTTATCCCATAGTCTTACTGCACAGTTAGGTGGGTGATAGGAATCACCCATCTCCTATTTTAAAGCAGCTCTTGGACTGATTTTCACAGATAAAGGACTGGATGGTATCACAGCCAGCCCTATCATTTCGTAGAGGAAGGCTGACTCCTCAGGTAGCAGATAGTAGATATCCTGAAAGGGCAGCAAGTTTTTGATTACTTGATTTATTGGTGTTTTATTGTTACTGCCAGCAATGGAAAAAGATGACACACTGTTTCATCATGTCGTAAGGTTACAAAACATTTCAAAACGAAATGAAACACAACGAAATGCCACCCCCCCCCCAAACATGAACATAAGAAGAGCCATGCTGGATTAGGCCAAAGGCTCATCTAGTCCAGCTTCCTGTATCTCACAGTGGCCCCACCAGATGCATCTGGGAGCGCACGAAACTAGATATCTGTCTCCTGACACCACTCCCTTGCATCTGGCCCTTGAAGTACCCTGGTTTTAAGCCTGGAGATTACTTGTGGGATCTCATTCCTTAAGAGCCAACATAACATGGCTGGCTTCGTGTGCCAGGCACAATTGTGTATGGGTGGGCCCCAGTCTGCTACTTTTGCTGTTACTTGCCAAAGCCATGCCTGGATAGACAGGTTTGTGATTGCCCAAAGAAGAACAGTTAAGAGGAGTCAACCTTGCCTCTTGCAGGTTCTCAGACCCATGCTGGTATAAATAATCCTGCAAGCAATGTATAAACAAGCCGTTTCTCATAAGTGTTAGATTATTTATTTACACACTTCCAATGCAACACATTTCTTCTTGGCTTCACTGAGAGCTCTCTCCATGCTGGAAACCAAGATACTAGGGACGTACACCTTAGGAAAAATGACACGCTGTTTCATCATGTCATAAGGTTACAACACATTTCAAAATGAAACGAGACACAACGAAATGCCACCCCCCCCCCCAAAAAAATGAAGCAATTTGTTCTATAGGAAATGGCAGGGGAGCTTTCTCAAGCTCTCCCCTGTAACCCTTGAAATTCGGAAAGGTTTGGGGTTCAGGAAATGGAGTTATAAAGCTCCAAAGGAGGTGCTTAATTGAAGGAGTGTGGATCAGCATGCTTCACCAATAGAGACGGGAAGCTGTGACTTAATACTATAATTGTTAAAATGCACCAAACACGCTCCTTCAATTAAGAACCCCTGTACCTCCTTCGGAGCTCAATAACTCCATTCCTTGAACCCCAAACATTTCCAAATTTCAAGGTATTCCCTAAAATCACTTGCAGAAGGTACTCCTGCCATTTGCATGCCTCAGATCAGTAATTTCCCATTGCCTATTTTTTTTTAATGCAATGGAAAATTACTGATCCAAGGCATGTAAATGGCACAGGTACCTTCTGCAAGCAATTTTAGAGAACCCCTTGAAATTTGGAAATGTTTCGGGTTCCAAAAGGGGGTGCCCCTAGGAAAAAATCTTTTTGATTAGAATCAATGGGAAGCCATGACAGCACTTTCACTCACCCATTCAACTTCGTATTCCAATTAGAAAGGTTTTTTTCTTAGGGGCACCCCGTTTGGAGCTTTATAACTCCACCCTGTGACCCCCAAACCTTTCCAAATGTTGGGTCATGGAACAAGGTCATTGTGGGAAAAACATGGAGATGCATCCTAGAGGTGTCTTCAGCAGAACAAAGTTTCCTAGCAGGAAAGAAATGGAGAATTTGGCCTCTCCTTGTTGTAATGGGGATATGGATTCAAAGAGATGCCAAGCCTGCCCAAGGCTCCCAGATTAATAACACTGCTGAAAAAATAACAATAGCAGTGTTACTTGGCTAAAGAGGAAACTGGCCACTGGGTGGGACAATTGTTTCCACAACTGAGCATTCTGTAAGCAAATCCCCTGCTCATTAAGTACCCCTCCCTCCTCTTTGTGCCCTTAATCCCCTTCCCTTCCTGAGGGGACACTCAGACTGAGATTACAATGCAGGAGCTGGACAAAAAACAATGTGTCCACAATTAATCATTCTCTTCTCATTTCCATCTGTAAACAGTGTAGGAAGTCAAACTCTCGAGGCCCCAAGCCGGCTGTGATACCTTTTTGTATACATGCTGTTTACATAGTGACTTTTTGTATAAACTACTGTGTTTCTCTCTTCTGTACAAACCTTATAAAAACACTGACAACCCCCCCCCCTTGCTCAGGAGCAGGTCTCTGCCTTTGCCTCTCAAGGGCAGGATCTGTCCATCCTTTTTTTTGTTTTTGGCCAATAAACAGAACACAACTGGACTCTCTCTGTGTCAGATCTTCATTGGCAGTTTAGATCTGGTGTACATTTCCTGGAGACTAGCTCCAGTGGCTCAAAACAAATATTAGGTGGTTACCTAGAATTGCATAGTGTTTCATTTCATTTTGGTTATTTTTGTTTTATAACAAAACTACTTTAAAATGCATTTTCTAACGAAAATGAAATGAAACTACTCTAGAAACGAAATGAAATGAAATGCTATTTTTTCCATTTTGTGCCCATCCTTAAGTTAAAAAATATGGTTAGTGTACAAATGATATCCAGTAACAGCCAAATTGAGAGTAGGCAGCAGAGAGGAAGCTCGAGTAGACAACTTGGCAATAATCTAATCAAGCCTGACCATTCACACAGAAATGGCTTCTGCCAATACCATGAAGAAGCTTAAGAAGCAAGTCACCTCAGAATATTGGCAAATGAATCATTTCTTTTGGTTGGCAGAAGGCAGATTGCATAGTCTATTGCTGATTTGCTGCATCAGTTCTATCTATCTATCTATCTAGCTAGCTAGCTAGCTATCTCTTCTTTGTCGTTTCTTAAAGGATCAGTCAGGAAACTGCCTGTAGCCACTGCCATGCATTCAGCTGTAGATGGTCTCTCTCAAATTGGCTAACAAAGGAGCAGAGCAGCAGAAGGACAACTGTTTACCAAGACAAAGTGAATTCTGAAGGTAGTAGCATAGTGTCATATGCTTCCTAAACCACCTGCCACCTGAGCCATGCACAATCAAGCTTTTGGGGCCCTGAACTCCCATAATGCCTTGACCCTGAGGACCATTCAGACTATTATTTCCTTAGCCAGCCAAATAATCACCATACTATGAGGTAAGGAATGGCTCCAAAGAAGGTTCTAGCACTGTCTACCTCCCTGTGAGAGCTACCCCCTGGTGGCAAGGTGGTGGTGGTGCTTCTAATCCCATCTCTGTTGGCAGGAAAACTTGTGCCAGTACTGCTTCAGCACCAGAGGAGTTGGAATCTTTATTAATGTTCCATGATGTCATTAACCAAATCAACTAGTCAATGTCAGTTACTACAAAAGCAATAATACAGTACAGATTTTGTTTCCTGTTGGTTCTGCATAGTTTGTTTTCCCCCAAGACCCTCTTTCTATTTCAGTGATATTCTATTTTTCAAATACACATAATACAATCTTTTCTATCCAGGATCATCCAATTCTTTCTCCCATTGTATATCAGTTTTACTGTAATTTCTGGGTGGCCATTGTTCTGGGGATAAGCAGTAATGACCAACCCTAAACTGTTCTGTAAAAAGTAAGATTTAGGATTTTTAATTTTGTGTGTGTGTGTGTGTGTGTGTGTGTGTGTGTGTGTGTGTGTAAACAAACTGAATGCTGCTTCTAGCACAGTGTTCAGGTATATTAAATAAATGGAAAAGCCATGAATGATGGCAAGCAATGCTGAATGCTTGTCAATGTTCAAGGCTGTTGAATACATCATTGTATATGGGAAAGTGCAGCAAAGCAGGCAGATCATACAGACTGATTCTCTTCAAACCATCTATACTCCAGCAACAAAATCTAGAGTGGAGCTCCACCCTTTAACTGGTTCATAATTTTGGTGCGTTTTTGCATCTTTTACATATTTTTATGCATGGGCCCTCAATAAATGATTAGTCCTAGGGAGAGAAAGGCAGATCTGTTAAAAAGTAATGTTAAAAGAAAGGTTTAAAAGTATTGATAATCCCTACTTAAATAGTATGTTGGTGTGTTGGACCAAATATAAAAGAATACTAAGCCCAAAGATTTCCCCATTGACTAGAATAGTGGACTTACCAAATTTCCCAGAAAATTTAAAGATAAAAATAAGTAAGATTTTAACAGAACAGAGGGTAATTAAAATTAAAGATTGGGTTAACACCTTTGATACAGTGAGAATAAAAGAAGCATTAAGGAAAGAAAATCTTAACTGGCTAAGCATAGGGCAGTTAGATAACTGGACTAAGGCTTGGATAAAAAAAGAAGGGCAATGTAGGGCAATGACTGAGTTTGAAGAAATTATTGAAAAAAGGGGAAAGTTTGAAGATCAGTATCAAAGAAAAGGTATAATAAGTGTAATATATAGGATGTTAGCTGAGGAGGAATATAAAACAACAGCACTAAAACTGGTTTGGCAAGGAGATTTAAATGAAAAGATAAAGGAAGAAATTTGGAATGTGATATGGAGGGAAAGAATAATGAAAAATATGTCAGTAAGAATTAAGGAAAATTGTTACAAAGTTATTTGGAGATGGTATTTAACACCAGTAAAAATGCACACAATAAATAAGGATGTATCACCCTTGTGTTGGAGGTGTAAGAAGGAAAAGGGAACCTATTATCAGATGTGGTGGTCCTGTGAAGAAAAACAAAAGGAATGGACAATAGTTTTTGATGAAATAAAAGAAATTATAGGGATTAATATATGTCCAAAGATAGCATTGTTAAACATAGTTAAAATTGTCAAATAGAAAAAGAGGTGAAGCATTTGATTATAAATATGATAACATCTGCAAGATTAATAATGGCAAAAAAATTGAAAAGATATTAAGAAATTGAGTCTAGAGGAATGGTATGCTGAAATGTGGAGTTTGGCCATTAATGATAAACTGACCTGCGAATTGAAAATTAAAAAAGGGATGGTAAAAGAGAATGTTTTTAATCAAATTTGGTACAAATTTCTGGATCATGTATTTCTAAAACATAAAGGTTATTTTCCATCGGAAGAATCAATACAGTTTTGGAAGGAGACAGGTTGTGTATGATAAAACATGTAATAGTAATGAATGAATTGTTATATAATGTTATAGAGTATATTGTTATATAATCCTGAGGGTGGTGGATAATTAAGCACAATGTGTTGTGGGGGATTTATGTGTTGTTTAAATTTTTAATTAATAAAATATTTTTTTTTAAAAAGGTAGATCCTGGCCCTTCCAAAATGACCTATGCTTGTATTAAACAAATGGATTAAATCCAATAAAACATGGCTGGACTTCCACTCATATGCTATGACTCTATTCCCATCTGTTCCACCTGTCAGCTCCCACTACACTGTTGAAAAGTAAGCATGTGGCAGTATAGCAGCAACATTCATTTTTTGTTAATTGAGCCCTTTCAGGTGCAAAATGATGACCGGAGCACATGTCTCCTTTTGTCAAGGAATCAGCTCCACATTTGTTTCTAACATAATAAAAAACCCTCTGTGTTTATTAGAGAGATTATTTGAGGTGTGATGAAAGTCCTACTTCTAGGTACCTAAGTTGGAAATGTCAAGAGCTGTGTTTGTCTCTTTCATCTTTAGAGAAGAAACGCAAGCTGCCTCCTTCTTTGGGGGACCAAGGGAGAGATGTAAGAGGGAAGGAAGTGACATCAACAATCCTAAGAAGAGTATCTAAGGTTGAAGAGAAGAGAAAGGACAGTTTGCAAAAAACTGAAGAGGTCTCTCACCCACATGCAAAACATATGTGTTTTCTTGGATGTATGCTGAGGATGTGATGGCATTAGCCACCCAAATTGGCTTGATTCATGGTCTCATTTGAAATGGCATTTGGTGTAGGTGACCACACAAAGACCTTGGGTTGTTTCGATGCCAATATCCATGCTAGGCCCTCAATCTGATGCAATCTGCACCCTTCCTTTAATGCCAGCTTTCTCTGATGCCCACCATTCTTTTTATCAAACCACTGGGACTGAGAAAGGGTGTCATTTTTCCAAAGGTTTTCATGCATGTACAAACAGGCACATATATCATGGTAGTCTTCTAGAGTGCATTGCAACTGATTCGATTTTATATCAATTTGTATCTCTTCCCCCCCCCCTTAATGTGTGATTTGCAAGAAAGAGTGCCAGTTCTGTGTGTTCCCACTCTCCAAAAATATCATGCTGCAATTTATTGCATTAGCAGAAAACCACCCAGATTCCCCCCACCAACTCTTTTTGTTGAATGAAATATATGATCACACAGGCAAAACACCATTCGAGTCACTGCAGTTAGAAAAAAAGCAGAGACCATCAGCAGTAGTGGGGAAAGTCTGGAGTGGGAAGGAAAAGGGACAACCCATTCACATTGACTGTTGCTTTGTGTGAACATTGAATCCATCCATGCCAATCCATGCCAAGTATTTTCTACTAAACGTGCCTGCTGAGCTGTAAACAATCACTTCCAATATACATGCTTCATCTGTTCTGCAGTGACCCCCCACCTTCCTGGAGTAGAACATGGGTTGGGGAGAGCAAGGGCAAGGATACCACTCCCTCTATGCTCAGCTGATGGACATCTTCCCAAGTGTTGGGGCAATCAGCTACAGTGGACCCCTGTATAACAAACAGCTTGTATAACATAAAATCTGTACAACATAAAAATTTTATTTATTTATTTATTTATTTTTATATTTATATACCGCTCCTTCTTCCCAGAACGGGAACTCAGGGTGGTTAATTCCAGAGATAGGAAAAATTTGCTTAACAGAATCGCCTATGGGCCAAATCCATATAACATAAAACTGGGATTACTCCATTTTCAATGCATTCCTATGGGAATTTGTATAAAGGAAAATTTGCTTAACATAATTTCATTTGGAATGAATTAACTCCTTTATACAAGGTACCACTGTAACGTAATGAATTCTGAGCCTGTGCATTTATATAAGTTTATACATGCAAGATTTAGGCAGAGTCCCCTTATCCTGTTATTTAGTCTGTCAGTGGCCATCCTTCACAAAAGTCATGCAAAGGAACCTTGGAAGATTTATTTGGATCCTAAAGGTTATTATCTGATTCTGCAATGATAGTGTGCCTTTATTTGGAAAGTATTAATAAGAGTACTCACATTACAGGCACTTCTACAAATGGGATGACTCTTCTTCCAGACGATGTGTCCCAAGGGTGGTATCTAACCATTGGCGAAAAAGGATGCAGAGGATGTCTGAAATATGAATCCTTCTGGCACACAGTTCTCTCTGTGGAGACCCGAAAATTGTAGATGTAAAAACAGACTAGTTGCAGTCACCTCAAGCCTTTTTGTGGAGAGCATTCAGAAGCACTGCTGGAAACAACTGACCATCACCACCACCCCGAGTGTGACTCAGCCTTCCAACTCAGCAGAAGATATATTTCTCATAGAGGTTAAACATTTTCCTGCTGAAGTAATCCCCACAATGCACTTCAAAGAGATAATCACATGTTTCAGGATCCATGGGGATGATCCGATCTGACGGGCATTACAGGCAGCCTCCTCCTGTAATCTGTTCCTCGGTGTCACAAGGGCAGTGTCACTACACATGGCGTGTAGCGTGTAGTGGCCAATAATTAGGAAACCACTCGCTTGCTCCCTCCTTGTCCCAGGCAGCTTTCTGAGCAAAGACTGGCTTAGCAAGATCCACACCTTGGCGAAGGGGCAAAAACTGACTTTTGCCCTGGGCTCTGGAAGCCCTAGCTACGCCTCTGGTGTCATGGAGACAAAAATGTTGTGATGGACTTCTTGCCTCACACGAAATCATCATGGGTGCAATGATGACAACCGAGGTTCCCAACCCTCAGATTATAATCTGCAGAGGTGGAGAAAAACACCAAGTCTAGATTATGCCCAAACCTATGGGTAGGGCCGATGAGTCATAGAGGTCATGGACTCCATGAAATCCAGAGCCACTCCTGACACTCCAGCCCCAGCGTGCAAATTGAAGTCACCCACTAACAAAAGGCAAGGGGACCTCAACAGTGCTGCTGTGATGAACTCAGAGAGCTCTGGAAGGAATGAGGCTGAGTTGTGGGGAGCACGGTACCCCAGCACAATTCCAAATCTCTCTCGCTGCCCCACCAATAGGTGTAAGCATTCCAATCCCAGACACACCAATGTCATGGCTTTGCTGATATAAAAGGACTCCCTGTAAACAATGGCCACCCCTCCTCCCCCAACCCTCTGATCTGCCAGCATACTAGTAGTAAAACCTGGGAGGGCAAAGCTGGGCAAGGGATGCCCCACCCTCTTTGCCCACCCAGGTCTCAGTGAAACAGTCTCAGTCAGCTCGCTCATCCACAATCAATTTGTAGATGACCGGGATCTTGTTATGGACCAACCTGACATTCACCAACAGATAGGACAGATTAGAGGCACAGACAGAATGGAGCCCTGCTATGTGGCGGAGGGCCCTGGGGTCAGAATGGGGGACGGGCATCAACTGCCTGAACCTTGTTCTTCTTATCCAACCAACCCCATGTCCCAGAACGTATCTCCCATGCACCGTTACTACCAGCATAGGCACTGCTGGCCCAGGTGATGGCTGAATGCATCCATGGGGGAGACAAAAGATATGCCAATCACACAACACAGAAGAATAAGAGGGAAGACAAATAACAACAAAATCAAAATATGACTAGCAATAATACAACAACCCCTCCCAACAACACCCCAACCACAAATCCCCCCCACACAAAACACAAATCCTAGACCCCCCCCAAATTAAATAGGTTATCAATATACTCTAATCAGTTTAAACAAGAAAAATTATAAAACCAGACCCAGAAGTTGCAGCCAGACCTCCCAAGTGGGAAAAGGGACCCCCTCCACTCCCAGCCATACTCCATCCTGCCTTCACTATGGCAGATTCCCCATGATCATCATATGCTAAAGCAGGGTCAATATCCAAAAAGCCATGCACCTCCATGGTCACATTCTGATAGTCCCACAGCCACCACACGTTTAGCCTACAACAGTGTTGGCGAACCTATGACACGGGTGCCAAAGGTGGCAGTCGGAACCCTTTCTGGGGGGACCCGACATCACCCCTTCACAGCCACCTGTATTCAGGTGAAATTGCTGTATTGGCACTTTGCAAAAAATTAGTGGGTTTTAAATCGCAGTTTGGGCACTCTGTCTCTAAAAGTTTCGCCATCACTGGCCTACACACCATGGTCCCACAGAAGATGATCTCCCATTCCAAGCCACTTCAGACAACCCATCAGGATGCCCTTGAGCACTGGGAGAGGTAAAGGATGAAACATAAAGTGGACAGACTAGGTTGGCAGGCACCAAATCTTACACATGTCAAGTCGCCTGCCATGATGCCAGTAAGAGGCACTGGCTTACGTAGGAGTCCAATGATGAAACATCTGAAGACACTGCCATCTTGCCAATTGCTGACAAGATGTGTGAAACCTGACTATGTTGGTACTGACACGTCTTGCATCCTGATGAGGAAACTCTGGCCAAAAGCGGTCTCACTCTGGAGGTCAGCAGATCCCAACTGAGGTTATGAACAAAACTGCTGGTTGAACACCCTTGATAATGACATAAAGTTGTCCCAGGTTCACCTGGACCTAGCCTGCAACCATGCCAAGTGGAAGGCAAAAACCAGAATAACAAATCCCAATACCAAGTAGAACAAATGCTAAGAAGAAGAAGAAGAAGAAGAAGAAGAAGAAGAAGAAGAAGAAGAAGAAGAAGAATCACATGCTTACCTTGTGTGGCACATTTTGTTTTCTTTTTCTCATTTCATCAGAGTTATATCCCAGCCTTGGCTGCTACACTCCAAAGGTCCTTGGCACCCTGACACATCTTTACAAATCTTCACAACAGCCCTGTGAAGTAGTTTTGGTTGCGGCTGCATGTATGGAGGCCCAGGGATCCTGAGGAGTGAAAGTAGATCTTAACTAAGCATCACTTCTTGCACAACATAGATTGATTTTGGGGAGTAATATGAATATGGAGTGATGTATAACAAACCTCAGAGAGGGGGGGGATGCAAAGCCATGTAAATTCTTTCAAAAATGCATAAGAGTAACATAACATTAAAGTATCTGCATGCATCTTAAGATTCAGTGGCGTGAAAAACAACCATTTACGCCAGGTTCTTCTGAACAAATTTATACCACAGTTTTGGCACACCTAAATTTAGTTGCAATCTAGACAAATTAAACATTTTTAAATCCTACTAGTGATTTAAGCATGTGCTTAAATCTGTCATGGGCATTTCAGATTACACTATGTGCACAAGGACAGGAGGATTTCTCGGTAAGCTTTAAAATGTGCCGCCAGCCAATCTGGGAGTAATGGACATCAGCCCCCAAAAAACTGCCCATCCCACTATGAAGATAGATTCTTAGATACCTTATTAATGCTCTTGATATAAGCTCATCATTATTAATATAGTGTTAGTGTTATCAATATTAGTTAACAGGAGAGGAGTTGGAACATGTAGGAGCGATAGCTGTGCTTATTTTAAAAAATAGGTCATCAAAAGATTTTTATTTATAAATAATTTGATTCCCATTAAAGAGGATTTTCATCTTTATCTGCAGTACGCGCATGCACATGTATAGAGATATGAATCTCACATACCTTCATTTTTGGGGAAGAAGGGAAAAATCCTTTTCTTTTCTTTTTTTACCTCACAGCAAGAGTTCTCTTCAAGGGGATTTTTGTTTTTGCTTACCCCTCTCCCCAAAGAAAATTTGCAGAGAATTTCATGGGCATTCTCTGATGTTTCTTATCTATTCCACCTCCCCCCAAGAAGGAACACTGTTGTGTAAAGAATCATTATCATCTGTGCACAAAAATATTATCTTTTTTTCTGTAAGATTCCCTGGAGTGAACACTGGGCTAGGCAGAACCGAACTGGTTCTTGCTGAAAATAATGGCTGACAAACACTTTTTTAAAAAATGGAGGAACTGGTTCAAGCCCGGGGAAAACAAGAAAACCCACTAGTGTACAGAAATGTCTCAGTGAGGGACCTTGTTGTGGTGAGACTCAAAAAATCAATACTATCTTCCCTGTCCCTGCACTTGAATGATGTTCATTGTCTGTTAAAAAAAAAAATCCTTCAATGGATATCACAACCTCTAAGCAAGGAAAGAAGTCCATAAGAGGTGCATTTACATTGGTAATACTGTGCATCTTTCTTTACTACTCAAACAAAGTACTGTATTTTTCCATCTATAAGATGCTGGCTTTTATTAGATGCCTGCCCCACTTTTTAGACCCCCAAATAAATAACATTAATAAATCCTCCTTGAGGTCTCCTCCACCCCCACCACCTCCACTGTTACCTTTAATTTTCCCATTCTAAACACTCCTCTCTGCTTTGGTCAGTTTGTTTTTTGCAGGGTCAGGCTCTGTTGAGCTTGAGCAGCCCATTAAGTCTAATAAATAAATAAATACATAAATTACTTGTAAGAAGTAACTGTCTGGATTTTTTTTATCTCCATGTGCATCCAGGAAGAAATATGGAAAAAAGAGTGTGCACAAATTCTCTCACCATACAGATAGATGCTATAAAGTTCTATATGTGGCATGTGTCTAATATGTCAAGGTACAACATCACTCTCACGAGAGGCATGTTATCTCATTATTTGCCAATCTATACAGCTTAATAATATCTTCCGACTCCCACTGATGCAGTGTGAGTGACATGGCTGTCAACTGATAAGAAATTCAAAGAAGCCCCAACAAGAACAAATATTTTTTTTCAAGTTCTCTGTTATCAGCAAATATTTGCTTAGCAAACAACTGCGGAACAGGGCATGTGAGAAAGTAATCGGAATTCCTTGGGCAAATTTTTATTTACAGAGAGTAAATATATTCAAGAAGGCTTGTGTGTGTGTGTGTGTGTGTGTGTGTGTGTGTGTTCCACCTCTTTCTCCTACATACTCTTCTCCAGTCCAAAAGGAAAAATAGGAAGCATCAGTTATCATCATCATGCTCCGCAACAGCACATTCCAATAAAATCAATAATGTACAAACATACAGCACATTTAACCACAACTTTAATATTTTGTTTGTTTGTTTGTTTGTTTGTTTGTTTGTTTGTTTGTTTGTTTGGATTTGTCACCACCCATCTCCCCAGAGGGCACTCTCGGTGATTTACAGCATAAAACACGACAAAACAATACATATTTGAAAATCTAAAAAACATCTACAACAGACAATAGCCACATAAATAAGCACTGGGGTGAGTGTTGGGGCTGTAAAAGAGATGGATCCTATGATATAAGCCATCTCCACAAATGATGGCTACTTGTTCCACCCAAGGCAAGCTGGCAGAACCAGAAGGCCAGGAATGAGGGGGCCTGTCTCTCCTCTGGGGGCATGGTGTTCCAGAGGGCTGGGACCACTGCAGAGAAGGATCATCTCCTAGACCCTGTCAGGTGAAATCATCTTGTTGACAGGGTCTGTAGCATGTCCTCCTTGCTCCCTGATTGGGTGGGACGGGTTGATGTAATGGAGATGAGGCGATACATCAACATAAAACTTCTCAAAATAAGCAATGATAAAGAAAAGAATTAACCACAGGTTTTCCACTTATAACTGGCAGTATAGCTGCTACCTCTGCTGGGTACAATTCAGACCTATTGTTAAGTGGGTGTACCATCTGATTGCTCTATTGTGTCGCAGGGACAAAAATAAGGTGTGCATTTGCTTCTGATTACAGCTCATTGTTTCTTGCTTTCTTCTTCTTCTCCAGGGTTCTCCAACAAGGCAGAGATGGCTCCCAGAGACTGAAGGCATTCCTTAACTCCCCCCATCAATCTGATGTCTTGACAGTGACCAAATGGTTAAATTCCAAGCAACATTAATTGGGTGGTTATTTGGTCTCCTGGGTGGTGCATTCACTTTCCATTAATTAATCATGTATAATATACATAAAAGGATCATACTTTTCCTAATGATTGCTTTTCACATTTAATTTAAAAAAATCTGCATTGATTTTTTTAAAAAAAAACTTGAGGGTGGAAAAATCTTGCCACTTTGCAAGTCTGGACTTCAAAGCATTGCTGGGTATATCAAGTGTTTCAGCACCCAGCATACAGTAGGAAGACATTAGACATCTAGTCCAATAAAACTAATATGTCTATACTGAGAGAAATTCTGGAGTAGATGGCTTATTACAGCCTAATCTATGAGGCAGTTAAGTGCTTGTATAATTCTGTTATTACTATGTCTAACTTTTATGTGTAGAAAATGGATGTGAAGAAATTAATCCTGCTTCAGAAAGCATATACAATAGGACCCCAGTATCCGCTGGAGATTGGTTCCAAGCCTTCCAGTGGATAATGAAAACCGTGGATAAGAGCAAATGCCAAAATGTCCCCAAAACTGCTGTTTTGTGATAGCATCTTGCTTTACAGCTGCTGTTTTGCAACAGTAGCTTGTTTTACACCTGCTGTTTGTGACGGTAGCTTGCTTTGCAGCCGCTGAATTATTTATTTGTTTTTTCCTCTGCAAACCGTGGATAAATGAATCAGTGGATACGGGGGTCCTACTGTAAATGAAACAAACATAAGGACAATTGCACCAGAGGAAGAAGTTTTGATATTTTGATATCTAATTCTTAGATAACTCCACCAGTGTTAAAGAACTGTGGGTGTTATGGCACCAAACATCTGGAAGAGTGAAAGTTCTCCAGCCCAATGGTTCCCAATCTTGTATCTCCAGGTGTTCTAGGACAAATACTCCCAGATGTCTTCCCTACTAGCAATACCAGCTACGATTTCCGAGTGCTGTAATCCTGGAACATCTGGGCACCCACGGTTGGAAAGTACTGCTCCAGACTATTCAACAGTGAACAGGGCTACGATATAAAATTCTACATATTTAGGGCTCGTCCACTTGCACCCGTACCTCACTCAACACACCAATACCTGATTGCTGAATATATACAGCCTTTGAGCCACATTTCTCACTTGAAGCTATGATCATGAGCAATAAGTATGCATAAATGGGGACATCACTTCCAGCCTGTCGGGTTGTCACTTCTGGCCTGTCTGGAACGAATAGCTAGAGCCAGCTAAATGTAAATGGCAATAAATGATATTTCTCTTTCCTTAGACAACTCCTCTAAAGTTTTTTTAAGCATGCATAAAAGAATCTGACATTTGACCTACTCTAATATAATCCTATTTTATTTGTGTTTTGATTATGTTTAGGAGCCTCTGCACTGCCTACCAAACAAGCCCAGTGATTTAGTGACCTTTCATTTTTCGTCTTCATCAAACTTTTTTTGCTTTTTGAGGGGAGAAGGACCATCTGGTTGCCTATTTCTAAAGAAGTGAGAAGAAGCCTCTCACAAGGTTTCTCATAAAATATCTCTTAAGGAATTTTGGCTTACAGCTTGTCATTCATCAGGGTCTGGCACTTTCCCTAGAACCTCCTAGATCAGTGGTTCTCAACCTATGAGTCCCCAGATGTTCCTGGACTGCAACTCCCAGAAATCCTGGCCAGCTCAGCTAGAGATCAGCTCAGCAGTCCAGGAACATCTGGGGACCCACCGATTGAGAACCACTGTCCTAGATGGTACATTTTTGAAAGATGACCATAGATACATCTTGTCTTTCCTGTAGGTGCTTCTAATAGAGCCCTTTTCCTTTAACCGAGAAGCAGGCATGGGAGAGGCCAGCATTTGTCCAGCTCTCTGAAGAATGAAAGGGGACTACTGGCTGCCACAGAGGCAACTGAACAATAGCAGAAAGAACATGGACAGACATTCCTCAATCACCTTGTCAGCACAGGACCTCACTTACGAATTTCCTCCTTCAACATTCTTTTCTATCAAAGAAATAAAAATGGTCAAAATTTCTCATGACTAAAATTTCTTGGTGAAGGACAAAGTGAAGCAAGATACTGAGGATTCTCCAACCTCACTCCCAATGCAAGACCAAGAAGTCCAAAAGGTTCAGGAGTTTGCAGAACATTTGCTTAGTGTAAAGATTAACACAAAACTACCGTTCATTTGTTTGAACCCATACACAAGAGAGAGTGAGTACATTGAGCAGATTGATTTTCAAGACACAAGCAATCCATGCTGTGTCTAGAAGGCAAACACAAATGTTTTTGTTTTCCGGTGCTACTCATTTTGCAGAGGTGTAGAAAACCCACCTGTGAAAATGTACACATATTTTTTTCCTCAGGCCCATCCAGAATGAATAATAAATAAGCCTGCTGTTTTATTCCAGTTGGAAAATGACCTGCTGCCTCATTTATCATACAAGGACAACTCCTTTCTCTTCTTAGACAGCCTTTAGTGAAAACTCTAAACAGCAGTTTGATATTTGCCAATATGTTCTGCTCAAAAAAACTATAGAGATATAAAATGCCTTTGAAAATATTTCACAGTTTCTTAGTCCTTTTCCAAGCAGCTTGCAGGACTTATCTTATTCTGATCGGAATTTGAAAACAGCAAACCTAGCTGAAAGAGCCTTAACAAAATTGGGTTTGATACTGTTCTATAGGGGTTTTATCAGAGACTATATCAGAATGAATTCAGCTGGGTTTATTTCTCAACAGATGTGTGCATGTTCACACCATAACTGAGTTTTTTATTTTTAAAAAAGCTTTCATTTAATTTGTAATTTAAGATGGAGATTGTTCTTTAGGCTGCAAATGGACCCTTCGTGTCACCTTGCTTTTATTTGCTTCTCTTGAACATCTTGGATGCAGGACAGAAAGCAGAAAGGAAATTGAATTGTGCAGCCATGCCAACAGGGCCTTTACATTTGCATGACAGGCTCATATAGCTGAACATTCCCTTGTGACAACAGGCTGATGGTAAAGTTGTTTTTGAACTGCCAAGGAAAGAAAAGAGATAAGGCTGATGCACCAGTTAAACAATTGCCAGCCTACTGGATAGAGTCCTATAGAAGTGCCGTTGTGCTCCTAATACCAAGCTGCAGTGAGGTTCAAGAGGAAGTTCATTCACATAAAAGACATTTAACCTGGAAACTATTCTCAGCTGGGGGTGGGGGCACATCAAAGGCTGGAGCTGGGATTGTCTCCAGTCCCTGGAGAGTTTCATTATACAACTCGAGGCTAAGTCAGCTTGAACCTAGTGTTTCTTCATCTACAGATCCCAAACCCATTACACTAGAGCAGACTTCCCTAGAGCAGTCAAGGTCTTCAATGTAAGAACAGAAGACTTCCTTGAAGAAAAAGTCAAGCCGTCCCTCCCCAGGCTAAGAATCTGCCACCTTGATCTGTGTTGCTCTGTGTACTCACATTGAACGAGACAAGAAGGAGCCGTTGCTCAATTGATATGTAAATGTTATCACCCTCAATGAACACAGGTGTGGTGACATAGTGAGACCTCCCATCAAAACAAAAGTGAAATGCTGTGAGGTTTGGTTTTGTTCTTGTACAAGGATGCACAGGTGAGCTGTGCGAGGGAGAGTGCTTTTGGGGTCAACAGTACAAAAGAAAAACTGGGAAGGGGCACTAAAAGTGTATTTTGCACAGGAACAAAATAAGTAAAGATTTGCAGCCCTAATGATGAGAGTACTAGCTGAAGTCTATATACTCATGGATTTAGAATTGCAGATGCACACACCAGTACAACAACAACAAAAAGAGCTCAGTGGGTTGGACAGTGTGTGTATTATATTCCCAACTCACAATTAAAATTTATTTAATTAGCTAGTGATTTAAAATATTTATACCCAGACTCCTTCCTCTGGAGCAGACATTTTCAAAGAGAACCATATTGCCCCCCAGGCACATTTGAAAGGGGTCACATGCTGGAAACAATTATTCACACGCCATCTTTAAAGGTTCATTACATGATTTATGCAATCCGGATTGGGCCTATGTTTCTTTCACATTGTGGTTATTGCCGAAGAATAGCCTGGGAGGGCCCTTGTTGGCTGGCAAAAATGAAAGTGTATAGAGTTAGACCCTTTCATACTTGCCTTAAGGGAATCCCAAATTAAGAAGTTCCTCCACCCCAGAATTACTCATTCAGTAGGCGCACATGGGTGTCACTTTTCTACTTGTATTCACCTGTTCAATGTCATCTCATTAGCCACACAGCAGCTGTATATTATTAGATTTTTTATCAGAGGATCACAAAAGAAGCAAAGGATGCAAAGGGCAAAATGAAGATGCAAAATAAAAGTTGACAAGGGAAAGATGATTAAACTTTGTCTCCCCTCCCCCTCCCCATTTGGAGAAGAACATTAACAATTTTTCTTAGTGAAAAGTGATAATGACTTTCACCTACATCACATATACACTTTTTCAACTCCTTTGAAGTGTGGTGCTAAATGTGCTTTGCAAATGAAGTCTTGGCTTTCCCCGTTCTTCAATTAGGGTAACGTGAAGATAAAGGCAATTTATATCTCACTGAACAATAAGACAGCAATGGTCAAAGGATGTTTGAAAATCAAGGCTCTCAAACTTGGAAGAACTGTCATAACACCTCGGTCGGGTTGTCGGGTAGAGCAGTGTCTACGACATTTCAGCAGAGCATGGCATTAAACTGGCTTTTAATCCACCCAACATAGTATCTGATTAAAATATCTGCTCTTTTGCTTTTAAGCTCCAGTCTCCAACCTTTGAAGCCAACCTGCAACATTTCCCTCTACTTTTAATTTGTTTGCTACCCTTCTCCAACATTCTTTTTGTGGCTTTTCCCCTTTTATCACCTACCCTTTAAAAAAATCCACCTGAAATAGTAACATACAGAATTTATTTAAAGAAATAAGGCATAATCCGGGTAAAGAGGCCCTGAAGATCAATCAGTTAATAATGTCAAATCAAATATGTTATCAAGAATATAAATTAAGCTGTGTCTCATATCTAGCACTGCAGCAAGAATTCAGGACAATCCTATCAGTATGCTTTGAAGATGAAGCAGAGACTTGGGCTTGGTTTTCAGCATGCTTACGCAAGGATACACTTTCATACTTGACCAATGTGTAAGTGCTCTGCTAATTCACTTCTACACTCCATATTACCTGTATACTTTTCAGTGGGTTTCCTTGTTCACCGTCATTCCCACTAGTTAAATTCTAGGATCACTCAAAGTTGGGAAATGTGGCTCTCTCTCTTTGGATTCCAGGAAGGCTGTGTCTCCCTTTATGATCCTAACCAAGTGTTAAAATCAACATAAGAGGCCTTTCTCCCAGTCTTGTCCCCTTCAGTCCCGTATTTGGTGGGGACACTGGGAAAGGCCTTCTCTGTTGCTGCTTCCAGACTTTGGAACTCCTTCCCACAGGAGGCTAGGAAGGCCCCATCTTTGTGGTCCTTCTACAATCAGGTGAAGAAATTTCTCTTCTGGCAAGTTTTCCCTGAATGGCTGACTGCCTCAGTGCAGTTTTGAATGGACCTATGTATCTTACTGCTTTGAACATGTTTTGGTGTTGCTAATTTTTAAAATGGTATTTGTTGCTCCTTTTTGTATTTGTATACTCACTCTTGTTAGTTTTAAATATTGTTTAAATATTGTTAGTTTTAAATATAAAATAGTGCAAAACGGCAATGTTTTCCATATTTAAAATAGCCAGGTTTTGCTTTTTGTTTTATTATTGCTTTTGCATTTAGTTTTAGTTCACACTTAATTTCGAGACAAATTTGAAGATGGCCAGATTCTCCCTGCCATACATACTGTGCCCTTCCACCATGTTGGGGTAGGCCTTTCGTATGTGGGGGGTCTCACAACTCACAGTACCCCTCAACACTAACTATACTGGTTAAGGCTGATGGAAGTTGCAGTTCAACAACACATGGACAGATACTAGTAGTATTACAATCCAACAACATATATTCCACACTCCATTCCATCCACTGTGCAGCATAAAATGGTGACTGGTCCTCTAGCGTAGCTGGGGCAATGCTCCACCTCATGCACAAACCATCCCATTCCATCCTCCTTTTGGACTACACGAATCCAGGGAGTTGTGATCCAAAAAAGTAATATTCTTAAGTCACCTAATGCTTCAACAAAAATGCAGATGTAAAAAAATGCACATGTAGTATTTTACTGATATCCTGTTGTTTCCTGCTGTGAGTTTGAGATACATCCTAAGTGGGCTTTAGGGATGGGCACAAAATGGAAAAACTGTGTTTTGTTTCATTTCATACATTTTTTAAAAAAAATCATACAAAATGAAACAATAACAAAATGATTTGTTACTTCACCTCCCACCGGGGCTTGTGCTCACCTCCACCTCCTCTTCCTCCTTCTGGGCTCTGGCATCCCCCTGCCCCCTTATCTACCCACCGCCTGTCAAAAACTCAGTGTCCTCACTCAGGGAATGTGCTCACTCTTTTCCACCAACACACAGACACTCACACACAGCCTCTCTCCCAACTCTCCCTCACACATGAACTCCCCAAACCACCCATCTCCACTCTTCCCAGTTCCAACAATACCCACAGTAAAATACATCACAGGTTGCAATCTGGTTGGGGAGGGAGACGCTGGAGTGCAGCGCTGATTGGATTGCTAGTTAAAGCGATCTGATCTCAGCCAGCAGAGCTTGTAATCCAGTTGGGGAGGGAACTGCTGGAGGGGAACGCTGATCGGATCGCTAATCATAGTGATCTGATCTCATCCAGCAGCCCTCTTTGGCGGTTACTTCACGAACCGCTCGCTTCGCGGCCACCCCTCCTTTGTGTGCGAATCGATCGTTTTAGTCCGCACGCACCTCCTTTTTGGCTGCGATCCCACCCTGACCACGCCCCCTTTACCGTGCTCCAACTGGGGCGAGTGGTGCCCCTGCCAGGGCCCGGGAATCTTTTCGCTTCGCATCTTGCTTCGTTCCCAACGTGACATGTGGTCTCGGTTTTTGGCTTTTATTTCAAGTTTTTTAAAAAAATATTCAAACAGGGATATCGATGCATCGCTATATCGTTTCATCGCTTTGCGCTGTTACTTCCTCGCTCGAGTAGCGGCGGCGGCGGCGGCGGCGGCGGGACCAGGAGGAGCCGCTGCTGCCTCGCCTGGCCAGAGCAGGGCACCCAGGGCAGGCAGCGTGCAAGCGGCGGAGGGCGGGCGGCTGTGCCATGCGGGGCTCCCCCCGAGTAGCGGCGGTGGCGGGGGGGCTGCCAATGATGCCAGGAAACAGTTGAAATCAGTAGAGCCATTGCAACTGACAGTCCAGTATCAATGCATCAATACGCCGTCGGTAGGAATTTTTTTAAAGGACGGATGGGAAATAACGAACGTTGAAAAGTGGCATGCGAATGCGAAGGGAGCACGTGAGGTTGTGCTCGAATCGGTCCTAAAACTGCAGCTCGTGAGTACTGAGAAACAGGGGCGGGAGCGAAGCGAGAACACGTGACCGCCACGTGACCGCCTCCGAATTCAAATCGAAGGCAATATCGCTGCGGAGCGCCGTGCCTCGTGAAGTAAGGGCCTTTGACAGGCTACAGCCACATAGGCTCCGGTTACGGAGAGAGGCACTGAAGCAAAACAAAGATAGGATCACTGATTACAGCAATCTGATCACCTCCAGCAGCCCGCACCCCCAAGACAGCAACTGCTAGGCTGCAAAGCAGGGAAGCTGACACTTGATTGGATCAGCTATCAAGCAATCCAATCTCCAGCTCATCAGGAGGGCCGAAGTTTGGATATGCCTGCCCAGTGTCCTCTAGAATGACATGAGGCAGAAGACTCTGGCCGGCTGGCTGGGTTCCAGCAGTGGTGGCAGTGGCAGAGGGACTCCAGCAGGTAAGGGAGCCCTTTTACAAAGAAACCAAACAGTTTGTTTAAATGAAAAAGCCACCCTTTCATTTTGTCTGTAATGAACTGCTATTTCATCATTTTGTTTGATTTTGTTTTGTTAGCTAATGAAACGACAAAAAAGGCATTTCGTTTTTTGTTTTGTGCTCATCCCTAGTGGGCTTTCAATCAATCAATTACTTGCATGCTCCTCTATTCCACCATGATTACAGTCCTGTGCACTTTCAGGTTTAATGTCCTCAGCAGGAGAACATTCATTGAAGTGTATAGACCAGGCATGTCCAAACTTCGGCCCTCCTGATATTTTGGACCACAGCTCCCAGAATTCTAAGCTTAGATTGCCAATGACAAAGAACTGAGGGATTTGTGGTCCAAAACATCTGGAGGGCCAAAGTTTGGACATGCCTGGTATAGACCAAGAAGGAAGGGCCTCAGAATGCTAATGATTATCTGATGATGACATGCATAATGATGACGACACTGACCATTCCCTAGAGCCCATCATGCTTCATATACTAAGTTTCAACAATTATTTTATTTAAGGCCTATCTTTTACTCAATGAAATTCCTCAACTGCCATAAAACCTCACCACCCACACTGGGAACATCACCAAAGCTTTCACCTGAGCACCTCCTCTGAAAGGAGCAGATGATATTAAACTCAGTCCCATCACATTTCATTAGATAAAATAATTCGGGTTAGCCTGGTAATATTTCCTATGATTTGTTCTTGAAGACAGGACATTTCATCATATGCATCTATAACCTGTGCATTTTGCCTGTAGAACCACTGCCCTAACATAGGGCACAAGTGGCTCCATTCTCTTGAGGAAGCTTCTTTGTTGTCATCAAGCCATTGAACTGGGTGAGGTCCACCAGTATTAACTTTCTCATAGAGCCTTTTCACATGACCCCTAAGATCCGCTGGCCACTTAAATTCGGACCAGAGATCTTAGGGGTTTGTTGCTCTTCCTGCGTTCCCACCCCTCAGCACTTCCTTGCTCCTGTCTGCGTGAGGGGTGGAAGAAAAAAAGAGAGGGAAAAATGCAGCTCACCTCTGAAGCCACCCGGCTTCCTGATTCCTTCTCTTCCTGGTTCCGCCTGGCTTCCTGGTTCCTTCTATTAAAGGGGCAGCAGGCAAAAACAAACAAACAAATAGACGCGAGGAGAGCCGACACTCACTCCCTTAAAACCGCATCAGGGATTTTCACCACAGGAGAGCAGGTACATGAAAAGTACGCTGGGATGCGCTTAGGTGGGCGTGGTCGCACTTAATTTTCTGCAAACTCCGGAGCTGGTGGGGAAACATTTTTAAGCTCCGAAAGTTGCAGCCATTTGCGGCGGAGTTTAGGGGTCGTGTATAAACGCCCATAAAGTTATATACTGTATTGTCTGAAGAATATTGAACTCAGAGAGGTCTTTTATTAATTAATTGCATTCCTGTGTATTTCAAGCAAAAGTTCTGTGTTGTAATTGTGCTGAAGAGTGTCTTCCTGTCAGGGCAGGGTTTCATGCTATCTTTATTTGCTCCTTCTGTTTTGAATCATACCAAGTTACCAACACTGAAAAAAACCATGCAGATAAACCTCAGGACAGGCATTCAGAAAAGAGGAGCCCCTGTGAGTTGACCCAGACTTCTCGTGGTGCCTACCTCTTCTGTGCTCCTTGGGGCCCATGCGCTCAAGCTTTTCAAAGGGCAAACTTCTAAGGGAATGGAACCAACAGTGCCTGTGTTCCCATCTGAAGAAATTCCTACAGTACAAAATGCAGGAAACATGTTCATTAATTAGGATAATGAGACTTGGGTTCTAAGATGAAAAACACAACTGGAAGCTTGTTAAGGCAATTTAACAAACCAACATGTCTGTTAATGAGCCAGTCTTGTGAAGATTTGCAACAGAGCAGAACCACAGCTGCTCACGATGTAGCTAGCAGAGGTTTATTCGCTCTCTCATTAGAGACATTCTTCTTTCTCTTGTTCCTGCCACTTTGCCTCAAATGCTAAGTTCTCAAGCAGTGATATTCAGAGAGGTGGCGGCGGTACTGACAAGAAACTCTAGCAAATCCTAGACACAGTCAAACAGACAGAGACACCACTGGCTTGTCAAATACTGTAGATGAGAGCTTTGGGAGTGCTTGCCATAGATTACGGTATTTGTTGTCCAGATTCATGGGCATTGTTTTCCAGCCCCTTCCCAAGCTCCAACTGTAGACAGCAGAGTTTGGGTGCAGGCCTCAAGTCGATTTTGGGCAAGCAAGGGATATTTCCTTGAATTCAGACCAGAGGGTTGGCTTCTTTTCTCAAAAATTGTGACTATCCTTTCTCAGAACTTGTTTAAATGAAAAAGCCACCGTTTTGCTCTCTAGCTTGTGCAAGCCTGACTCTTGGTCTGTTGAATCCAGTATGGTTGAAGCAGACTGGTGGCAGATGACCTAGGTTTCAGGTGGGAGTCTGTTCAGTCCTGCTTAGAGATGGCAGGCACGCAAAGCATGTGTTCTACTGCTAAGGTGTGGACCTCTGCAATTCAAAGCTAATGTTTTAACAATGCATTTGCTTTAGCCCTCAGTATAGCATTTGCTCTAACTCTCAGTATAAGCATCTATCATTCTGTAAAACTCGGTAAAATGAATAAATATGTCTGTGCAGCTTCTGTCTTCTCCCCTACCTCTGTGGACAAGTCTGGTGCTCAGAAAAATTATCTATTTCTTTTTGTTTCCCTTCTGAAATTCTTGGTCATGTGAAATCTGTCGCAATACAGTGGCAGAACTCCAGAAATGGGCTGTGTATATATTATTCCCAGTGTCATCAGCTGGCAATTTAATTATCACCAAACTGTTTTATTTATTCATTCATTTTGAATATGTTTACCCCACCCTTCTCCTTGGAAAAGGACCCAAGGTGGCTTACAATAATGAGGAACAATATACAGCCCAGAACATTTAATATTTCTTCAAGTTAAGTACAGGGAATTAGAAGGGCATCTTAGAACATTAAAAGTTATCATGAAAGCTACAAAGAGTGCACCAAAAGAAAAAATTCCATTATGGGGTGGAAGGTAAACATGGAAACACTGGTGTTCTTATGAAATCAGTCAATGCAGTCATGTATGGTAATCCATATAAAAGTCACATAGTAATTAGTCCCTCATTTGGGGAAAGCTTGCCTGAAGCGGAAGGTCTTTGCCTACTCCCGGAAAGACAGCAGCGGGAGGGAGTTCCAAAGTCTGGGAGCAGCAACCAAGAAGGCCCTTTCATGTGTGCTTATGAGACACACCTGTGAAGGTGGCAGGTGGAGAGAAAGGCCTCTCCTGATGACCTTAGCACCTGAGCTGTTTCACACTGCAAGATTCAGTCTTTGAGGTAGCTTGGACCCAGGCCATTTTGTGTTTTGTAGGTTAAGGTCAGCACCTTGAATTGTGCCTGATAGCTGATTGGCAGTCAGTGGAGCTGCTTTAGTATGGGTGTAATGTGATCTCTGTAACCCACCCCAATCAGCAATCTGGATGCTGCATTCTGGACCTGTTGAGGTTTACTGAGACTTTTCATCCGAAGTCTTACATAGAGCCAATACAGTAGTCCAGGCCGGATGTCACTAGAGCATGTGTCACAGTGGCAAAAACACATTTTGCAAGATATTAGCATAACTGGTGTACTAGTTTTCATTTTGCAAATGCACTCCTGGCCACAACCCTGACCTGGGCATCTAGGATTCAAATCTTTTAGCATTTCACTGTTGGGATAAATCCAATGTGAGTTCCAACTTGATCAGTCTAATGAAATCAATAGAAACTGTGTTATTCAGAAGTAACATCCCTTTCATTTTAATGGGTTAGTCTCCAGGTGGGACTACCACTTGGATTTAACCTAACATTTACATAATAATTAGACAGGGTACCAAAATAACATATTTTTATAGAGATCCTATAGCTTACAAACTTAAATGTTCTCCTTTTTGTCTATTAAAAGCCCATAAACAGCCAAGGACATAGAGGCAAACTTCCTTCATAGGAGTAGATTTGTTAGAGATAGCGGTGTTAGTCTGTGCAAGAATTCCAGGCAAAAACAAAACGAAAGACAAAAACGTGGCACCTTAAAGACTAACTATTATGCTTTAATGTAAGCTTTTGTGGACACGTCTCCTTCTTCAGACATATAGTAGCAGACAATATGATATGATAGTGGCAGACTATATAGTAGCAGACTACAGTACAACCCCCATATGCTCTGATTCAATCACTAACCATGGTTTCACTTATCCATGATTGATGATCAGCAGGGGGCAGCAAGGAGGGGAGAAATTAAAAATAAAACTTACCACCGCCGATGCCTGCCACAGGCCAGCCAGGCACCCTCCAGAGGGGTGGGGTGGGGACTTTGAACTTCACAATCAGGTCCCAGGAGCTGGATCTGAAGTTTTGAATTTCCCACTCAAACTTTCGATCTGCTGCCCGGGACCTGAGCGGGAAATTCAAAGTCCCCACCTCAGCTGCTGCAAGGAGTAAAAAAAACTTTATTCCCTCCTTGCCATTTGGAGGAATGTCAGAGGCAAAAGCTTTCACCCTGGCACCCCACCATACCTTCTGCCGCTCTTTGCAGATTTCACTATCCATTGGGGATCCCGGAACTGATTCCTTGTGGATACGGTGGTCCTATTGTATATATTCCCTCATATTATGGGCTCGGTCCCACGTCCCTTTAAAAGCAGTTTAAATTACTAAATAAACCGAGTCCAAAAATGCCGTCCCCATGGCCACCGGGCTTTTTGAGAAAAAAAGAAAAAAGAAAACCCAGTAATGATCCCTTAAGCGAGGTTTCTGTGACTCACCTACGAGGTAGAGAATTTTTTGCCTCGCTTTGAAAATCCAGCTTTTAAGGAGGCAGGCGCCGTGGGACCACGCTGATGATCCAGGTTTCTTTTTCTTTCTTTTTTTTGGTTATTCCTGGGGCCGATGGGCTGTGGTTTTTTTATTTATTTATTTTCACCTTCAGAGAAACAGGAAGCTCTGTCCGGTCCTACAAGCATTAATTTTCCCCAGCAAAGTGGTCCGCTTTTTTCAAATACTAGCGCCACCTGCTGGCCAAAGGGACTGAACTGCACTTTAAAATTAAAAAAACAGCTTTTTACGTGAGAACTCTTGTCCCACATTTAAATCACGTGATGGGACGAAGAGGAAAAGCTGGACCTTCAGAAGATCAGGATCGAAACCCAGGTGTGACCACAGCCATAGGAGAATTTATAAAACCAAATTAGTTGAACAACGTAATTTGTTTAAATTATCTGTGTCTCCTAGAGAAGCAAAACACAATTTGTGATTTTACTACTTTCAGACACATTTGAACTGAGGTTGCTGGGTTGCTTCTGTCCTCATCTGCCTCTAGTATTTGTATATGAGCCTCTTCCTCATGCATTTATTGTTTCTATAATTAATGTATATGCCATTTCACTATTCTGGGCAGTGTACAACGAAGTGAAATGTAATCAGACAAGAATGACATTTAAAAATAAGACAGAACATGTAATGTAGAAAAATTAATCCAAATCATATCACAAAAAGGAGTCATATTTCCATATAAAAGGCAGAGCTTGTGCAGAGAAACAACTCAGGTACAATTCCATCAAAACACCTCTCTGAAAGGCAGTGTCTTCAGTTGTCTGCTGAAAGTGGGGAGGAAGGGAACCAGGCACCACTCAAACCAAGAGCTGGTTCCAAATTGTTGGTGCCACTGCCAAAAAGGCCCAATTTCTTGTAGATGATTTCCTGGCCTCCTTCAAAGTGGCCATCTGAAGGATCATTGCCTGGGAAGACCCTGTGGCATTGTGACCTTGGAAAAAGATTCTCCAACAAGAAACATGGTCCCAAACTATGAATGATTTTATAAGTGAGTGTCAGAACGTTTAACTTGACCTAGGTTTCAATAGGTAACCAGTGCAGACAAGCTAGGACCAGGGCAATGTGAATAACTGCCACTAGCCTGACAGCTGCATTCTGGACCTGTTGAAGTTTCTGGGTCAACTTCAAGGAAAGGTCTCCTCCTCCTCCTCCTCCTCCTCCTCCTCCTCCTCCTGGTGTGTACAGAAATACATCTTCTAAAGAAGGACAAGGATGCCAGGAGTCTTCCTTGGGACACTGGGAAAGTCAGTACTCACCCTGCAAGACCATTCCCATGTGTACTAATGCCTGAGTCAAAAAAGAAAAGAAAAGAAAAAGGAAACGTGTGTCCTATTTTCCAAGGAGGGTCACAATTTAAGCTATCAATTACCTAGCTAGTTGTCAGTCTGAACAGGCTATTAACAATCCCCACATTTGAGTGTCTTCAGTGAATTTTAAAAACTACCTTGGCATAAAATGACGGAAGGTGAGTGAGAGAACAGAATGCAGGATTCTATATTAGGAAATAATGTTCCAATTAGACACTCTCCATTTAATCTAGCTGTATACAAAGGGACACTGTGAGGGATTATTTCCAAGACTTGTACTTTGCATTCATCTTTTATATCTTTCCCCCTTCATTTTCTTGCAGCTAGGTTGTAGAACATTGGAACTTGGCTGCCTTCCATTTGCATTACAGATGAAAGCAGCTCAAATCAAGTACTTTGTGTACCTCTCTTCATAGAATAGCATATCTCTGCCTTATACAGACCCATGACGTACTGTTTTTGAAGTTGTGGATCTTGACTGGCTAGATAACCGCTACTGATTCCAAAGGAAAGAGGGCACTGATTACTGTCTACACATCATGTTTGTTCACACTGAAAAGTATTCCTTAGCACAATTGCTGTTGGGAAGCTCAATTTAATTAGATCAAGCCATTTGATGGAAGCCCTAGTAAGGTGATTTTATCTATTCAGAGATTCTAGCATTCAGGCCTTAAAATGATCCCACAGCAGCCTTCAGTAAACTGCTACCCTCTTGATGGGTGGGACTACCACTACCACCTATAGACATGCTAATGTAAAACAAATGGGCGATACCAACTTGGAGAAGGCTGTGATCAGTGCAATGGCATGGGTTACCAGGATCCAGGGCAAAGCATGTTTGCACTCCCTAGCTCATGGACATTTAGTTCAGGAATAGCCACCTGATGTCTTTAGAGAACATTTTGCTAGGGGAAGGAGGAGAAAGAGAAAAAGAAGATAGGAACCAATCATCACCTATGCTCACCCCAGAGGCATAGCTAGGGTTTTCAGCACCTTGGGACAAAGTCATTTTTGCATCCCCTAAGTGACAGGGAGGGGCTAAGGTGCTGCATAGAAGGCAGAAGGGGTGGCTGGGGAGTCCCCTACATCAGCCCTGGCAGGTTACCCATGACATGCCTTCCTCTTACTCCTGGGTGGGGAGCTGTTTGACACCCAATTTGCTGCCCCTGATGCTGTGCCAGGGGACAAATGTCCCCCTTGCCCGACCATAGCTACGCCACTGGCTCACCCCATCCACTCCTGATGCATGATTAAGGGGGAAACCAGGGACAAGACCATAAGTACCGAGATATCAAATGAAGCAGAGGAGGAGGCAGGGTGAGGGGCTCAGTGAAAGAAGGCTTGGGAAGCTGCCTCTGCCAGTGCATTCCAGGACCTGTTCAAGACTCGTGTGTTCAGCCAGTGAGTGAGCAGAGGGGCAGTAGCTCCAGAGTTCTTTGGGTCAAACAAAGGGGTGAAGGCAGCAAAGCCAGCCTTGTCTGAGGACAGGAGGGCAGGCCACTTGGCTGAACAATGAGGTGAAGGTGGTGCTCTCCTGGTCATGGCCAGCTGGTATTGGTGGAGGGAGGGGAGGAGCACAGCGCCAAAGATCAGCCATGTTGGTGTCTGTGGTTTACCCCTGGGTGGGCAGGCAGGCAGGCAGCTTCTCCTTCTGATGCTGCCCTGCAGTGGAACACAGGAGCACCCAGGGGGAGCATTGTGTGGAGGGACTGAGCAAGGACTGACCAGAGATCATGGGAGAAGACCAGCAAAGTGAAGACAGTATGGCTAGCAACAGTCTCCCTGCAGACCTCTTCTCCCTGTAAGACACAGCATCACACTCCCAGGGCAGCTGAGAGGTGAGAAAGAACGGCTTGGCCATGTGGCCTTCTTCCCAACCCTTTGCAGCTGAGTGGAGAGGAGGAAGAGGAATAGATGGTGGTGGTGGCAGGCAGGCAAGGAGGAAGCCCTGGCCCAGTGGGGACAACCTGTCTGGATTCTCCTACCCTAGTCAGGCAGGGAGGCAGCCAGAGTGAAGAAAAAAGCCAGACTTCTAGATAGCCCACCAAAGATGTAGGAGCTGGGACAGTGTGGGTGATTACTGACCACATTATTATTATTATTATTATTATTATTATTATTATTATTATTATTAT
>JAHTLZ010000010.1:67399543-67424428 GCA_023846285.1 Phrynocephalus versicolor
AATAAATAAATAAATAAATAAATAAATAAATAAATAAATAAATAAATAAATTGTGTCTACATTTATGACTGGCTGCAAAATGGGCATGATACATGAAATTTAAAATATGTAAAAGGTTACATTAGTAGGTAGTCTTTAAGTTTCCATGACACTTTATTTTTGTTTTGTTTTGTGTTCAAATTTATGACTGAGACCACAGCACTTTTATAGTATTTCTATATATTCCTCAGTTGCCCCTTATTAGTTTCCTTGGCTTGTTTATCAATTGCAAGCATTTTTCTCATGAGAACTGCAGAAATTTCTAAGGTTGAAGAAATGCTAAATTTTAGAAGTTTTGTACAGCATTCCTACATCTGCACCATGCCCATTGAACTCCAGATGCTGTGCATTGCAAATCCTTAAAAGTGATTAGATTGGTTTTAGCTTCTGTGAAAAGAAATTAACAAAGGAATAATGTGACCATATGGCTAGATATACAAATGCAGTAGTGCAGGAACTCCGTATTAAAAGGAAAGAAGAAGAAAATCTTCAATAACTAAATAAGAAAGGAAGAACGGAGGGGAGAAATTTCCATCCAGTAAACTGAGGGAAGACATGCTGTCAGATGTGATCTTAACTAAGGGTGCAATCAGATGGGGGGGTTGTATTTTGAAACACTTGTGAGATATTGTGGTGTGAGCTATATTCCAATGATCACATGACATACAGGCAGTTGTATCCCAACTTAATTCCAATTTATGCCCAAGTGAGATCTTTTTAGCTGTCTTTTTTGGGTGGGTAGGCACAGGGTAGCCTGTTTGCCAGGTCGACAGAAGGATTTCTTGAAAGACAATGGATGCTAGAGGACTCTCTCAAGGGCACAACAATTAGATCTGTGAGGAAAGACCTTGGCTTTTATTGGGGCTTCAGCTGTCAATCTTCCATTTTGATTTTTATTCCACTGGCTCTAACAGTTGGTTCCCAAGTTCTTTTGTTGGGATTTCTAACTTCCATAATGCCTGAACAAACTCCAGTGATTTGTGAGAGTATGCAAACCAAGCAACAGGGGACTTCTTGAGCCACCCATTGTCTGATCTAAAAATGCACGAAACGCTGCTCTGTCTCATTAGGAGACTTTTCTCTAAAGCCAGTGCACAGCCTTCATATCAACTATGCATTTATTTATGCACTGTGGACCTCCTGGAAGCAGGGGAGACAATTTTTGTCAGTTCCCCTGAGATGGGGAGGGGGAGTGGAATATTCTGATGACGTTTTTTATTTACACTGGGGATTTTATTTAGAGAGCAAGCCATTTAAATCATTCCTTCAAGCTAAAGGAGTGGGGAAGCAGGGTGCTCTCTTTTTCACGTTTGCCATAATGCCTTTTGCCTCCAACAGCTATTTGCCCAAAAACTGGTTAGTTGTTTCTGCAGTGCCAAATTTACTCCTCCATACCTAAATTTGTGTCTGTGCCTTCTTTCCACCACTGCACTTTTGTCTATACGATGAGAGAGAGAGAGAGAGACTACACAACAGGAGAATCAACATTCAAGACATTACAAGCACTGCAACCACAGTGCCAACCTAGGTGAATCCTTAACAGCAATTCAGCTAACATGGGGAAATTACATCACTGCTTCCCAAAGGATGACAAGGGATGGGCGGGATACAAATGCAATAATAAATAAATAAATAAATAAATAAATAAATAAATAAATAAATAAATAAATAAATAAATAAATGAGGTTTTATTTGAGACACAACATTAAAAATAGAGTTGACGGACAGGTCACATTGTCTGCCAACTGTGGAAAGAGGCTAGACCTCCCTGGACCCAAATATCCCCTCCCTGGACCCAAAATTCAGAGGCTCTATTGCTTTGTGTCTCATGAAAGAAGAGCCTGTGAGAAAAAGTGCTGTGAGATTGTGAACCCCAAGGAAAATGGCAGCAAAGACAACAGTCAAGTACTTTGGAACCTAGGCAATCCTTTGCCTCCTTCATTGCCACAAGGCCCTCCTTGCCCTGCTTCCCAAGACAGAGTGTCAAGGTCAACATTTCCCCCTGAAACTCCTTGGGCACCATTAATTCTGCTCCAGATGACAGGGGGCAACCTGAAACTATGTGTGGTAGTACTGGGAAAGGCACTTTGTGGAAAATTGTGTTTCACCTTCCTCTGCTTCTGCTGGATTGGACTTTGTTCCAAGGACAGAAGGAAGCAAGTGTTATCATTTGTAGAGTGATAACTGGGATTTAACCCTATGTGAAAAACTGCCAGGCAAGGGCACCTCTTAACCTTTCCCCTTCCACAGTTCCCTTCAAAGCTGTGGAAACAGATTAACCATTGGCTTTCAACAGATCAGGCAAAATTCCACTTGTATCATCATGCCAGTTCTTGTAAAGAGGACAAGAAAATTACTGCTAAACTGCCCTATCCAAACATTTTCTATAATTTTGATTCTATAGTCCACCTTGGCCTCCTAGGCCAGAGATTTTCATTCTTTCTGCACAAAAGTGCCACTTTCATTGCTGAAATGCTGTCAGACTCACTAATGCAAGGACAGAAAGCAAAAAGGTACAGCTGGTGCTGCTTCAGCATTGGAAGGAGGACTTGAAAAATGACACATACATGGCTCCTCTAAAAGAATGGCAGCGTTCTTTTGAAAGAACGGCTATTGTCCCAGGTTGAAACATACCACAGTTTGGTTGGATCCAGTCCGAGTGGTATGATGTTGAGACCACAGCACCATGCCCGCGTTAAGTACCTGGTCAAAATAATAAACATAAATTTAGAAATTAAAATTAAAGGGGGCACAATATGCTTCTTTGTATTTTTGCACGAGAGGGTTGCGGGGAGGGGGAGCCAATTTAGTACACAAAACTCTGAAGCCATATTTGATTTATTTATTTATTTTATTTATACAATTTATATGCCGCCCACTACCCAAAGTTCTCTGGGCGGCTTACAATATGGGTGCATCTTTGTATATTTACTCCCCTCCTTAAGGTCTGTCATGGCTCCAAATTTCGTGTACGTAATCAAAAAATAACAAAAATTTTACTCATGTTGGGTTTTCTAATGCACTGACTCCCAAATTCACAGATTAGTTAAATCCAAAGGCCATATCAAATCAGGTGGAATGCAATTTGCTCCAGATTTAATTAGGTTGCATTTTGAAGCAACGAACTGGCCTCCGCACTGAATGGCTGGACACACGGAATCCAACTTTTTTAAAATATGCAAGGGAGCATTGTGATACCGCATCATTCTTCTTTCCTTGGAAGGCAAGAGAGAAAGGCAAAGCCAAGTAGCATGGTTTCGAAGCCAAATAGCATGGTTACAGACAATGATGGAAATGTGTAAGCTCCCGGTTTACAACCAGGGTACTTCAAGGGCCAGATGCAGGGGAGTGGTTGCAGGGGACAGATATCTAGTCTTGTGCACTCCCATAGGCATTTGGTGGGGCCACTGTGAGATACAGGAAGCTGGACTAGATGGGCCTTTGGCCTGATCCAACATGGCTCTTCTTATGAAGCTAACTGGAGCTAATTGGAAGCTACTTGTAAAGATGTGTTACTTGTGGAGTAAAGATTGAATGAATGCCAATAAAAAACCCCATGGTCCTGTTGTCCTACTGAGGAAAGTCCTTCCAATACAGTTCACTGCGTGACCGTGCCCCTTGTGCAAGACCTCTAATTGCACAAATGGTGATCTCTATGAAGAAAGCCTGTCCACCCACCCCCCATTTGCAAACAACTAAGTATTTGGTGTATTTCACCTTCTATGTTACCGCAGTGGCTACTCAGTGAAAGCTCAACCCATGCTGTTCTATGAAATAATACCATGAGTGCCTCAGTGGAGGAGCAGGATACAGATCTCTTTGCAGGCTGTATTCAAAATGCTGGTTCTAATCTATAAAGCCCATAACAGCTTGAACCCAAGCTGCCGTATTTTTCCATCCATAAGATGCCCCCATGTGTACGATGACCCCCACTTTTCCAACCCCAAATTACAGTCTCACAACCGCACAGTTCTGTCCTCATCTTAAAGGTAAAGGTAAAGGTACCCCCCTGCCCGCCTGCACATGTGTGCTAGTTGTTTCTAACTCTAGGGGCAGTGCTCATCTTCGTATTCAAGCTGAAGAACCAGTGTTGTGCAAGTCCATGGCCATGTGGCCACATGGCTGCAAGGAAACACTGTTTTACCTTCCCACTTTTTACAGCAGTACCTATTTATCTACTTACATTTACATGCTTTCGAACTGCTGGGTTGGCAGGAGCTGGGGTTAACAGCAAGAGCTCACTTCGCTGCGTGGCACACAGGATTTGAACCACTGAACTGCCAACTTTGTAGTCAAGAGTTTTCAGTGCTGTAGCCCACTGAGCCACCACCCCTCAATTTTTAGAAAAAAATATAGTCTTATACATGGAAAAATTCAAAGTCTGCCTCTCCCATTTTCTTCAGACAGGATTTCCCTGAGTGACTAACTGGCTATCTGAGTGTGGTTTCAAATGAATGTTGTATCTTTACTGCTTTGAATGTGCTTTGATGTTCTTTATGCTTTCTAATATGTATGTATGTATGTATGTATGTATGTATGTATGTATGTATGTATGTATGTATGTATGTATGTATGTATGTATGTATGTATGTATGTATGTATACAACTTACATGCCACCCACTGGCCAAAGTGGGTGGCAATTCAAAATTAAAATGAACAATTAAAAGCAATTAAAATATTAAAATACAATACAATAGAACTAAAATACAATAAAATACAATACACTAAAATTCCCATCAGGACCCACAATCTATGTTGTATCAATTAAAAAACATCTGGAACAGGAAAGCTTTTTACCTGGCGCTGAAACGTCATCAATGTTGGCACCAGGCAGATCTCACTTGGGAGGGTGTTTCATAGCCTGAGGGCAGCTGCCATCCTTGAGGGATGGCTCTTTCAAAAGAGCCCCTGGTTCTTTTCAAAAGAACCCCTGGTAGATTCATATGGAAGGAGGTGGTCCTTCAGGTAACCAGGGCTTAAATATGCCATTGTAACTAGGACCAAATATGTGATAGGTTTGATTCTTTTTTATTTCACCACTGTTAGTGCTAAATACAGTGGATGAATGCCCCGTCAGACAAATTCTTTGAAAAATGAATGGTTTGCCTACTGGAATAACACTGGAATACTGAAAATAAACTCTGGACTTTGAAGTCAGGTTATTTTTATGTCATATTTTATGTGTTGTAGCTGTTTTTAAATCTATGTGGAATGTTTTATATGAGTTGAATATAGCAACCGTGAAATTTTGTTGTTCCTGCAGGGGGGCAATGACAATAAAGATTCCTATTCCTATTCCTATTCCTATTCTTATGTCTTGCAAAAAAAATAGTCTTATGGGGGCAGGCATTTGAATTTTGCATGCTCACAACCCAAGGAGTTACGGGGAAAAGGAAATTCAAAAGCCTGGTCTTCCATCCTGGCTTTTCCAACTATGTAGCACCTGATCCACGGGTGCTACATGGTCGCGAAAGCCAGGATGGAAACCACCACTGACTCCCCTTCGGCTTGGGCTCCATGCATGGATCCCTTTAAAGAGCTCTGTGCAAGAAGCCCAAGCCAAAGAGGAGGCAGAGGCTTGGAAGCACACAAGGTGCCGCCTCTGCTTTGCCTTGGGCTCCGTGCACAGAGCCCTTTAAAGGCATCCGTCCATGGAGGCTGGCTGCCTTTGTTTCCTTGCTTCTATGAACAGACAGGCTGGTGAAAGGAAGGCAGTGCCTTGTGAGTGCTTGCTCACACAAAGCGTTGCCTTCCCTTCCTCAGCCTGTCTGTTTACGCAGGCTGGGAAGGGCATGCAGGCACCCTCCATGAACAGAGAGGCTGGGGGAAATGAGGCTGCCTCGTGGAGGCTGCCTGCATGCCCTTCCCAGCCTGCATGAAGAGAGAGGCTGGGGAAGGGAAGGCAGTGCCATGTGCATGCAAGCACACACAAGGCGCTGCCTTCCTTTCACCAGCCTCTCTGTTTGTGGAGGTTAGCGAAAGGAAGGCAGCCGGTGTCTGTTCACGGAGACCTTGGAGGGGTGACTGCCCCAATGCAGGAAGGGGACGAGCGGGTGAGTCACTCCTTGCCTGCTCTCCCCCCACCCCCAGGTTGGGGCAGCCAGCAAAAGGGAGAAGCTTTTCCCCTGCCCAAACCCAGCAAAGAAGGACAAAAGCTTTCCCCCTTGTTTGGCTGGGAGTAAACCTCCTCAATCAGCCAACAGTGGAAGGCTGCCGGTTGATTGCGGGGTTTTGTGACAGAATCCCCATAGGAATGCATTGAAAACCAATGCAACCTTTTCCTCCGTAACAGATTAATTGGTTTTCAATGCATTCCTAGGGGAACCCCTGCCTCTTAAGATAAATTTTTCATAAAATGAATGGTTCCCTGGAATCAATTAAATTCGTCTTAGGAGGCACCACTGTCTTTTAATGACGTATGCCACCTTGTGTCCTTTTTAAGGAGAAGGGGGGGAATATTTTAAATAAAAATAAAACAAATACAATAGAAATGTATTTATTTATTCATTTTACTTTTATTCTACAACAATCTAGCCAAAGGGCTGCTCCAGTTGGCTTACGCTATAAAATACAATTATACATTTATACTTTGCAATAAAGAGAGAGAGAAAGTTTTACCTTTTCATCTCAAAGCGGGTATTGTGTAAGATCGTTCTGTCAGTGGAAAGAGGACAAGCAATTTCTCTGTCACTCTCCATTCACACACACACACCCAATCTTCTCTGGAGATTAGGCAGAGAGAGCTTTAATGGAGGAGCCCTTGGCACTAGGAGTATCTCTGATTTAGGCCTTTGGATGTTATTCTGTACTAGAACTGCTATTAAAATATAATTTGGCAAGGTGGAAAGCAAATTTCCTGTCAAAATGCAGTTACTTCAGTAGAAATGAGTCTATTGACATCCATTTGCTTGTGCATGACTAGAGATGGGCACGACTTAGCGGAATTCCTGTTTCCGTTTCCGTTACTCGTTTCCGTTACGGAACGGAAACGGTAACGGGAATCACTCTGCCAGAACTCGAACTCGAACCAACTGAAGAATAATTGGGTCTGATTTGTCATTGTTGTTCCTGGCATCGCGGCGATCCCGCGATGCCAAGCGGCACAGAAAAAAGGTTTTTAAAAGTTAAAAAAAACCCCGATTCCCGGCCCTAAAAGCAGGCGAAAACTGTCTGAGGGCACCTACCAGGCCAGAAGGGTGTTTTATTTGGGCGGGGTTCCCCACCCCCCCTCTCCTTGGCTGGTGCTACTGCTGCGCTGCTGGTACCAGGCGGGGGGGCATCATTTCGTCTGCCTTTGCCATGCGGTGTGCGGGCAGGGGGATCCAAAATGGCAACTGCAATTTTTTTTTGAAATCGTGGTCCAAAAACCCACCAAAGCACCACAGAAACATGCGAAAATTAGCTATTTTAAATGCTTGAATTTTTACAGTAGCAGCAGTGGGTTTTTCTTGCAACAAAACGTCTCTGTTGATATTTTTTTATTTTTTTTTTATTTTTATTTTTTTACACCTGTGCACGCACAATGATGGGCTGGCCATGGGATGGGACCATGCAAATTTTTGGAGCCATTCCACCAATTGCATGGCCAGGTTTTGCTGAGACTTCTGGGTGTGCCAGAGAGGGCATTAAAAGCCCACAAACCCGAACCCTAAACCCTAACCCTAACCCGAACCCAAACCCATACGCCAGTACACTGTGTTCTTAGTGGGCCAGAGGCACCCAGAGGTACAGCCCACTAACCCACCCTAACCTTAACCGTTACCCTAAGCTTAGCCCTTACCCCCTACCCCATGCTCTGGGAAGTCAAGTCGCGCTAAATCGCAGCGTTAACGACAAACAAAAAACGAAAAACGAAATGACAAATTTTTGAAAAATTTCACGAAAAACGGAAACGAGCCGAAACGGACCCATCCCGAAAAACGACAACTCAAAAAAAAATTCCAATTTGTGCCCATCTCTATGCATGACTCTGTGTGTGTGTGTGTGTGTGTGTGTGTGCACGCGTGTGCATGCCTACCCCATAAGACATCTGGTAGGCAAACTGTCATCTTGTGAAAAATGCCTATACCCAGAAATTTCATTCGTCTTACAAAGAATTCGTCTTACGGGGCACTCATCTTGCGAGGTACCACTGTATAGTCTTGAAATCTTGTGAGGTACTATTCCCTCAGAACTGGTTACTCCTCATCTACAGTATTGTGTCCAGTTCTGGACACGATAGTTTAAGAGGGATGCCAACAAACTGGAGTAAGTTCAGAAGAGAGCCATATGGGTGATTAGGGGACTGGAAATCAAACAGCAAGGCAAGATTAACCTTAAGAAACACATTTCCAATACTTGAAAGGAAGTCAAAGCAAAGTATTCTGCTTATATACTGCCCCATATCACTTCAAGTAGTCTCTGGGTGGTTTATAATTTTTAATTACAGTAATGCAGGCTACACATTGCCCCCCCCCAAAAAAAACAAGCTGGGTACTCATTTTACCAACCTCAGACGGATGGAAGGCTGAGTTTTACCTGCAGTACAGGCATTTAACCCCTGCGCCACGAGGCTCAGGCAGAAGAGGGGCAGGATCTGTTCTTGGTCATCCTAGAATGCAGGGTTCGTAATAATGGGCTCAAGTTACAGGAAACCAGTTTTTACTTGGAACCAGTTACCTCTGGTGATATCGAGTGCTCCAGCACTGGAGGCAATCAAACGAAAATGGAACAATTGACTGTCAGGCCTGTTTGATTTGGTCTGAATCCTCCATTGAGCAGGTGGGTTGGACTCAATGGCCTTTTAGGCCCCCTTCCAATTTCATGATTCTATGATGCTAAGCTACACATTCCATTTCCAGCTACAGGGGAAAGTACTGTATGATGAAACATTCAAGTTCATGCCAAAGAAAACCAGCCCTTTTATTTATCTCCTCTCCATGGTTTGGACTTGGCTTGCGAGTGTTTTAATCTTACTGCATTTGCCTAGTGATATATATTGATAAATCGAAATATTTCGCATGATTACATAGCTGTTAACATTTACTGTGCCTGTGGCAACACTTCTAATTTAGCACAATGAATTAGTTTCTGTTTCTAATAATTCAAGAGTGTGCTGTATACTAAGCAGAACGCTTCTGCTGTGGCTGCCTCCTTGTCACTGTACTAAAGCATTAGGAATTCAAAGTGTGCCTTTCCTTAAATTGTTGCTCGACTGGAAGAAAAGCTCAGTTTAAAAAATAATAATTAGGCAAATACCATGTTCTTGGCTTCCAGACACATCCCAGCTGTTCACAATACACATTCAGAGACTTTTAAAAAATATTCTCCTCACTTGAAATGTGGTTTTAACATTTTAGATGCTGTATTAGTAATAGGCATTTTGATTAGAATTAATAAGGCAGTAAATTTTTGTTAACGAGATACCTGGTTCACTGCTAAAATTTGAATGTGCTGCATTTTATTATGGCTTTCTCTACAGGCTTAGGGTAGTCCACAAAACCTATCATAAATCTTGAGAGTAAGTTGTCTCAAGCCAGATAAAATGTGGGTGGCAGCACTGCCAAACTCAAAGAAAAAGAACACATCCCTGCATCCAAAGAACTGGCTGTATTGTGATGTTGTTGACAATACAGATTTCATTTTCAAAGCACTGCTGGTAGTGGGATTTTTTTTTGTTTTTTGTTCTTTAGGAAACACATGGTGAATCAACCTATAAATCAGCAGATAATTGTTACTCTTCAATTAAATTCAACTTCAACTATAAGGAGTCATACATCAAGAAACCCATGTTACTTGGCATAAATTAACTGAGAAATGTTTAATATATTTAATGTACTTACTCTTATTTCTAAAGCTTTAACCAGGGAGGAGGTCTTTGCATGTCTTGTTAAAGACAACTCACCAGGACCAGATGGCCTCCAACCACAAGTTCTCAAGGAACTTAAAGATGAAATTGCTGAGGTCCTAGCCAAAATATATAATCTTTCCCTCAAATCAGGCTTTGTGCCTGATGACTATAAGGTAGCAAATTGTAACACCAATCTTCAAAAAAAGATCCAGAGATGAGCCAGGAAATTTCCGACCGGTCAGTTTGACATGTGTCTCATGTAAAGTGATGTAAACCATCCTAAAAGATAAACTTAATAGGCACGTAGAAGAGAAGGCACTGCTGAAGGACAACCAACATGGCTTTTGCAAGGGTGAATCATGCCTCACTAATCTGTTGGAATTTTTTGAGAGTGTCAACAAGCATATGGATAAGGGAGATCCAGCTGACATTGTTTATATAGACTTTCGGAAGGCTTTTGACAAGGTCCCGCACCAAAGGGTCTTGAATAAACTTGCCAGTCAGGGGATAAAGGGACAAGTCTTGTCCTGGATCAACAACTGGCTAAGAGACAGGAAACAGGGTAGCACTAAATGGATACTTCTTCAAGTGGCAGGAGGTAAAGTGTGGGGTCCCCCAAGGTTCAGTACTCAGACACCTGCTTTTCAACTTTGTAGGAGTAAATAGCAAGGTGGCCAAATTTGCCGACAACACTAAATTATGCAGGGTAGTAAAAACTGAGAAAGACTGTGGGGAGCTCCAGAGGGCTCTCTTGACCCTGGGGGAGTGGGCAAATCACTGGCAAATGAGCTTCAACATTAGTAATTGCAGAGTGATGCACGTTGGGGCAAAAAATATCTTGGTTACGTTTATAAACTGATGGGGTCTAAACTCTCTGCAACAAACCAGGAAAGGGAGCTTGGTGTCATTGTGGACAGCTCAATGAAGGTGTCAAGCCAGTGTGCCACAGCAGTGAAAAAAGCAAAATCAATGCTAGGGATCATTAGGAAGGGTATAGAAAATAAGTCAGCAAGGGGCATTTTGCCTCTTTATAAATCTATGGTGAGGCCCCATTTGGAGTATTGTGTCCAGTTCTGGTCACCATACCTCCAGAGGGGTATTATGGAAATGGAAAAAGTGCAGAGCAGAGCAACCAGAATGATCAGGGGACTGGAACACCTTCCTTACCATCTGAGGCTGCAACAGCTGGGCCTCTTCACTCTTGAATGACGGTGCCTAAGAGGTGACCTGATTGAAGTTTATAAAATCATACACCGTGTGGACAAAGTGTGCGTGTGTATGTGTGTGTGTTGTGTCATTACAGTCATGACCAACTCTTCGTGACTCCATGCCCATGGAGTTTTCTTGGCAGAAATACTGGAGTGGTTTGCCAGTTCCTACTCCAGGCGCCTACAACACCTGGTATTCCCTGGTGGTCTCCCATCCAAGTACTAACCAGGGCCGACCCTGCTTAGCTTCCGAAATCAGGTGAGATCGGATGTGCTTAGGGCATCTAGGCAGCTCGTGGACAAAGTAGATAAGGAAAAACTGTTTCCCCTATCACACAACCCTAGATCTAGGGGGCACTCCATGAAACTTTTGGGTGCTAGATGTCAAACAAATAAGAGAAAGGACTTTTTCACACAGGTCTGTGGAACTCCCTGGCAGAAGAAGTGGTACTTCTCTTACCATATTCCAGAGGGTACTTGAATCAGTGCCCCACACACACCAACAATGTCAAGCCATAGCATCACTGCCAAACCAGGTCTGGCCCTTTAAGGGGAAAAATCATTTTCCCTCTTTTTTCAACAACTAATCAAGACTATGTAGTCATCCCGTTGTGATACTGACAATTAAGTTTTCGGTTCACCTTGTTGCATTCCTTGCCTTCATTGTCTCCCTTGCTTTGCCCTAATTATGGACAACAGGCAGGAAGGGTGAGAAAGCCACTCACATATATCATATTTTGTTCGCAATATTTTTCTTGCCCGTCTGATTTAGTTACATTTGGTCAGGCTTTTTGCCTGCCCTTTGAACTACAGCAAATAACTCACAGCCTCCAGCAAGGAGAGGTTTAACACAAAAGGAACTGTCGCACCACCTTTAGGCGAAAATTGATACATTCAGTGTCTGTTGTTGGCTTTTCATTGGGGCACAATTGTATGCACGCACTTATGCCTTCTAGGCTAAGCCATCAAGCGAGGTGTAGTAAAAGCTTTTAAAAGACAGAAAATCAAAAGAGCTTATTTGCCCATAAAATAGCAAGACAATATGGGATAATCAAGGTTGTAGCTGTAATGTATCTACTCGATTTCCATCAACAAAATTGGCAGCATAGTGGACTGGAAGCCGTGAAAGTTTGTTCTAAAATAAATGCATTAGTCCTAAAATGTCACACAACTTTGTTGTTGCTTTGTTTTCTGTTTTCATTCATAGATTCACACTCTGCTGATCACAGAGCTCTGCAATTTTGTGGAGTTTCAAAACCTCACAACACAGCCTGAGACTTGTTCAAACTCAGAAGGACTGCATATTTTTTCCTTCTGTTTATGAGTACATCAGTGTGAAAGCCTCTTTCCAAACTTACAAGAGAGATATCCATACTACCCCGTGTATAGCAGGCTGAAGGGTGCTAAAACTGCACCATTCCTCTTGGAACTCTACACTGTGGGATAAATACAGTAATACCTCGGATAAAGAATGCCTCGGTGAACAAATTTTTTGGATAACAAATGAAAATTTCCAGGTATAGGGCTGCCTCGGATAGTGAATGTTCCCTATGTGCTGCCTCGGATAACAAATGTTTCATAATGCCTTGCAAAAAATGTGTACCCTGCATGCATTGCATGATGCATAGTTTGTGGATGGGTCGGAGGAGTTAGAGCGTTTTTCATGGTGTTTTGGAGCAATTCTGGACATGTTTTGCTGAGGGATTTGGACCTTTCAAACTTGGTAAGATAGGGAGCTAGCTTTTATTAATCTTTGCACTGCTTTTCTTTGTATTTTTTGGCTGGAAGAGGCTGGGGTAGTCTTGCTGGTTTCATTTCTCTGTGTTTGCAGTCTTTTTTCATTGCTCTGCAGGCAAAAATGTGCTGGATTTTTCTTCCTGCTTATGTTTTTTTTTTTTTTTTTGCATTTTTCCCTATTGCACTTTGGGTGGGAACAGGCTGGGGTAGTCTTGCTGGTTTCTCTTGTCCATGTTTGCATTGCACTGCAGGGGGATGTTCTGGAGGGTGTTCCAGCACTGCAAGCCTTTAAAGTGCATTCTATAAAGAGGTCTGCACCCCCTCCAGGTTTTTTGCCTTTTCCCAGACCTACAGAGCAGATTAATCAGTTTCCCATCCATTTCAATGGGAAACCATGTTTCGGATAACAAAATTTTCAAATAACAAATTGTCTCTGAGAACGAATTAAATTTGTTATCAGAGGTACCACTGTACTTAAAATTAGCATATACTTTGAGCCTCAATTCTTGTATACTTTTACAGAAGCAATTTCCCGCTATTTGAGACATTGAGATTCATGTGATTCCACAAACACAATGGTGCTGCTTAGTAACTTGCCTGATGTTGGGTTAAATAGTATTAGTCATACAGCTCTGCTTTGTGTGATCTGTTATTAACCACTCCTCTTGAGGTTACAGCCAACTTAGGGTTTAAGTTTGTTCAGGTGAAGCCAACAGTCCTAAGGACTGCATATTTGCTGTGCTTGCAGCCACATCAGACTTTATAGGCTGCATCTAAACAAAATATAGGCAGGAGCACACAACAATTTTGCCCCCTAAGAGCTGCATTTCCTGCAGTCGCTGCCTGTTTATGTCTGCAGACATATGTCTGTGTACGTATGCACAGGTACTCCCCTCCACAGAGGGGAGTATCTCTGTCTCCACCCACCTACACAACCCTTCTGCAACATTATAAAGTCTGCCAGTATGTGGGGCTACATGTAGTAAAGATGTGGAAACACAGGTAAAACTTCCCCCCCTCCAATCCCCTTCCTTTGAAAGTCAAGTGGACATCCCTGTGTTCACTGCCAAGTCTGCAAAGGTGCTTGTATGAAGTGTCAGTTGAATGTCCTTATAGCACTTTTGTGCGCTAATACCCCCATTCTGCCACTATAGGACAATAAACTCATCTCCCATAGAGGGAGCGCTCTAGCCTTACCTCTCCCATCCTATGCTTTGTCTTCCTCCTACATGTGAAGGAACTTCAAAGGTCTGAAGAAGTGTCTGTGCGAATATCCTATTGCATCCTTATTTTCTGGGTTAAATTCTCTGAGGTCCCCATTCTCCAGTGTTTCCCAATCTTCTGCCACATCCAGCCTAGCTACGCCAATTATTAAACATCTCCCTCTCTCATCTTTAAGGATTTTCCACTTCCAGCTGAGGGTATATAATTGCCACTTCTCTAATTATTGTGACTTCATCTTTCCCAAGAATTATCAATACGCTATCGATTAGACATCCTAAATAACACCACTACGTAAGAAGGAGATACGAGCAAGACAGGGAAAACTCAAAGGTTTGCACAAATACAAGAAATATTGGCCTCCTCACACTGGGTAGGGTGGGTGGTGATTATATCCCAAGGAGGACTGAGGTTAACAACGGTTTACATTGATAGTGGTGGGAGACTGGGTAGAAATGGAAATAGAATGAGGTGCCACAGCTGACTGAGTGGGATAGTAGTTAAGAGAATTCCACCCAGGAGATGGTGTTAATCCAGCAATTTGCTTTGAATTTGGGGGCTTTAGTATTCAAATACTCAATCTTCCTAGTCATTCATTTGAACAGAGTTTTTGAAGTACGTAGCAGTGAATTCTGTGACTTGAGGTAACTAATATTTTGCACCACCGTTCTTCAGTGGAGGCTTCTCAAGTACACTAGAAGCCTGAACATATAGGCATTCATAGCAACTGTATAAATGAAACAATTTAGGGCTGAAAAGAATCTACAAGGAAAGGGTTAAGTAGCCCATGTGTGCTTATTCCCCTCAGAGCACTTTGCTTTACAATGTAAAGCAGCTATGCCTAATAGAAAAACAGCAATAATGGCAGAAGGAAATTATTTTCAGTAATGCTGTGTCCCTTTTTGAAGTATTATTTCAATATTCTTTCCTTTATGTGGACTATTTTATTTAAATTAAGATTCCAGAGTTTATATAGATTTCTTGGATATAGATACAAAGTGACATAGGTCGCATACACACATTGACACACCCCTCTCCATGTGGCTCCTTGAGGCACATAGCCCCCTTTAATGCAAGATCGACATGAAGAGCTGGTCAGTTTAACTTCCTTTCTAAAGAAACCCCAGTGCCTGTTTATTTCAAACCCATGAACACACTAAGGCAGAGACTTGTCCACCCAAAGGATCCGATACCAAACCATAAAAGGAGCAATATAGTATATGCAGTCCAATGCAGTGAAGAATGTTCAGACCTCTACATCGGAGAAACTAAACAGCCATTAAACAGAAGAATGGCCCAACATAGGAGGGGTAACAGCTCAGGACCAGAATCAGCAGTACACCTCCATTTGAAGGACAAAGGCCACTCTTTCAAAGATGAGGATGTACACATATTAGACAAAGAAGAGAGGTGGTTTGAGAGAGGAGTAAGGGAAGCCATTCATGTTAGCATTGAAAACCCCTCCCTCAACAGAGGTGGTGGGCTCCGGCATAGTCTATCTGCTACTTATCAGGCTGTACTTTCCAAAGTACCCAGGCAAATCAAGGAGCCTTCACCACCAGGTCACAGCTAACGACCCATTCTTGATGGGTTTCAGCACCTTAGGCCATTGTTTACCTTAAGGCCATGGACACTAATGTCTCCCTAACGATTCAGGCTATTGTTCATCTTATGAGCCTATCAGACCAGGGGACAAGAGGTCAAGCTGACTATAAGAGGTCTCCTTGCACCAGCTGTATTCAGACCGATGAAGCTGTTTGGATGAACAGCGAAACGTTTCTATCTCTCAAAAAAAGAAGTCTAGTAGCCATGACTCAACTCCCAGTTAAACGCACCTGGATGACTGAGAATCTTCACAGACGTATTTCCCACCCTTGTTTTAATGAAATGATTGTTGGGTCGTTCAGTGACATTCCCATAAAGTCCTTGCTTGCCTTTTGAAGTGTTTGCCATCTGATCTCCCACTAAATTTAATCCTAATACAGTACCAGCACTTAGCCTAACAATGTAGGCAACAAAGGACTGGTGTAATGATAACACTCAAATTATTCCAAAACCGGTGAGAAACACCAGGTTAAACAAACTATCCCAGAAGAAATCAAATTTATGTCGCTCACCTCTGTCAGGTTTAATTATCTTGATGCTATTTAAAATAAAACCCCATTGCGATGGGATCAATAGCTCTCCGTGGGGAGCCTATTGCTAGTTTAGCCATTGTTCACTTCTTGCTGAGTGCAAATTACAAGAAGAACAATAATGTTATCCCCCATGCTGGACCCCTGACTCATGGTATACTGCTTGGAGTTCCACACTTCAGCAGTTTGCAATTGATTAAAGCATTGAACACCGGCTGCTTTCCAAACTAATTAAAAAAGTGGTTGCAGGGCCTAGGCATGTTTACATATTATTCAGGAGACGAGGTGACATCCATAATAAACAAATCCACGAATAAATAAGAAATATTAAAATTCACACTTTCAATAAGGCTCCTGTCTAATGATGGCATCTATTAAACACAACAGCATACAACACACCCACAATCAGGCTGCACCTGTGTATAGATGACCTGTCATGGAAGACGCACACTTGCTCTACTGGCCCTTCTTGGAACTCTTGTTTCTAAAGCTCTTCTCTCCATCTTCCCATTCGACACTGGTACTACTGTGGAGAAAGAAAGAAGAAACTCACTTGCTTAAAGGGAACAAGGAAATGCTATACTCGGTTGTCTCTCCTGTACTTCTTCTTACAGAGACACGGTGGGTACTATGGTTGATATTACCCTATTGTTGTTCTGTGCCATCGGTCAGGACTCAGGACTGACTAGTAGAGAGACTAAAAGGACTTACAGGGTGAGATATTTAAGGAGAGTTTTAACAGTTTGATTCCACCATCGAGCTTCCATGGAAAAGTGGGTATCCAAACCCTCATTTCCAGACTCCTCTCAGTCACTCTGTCCACTACACCACACTGGGAATGTTCATTACACCATTACTTATGCCCAAGTGCCAATATATTTGCTCTCCTTCAGAGTTTTATCTCTTCAGGAAGGTTTTCCCTTAATAACTGACTGTCCGAGGAGATTTTTTTTAAATGGATTACTGCCTCTTGATGCTTTTAAATGTTTTTGGTGCTCCCTTTATTTACTGGGTTTTAGTGTGGCATTTGTTCAATCCTTTCTAGTATTTGTATACTTACTGTTTTAACCTCCAAATATTCTTTATTCTTCTTTTTCTTAGCATCTGCCTCATTTGTTGGTGGGGTCTGCTATTCTGGGGTTTTGTCCTCCACTTTGCATGGTCATGGGCTTAGTCTGGGTGAACTGGGGACAACTTCAGGTCATTGTCGAGGGTAATCATCCAGCATTGTTTTTGGACATCACCTCAGTCAGGATCCACTGAGCTCCAGGGTGAAACCCTTTGTGGCCAGAGTTTCCTCATCAGCATGCTAGATGTGTCCATACCAACATAATCGTGTTTTATGCATCTTGTCAACTATTGGTGCAATGCTATATTTAAATTGGATGTCATCATTGTGCACACAATCATTTTGCCTGAGGCCAGAGGTCCATGATAGCATCTTTGTCTCCATGACACGAAGGTGACATTTGCCTTCTTTAATCACTGTCCAGCATTCCGCACCATAAAGCAAAACAGGTCATATGATGGTGTGATAGATCTTTGACTTTAAGTGGTCACTCATCTTTTTGTTGCACATGACACGTGATGCCATATTATGCCATTTTTGCCAGGCAGCATTGATCCTCGATGTGATTTCACAGTTCAGACTCCTGTTGGCTGCGATCATAGAACTGAGGTACAGTATTTGAACTTCTCAGTTCTCTCAGTTCTACCATTGATTTGGATCATACCTTGTACATTTGGGTCAGTTGTCACATAATCCATCTTCCTCACTTTCAGATGCTGGTCAAACATCACCAGAGGGTCACTCCATGCTTAGACCTGGCGCTAACGATCTGCCTTACTCTGCAATGCAATCACGATGTTGTCCGCATAAAGGAGCATCCTGTGCACCGGGTTCTGCAGATCACGACTGACTGAATCCATAACCAGAAAGAGAATACGTGGGGAGAGTGCTGATCTTTGGTGGACCCCAACCATGGTATGAAAATCCATTGATGTACCATCAAAACATAGCTCTTCAGTGACTCATAGAGCAGTTTGGTCAAACTAACAAGTTCCTCTGGGACACCATGATGTCACAGTGCATACCAGATGACATCATGTGGGACTCGGTTGAATGCTTTCTTGAGGTTGAGCAACGCTCCATGCAAAAGCAAAGCAAAGTGTTCTGCTCATATACCGCCCCATACCACTACAAGTAGTCTCTGGGCGGTTTACAATTTTTAATTACAGTGTGCAGGCTACACATTGCCCCCCAGCAAGCTGGGTACTCATTTTACCGACCTCGGAAGGATGGAAGGCTGAGTGAACCTTGAGCCTGCTACCAGGGATTGAACGCAGGTCGTGAGCACAGTTTTACCTGCAGTACAGGCATTTAACCACTGCGCCACAAGGCTCAGTACACTGGTCTCCATTTCTCCCTGTGTTTTTTGAGAAGCAGCCAGGCAGAATGGATTGTTCCACTGATGAAGCCAGTTTGATTGACACTTAGCTGGACTATGGTGCAGATTTGTGTCTTGATGACTCGATCAAAGATTTTAAGAGTACAGTTAATCCCCCGCCTATCATGGAGGTTAGGGACCCAACCTGACTCAACCCACGATAATTGAAAATCCGTGATATGCGGATGCTGGATCGGGTCAGGACTGGGGGCCTCTCTGGGGCCTCCTACACTTACATGAGGCCTGGCGCTGACCCGAACGGGCCACCAATGGGCTTCCTGGACCTGTTGGATTCCGCAGAAGTGGTTTCCGGTTCTCCAGAAGTGATTTCCAGTTCGCTAAAAAACCACTTCTGGGGCATCTGACAGGCCTGGGAAGCCTGTTGGAGATCTGTTTGGGGCAGTGCCAGGCCTGGGATAAGTGCAGGAGGCCTCAAACAGGCCCAAGCAGCTTACCCCCGGGGGGGTTGCCTTTCATATACTGTGGTCCTCTGGTATACCGGGACTACAGTGTATGAACCACAAAATGGCGGGAGACCGCTGTATGTGAAAGTAATCTAATTAGTCTGTAATTGGTGCATTCAGCAGGGTTTCCCTTCTTTTTCCAGATTGGCACTGTTATGCTACATTGCCAATTGTTGGGTATCTTGTTCTCCAGCCCAGTCTGGCTACAGAGCTCCATCAGCCAGTCACAGGGATTCCAGTGTTGTGAATTCCATCTGGTCTTGTGGCCTTGCCCATTTTATTCAGCTTCATTGCCAGCAACTTCATCAGATGTGATAGGTTGTACAGTCCCCAGCATAATAGTTGGTGGCAGCTATGATATCAGCAAGGAGGCCAGGACCAGGGTGTTCCTTGAAACCAGGTGGGGTTGAGACAGAGATCGTGGTCAGCCAGTCCAGGTTCATAATTCATAGAGATAGTAGTCAGCCAGTCCAGGTTCAAGATCCACACAAAAGCAGTCTGACAGGGAGGGGGAGGCCAAACAGGAAGACTTACAGAGCAACAGAGTTCCAGGAAAGTTCCAAGTTGAAGCTTCAGGAATCCAGAAGTCTCAGGTTGCTGAGGCAAGGAACAGGGAGTGCTGGCTGCTAGCTTTATGCCAGTAGGAGGCCCACCAGTTGCACTCCCTGATTGCTTCAGCCTGAGAGGGGCCTGACTCTGCAAAGAGTCTTCCCACTTGTTAAGTCATGTGGCCCTGATCCTGACACCCAGAACTGGAGAAACATGGGACTGACAGGTGTGAGAACTCTTATGTGGAAACTTTGTCAAAGTAATCGTGCCAACACTTTATGACTTTGACACGATTGTTGATCAATTTTCTATTCTCATCACTGACACCATAAAATCTCTCAATATCTTCGGTCGTTCTGTGACAGGCTTTCACTAGCCAGTAAATGTTACATTAGCCTCTTTGTATATTGAGGTTGCTGTACAGTTTCTCAAAGTATATGGATTTCATTGTAGCTACAGCTTTCTTTACACTGTATTCAGCATTGCAGTATTTCTGCCAGTTGTCGGCTGTCTTTTCAGCTAGAAAAATGTGACAGAGCAGCTTTATCTCGTGGACCACCATGTTGACTTCATCTGTCCAAAGCCATGTTTACTTGTCAGTCTTTTGACAGCCAAGCTTTTTCATGCCAAATTCAGCCCAGGCAGCTATTTTAAACACCTGTTTTGCTTTGGTCCATGTACTCTCTGCTGTTGTAATGGGAGGCAGTTGTATTTCTGAGATGGTTTAACCTTTAAATATTGCCTTTTAATGATGTAAGCCACTTTGAGTCTTGTTTAAGGAGAAAGGTACATTATAAACAAACTGAAGGAAATATTGTTTAATTCCCACTCACCCCAAATACACGAGTGAGGATATTCTTCTGTTCATCCTCCTTCAGCTCCTTCACTTTCATCCTCATCTGTCCTACAAAATACCAGAAGGAGATTGGAGAACTATTAGTCTCTCTCCTTACCATAGTTTCAAATGTTCCAAAATATCTCTGTCATGGTTATGAGAGGGAGAGAAAGTAGTGACCAGGTAGTTTCATGGCTCTAGCAAGGGACAACTGAAGATTGCTTAATCATAGGTAGCTCATGTCATGGTTTCCAGTGGAATCATCATTTTATTTCATTGTGATCGCTTCTTCATCAACTACATTCCTGACTTTTAAATTTAACTGCTCTCAGCAGTGCCTGTTCTGGGTTGGCCAATGTGCAGAACACAATCCTCACCATTAAAAAGAGATACAGTCATCCCCCCGCTATATTGCATTTTATATGCTGGGGTCCCGGTATATGAAGGCAATGTCTCCTAAGGCAAGCTGTGTGGGCCTGTTTGAGGCCTTCTGTGCTTACCTCAGGCCTGGCACTGCCCTGAGTGGGCCTCCTATAGTCTTCCTGGGCCTGTTGGAGGCCTGTTTGTGGCAGCGCTAGGCCTGGGGTAAGTGCATGAGGCCCCAAACAGGCCCTCCCAGTCCCAATCCAACATAGTATCTGCATAGCACAGATTTTCCTTTATCGTGGTCGGGTCCCTATCCCCCAGGATAAACAGAGGATTACTGTACCCTCAGTAATGCTAATATCTATTAATTTGAAATTAATGATTGAGTGTTCTGTTGTGTTTACCTAGAAAATTTTCATGAAATCATTGTTATACGCAGAGTAAGATATATCCATAAATATCCGCTTGGAACAGAACAGGCAAATATCAGGCCTGCTAGACAACAACATCCTCATCCTCATCATCCATTTGTGAGCTATGGGTGGTAAAGAAGGTGTGCAACCGTTTGGTAGAGAAGGTTTCCTGAAAATTGCTTGTTATTACACTGGCCCTTTGGTCAGCTAGCTGGCCGACAACTGTTATCTTGGTTCCCATGTTACTCTTTTCAAGGCCCTCCTGAAGATGTAGATTTTTGCCTTTTTAATGGTGAATGAAACAAAAGAAAGAAAGGTGGAATTCACTATTCCCTCACATGTAGGTAATAGTCAGGAAACACAATAAGTACTGTCTTGCGCTTTTTTTTTAAAAAAAAAGGTTTTTAAATCACCAAACATGTAATATTATGATGATTACATCTATGTGCCATTATTCATGTTTTCACTTAGGTGACAGGGAAATGGCAGTAAGTGAAATGAAAAACTAACAAACTGCTTTTTGAGCTGAGTGGAAGTATAGTAAAATAGTGGCACCCACTGGCCAAATGGTACACTAAATTTTCTGAAGATTTCCTATACATTAGTATTGTCTGACAGAAGCTCAAATGGTCCGCTCTTTTGATACAACAAAACAGTGGCAATAAAAGCACACATCCTCCCGATTTAACAAAAAAGAATCTCTATATTTTTAAATACAAAAGTGGAACAGGTGATACCATTGCATGTTGCTGTTGTTATGGGTTGCTTTTTTCATCTTCTGAAAGATTATGTCAGGATTACAAGTGAAGAATTTGTTGGATTTGAATGCCTTCCAACCGCTTTTCCATTAGGGTTGCTGAAGACCTCCAGTTACTGCTACTCATCCTTGAAAGTTTGGTAATATGATCTAGGAGATCATTTGAACCTTCAGTCTGGTCTAGACATTAGTAGCAGACACCCACAGTGATGTCAATGTCATTGATTGATTTGATTTGATTTGATTTGATTTGATTTGTATACGACTTCCATTAGTGCCAAGATAATAACCTTGTATTTTACTACTACTACTACTACTACTACTACTACTATGGCAAAAGCAGAATTAAAAATGCTAAAACCATTTCATAACTAACCAGTAAAAACAAATGCTGCTGATGAAAATGGTGGCCAAAAATGGGGCCAACAAGGTTCAGTGTGGAAAGCCTCCCTAAAATGCCACATCTTTAGTTACCTCTTAAATGCCCACAGGGAGAGGGGGCAGACAAAGCTGATTTTTTTCAACTAAATGCTGTCCTCCAGTACTCTGCCTCTGGATCTCCTTGCAAGGATATGCATCCATTACATTAAATGCTATTTCTGTACCCTTCCTGCTTAGTCTATTCCTTTCAAACTATTATCACCTCCAATCACTTTCTAGTTGTGAGTCTCATCTCACCAGGTTTCCATAATACTTCTTATATCAGAGTTGTTTTCATGTGTTGAGAGTTGAAGCTCATCTTATTTGTTTCTCATTCTCTGTACAATGGTATAGAGATGGTTGAAACTACAGATGATTCCTTCCAGCTATTGCCAATTTTCATCAATTGATGGCTGCTTGCTCCAGAGCTCTTGTATATTCAGTCTCTGCAATTCCAACCTTTCTGAAAAGTTTTCAGTTTAAAGCTCCCCTGACCAGGTTCTGAAGACTCTCAGAAAACACATCCTTCCCAGTTTCTCTTTGGTACAACCCATTACTTACCATGGAAATGCAGACCATTGTCCAAGAAGCTAAATCTTTCCCAAAGACACACCAGTTGAACTAGTTGTTTACTTAGAGTGTCATTCCCTCCCTTCCTGGGCTACAACCTTTGACAGGAAGGAATGGCAAAACAAAAACAAAAACCCCAGAGTCTTTCACCTTCCTATATCTCATACAATATTCACTTGCAATACATCACAGGCTATATCTGGCAATATGATGTGTTCCCAGGTGGATCAGAAGAGTTGATGGCCAAAAAATTTGATGGGTCTTGACAAGCTCTTAGTCATATCCTGGATCTTTGGAGCCATCCAGGCAATCACTTTCAAAGATATTGGGTGAAGTCCACAAAGTGCTGCCAACGCCCCTTCCCCCACTCAGAAGGGGGTCACTTAGCATTGCTATACAATTTATCCTCAGAGAAGTGTCCGGAATCTTTCCATCCACAGGATCCACCGTGCATGTTTCCTTGTCCTCTTCTACCTTCAGTCCCTGTTCTAGATGCTCGTAGAGAGGGACTGGAGATGCTGCATTTGTTCAAGTGGTCATGATGACATCTTAACCAGGTGTGCCCATGCGGTGCTGCATTACTCCAGCACAGCTGAGTCAATGTTGCAGCCAATTTGTTTCTGCTCAAACTGGAAATTCATTTGAGTGCCCAGCACTAGTGGACATTAGAGGAAACATTCATTCTTACCTATGGTAAGGGGCAGATGTCATCTCTATATTCTGTGATCACTTATACTTAGGTATGTCCTTGAACCAAAGGAGGATAGTTGCCCATACCAGCCATTATCGGTACAGGAAGCCTCACAGAGAGCTGACCAGATTATATCTCTTGAAATGTTCATGCCCTCACAAACCTCACAATGGACACAATAAGGGACCATCACAATCGCTTTTCTTGTTTCTTTTTGCGTTTCCCCTCCCCTCTCAAGATGTGAGAATGAAAAATATACATACTTGGGAAGGTTATGAAGTATTCTCTGGTCAGTGCTGGCATATATACTGTTCAATAAGGCACCTCCCAAATGTTCAATAATGCATATTTGGGAGGTCTCAGAAATGTGTGCTGAAGACAAAAAGTACTGGAGTGATTCAACCGGATTCTGCTCAATTTTATTCTGCAAGCAAAAATAAACGTAGCTTATATCAGTTCTGAGAATTGCTGAACTTGCTTTAAGGCCGTATTCAATCCATTCTTCTTTACCTGGGTCATACATGCTCCTGTTCCATCAAGCCACCGGTTTTACAGTGCTGATTGTTCAGCTGTACCATTTATTGTGTGTGTGGGGGGGGGATAGTGCTAGACATAAATTTTCCAGTCTATTTAGGTTTTTGTGAGGTCTTAAATCTCAGTTTAAGCCTCCAAAACCTTAGATGATCTCCTTAGGTGTCACCTTGAGAAGATTTAGGGACACGGGACCATCATAGTTCAAGTCATGAAATGAAGATTCACTGTTAAAAATGGCAGCAGATCTACTTCCAAATGTATTGTGGATGATGACTGTATAATTTCAGCTTAAAAATTGCTGTTCCTAAATAATTGGGAGTTGTGTGTGCTCTTCTTTTACAACTGGTGAAATATCCAGAGATTCACCAATAGGTTTTGGGATCCTAGCTTCCTATTCACTCCTGGGCTATGAAAGGGAGCCTATTGTGAATACAGTGGTACCTTGTATAAAGGAATTAATTCATTCCAAATGAAATTCTGTTAAGCAATTTTTCCTTTGTACAAATTGCTCATAGGAATGCATTGAAAACAGAATATTCCCTAATCGCAACTGTTTTTCTTTTGTACAGATTCACCCCATAGGCAATTCTGTTAATCGATTTCCCCCTATCTCCAGAACTTTTTTCCTTTAAGCAGATTTTCTGTTAAACAAACCACTTGTTATACAAG